>JAFIRS010000175.1:600000-1069774 GCA_018342105.1 Gonioctena quinquepunctata
CTCACGTGATTTTCCCAGGAAAGGTTATTGCTGATAGTAATACCAAGCATCGATATGGATGACTTCAGTGGTATGGTTACTCCTGACAAAGTTATGTTAGGCACAGTGAGATCGACTTTTCTAGAGAAAAGACATGCTTGTGTTTTGTTTGCATTGAATTCTACCAAGTTATTAGATCCCCACTCGAGAATTGTTGCTAAGTCCATATTTATATTATTAACATTTCTTCCTCGTTCATTTCTGGTTTCACGGGCTGATATAGGGGCCCTGGAAGAGAAAGCGGTATGGAGGGTACTATCATCGGCAAAGCTGTGTACTGGACATTAAGTTGCTTTCAACAGGTCGTTGATGTGAAGTAGAAATAGTGTTTGTGCGAGAATAGATCCTTGCGGAACACCAGCATTCATGAGTAGAGTGTCAGATATTATTGTATTGTATTGCCAATACAAAATATAATACAATTCGAGTAATATACCAAGACATGTGAGGAAATCTACTAAGATGAGTCGTAATTTTTCAATCTTCATATAGTTACCCCACACGTATTGTAATTTTACCGAACTGTTGGCCAGTTTCCAATCAAAAGTTTTTAAAATTTACAAACATTTTGTGTGACTCGATTTACTAGAAGATATAAAAATATATTAATACTGAAATTACAAATATTTTCAGTATTTTTATAACTCTGACTTGAAAATTACATAATGTATTGTAATTTCACTGAAAAATTTTAGTTTTCTTACGCGTAAATTTCAACAAATGTTTTGTAATTTTACTAAATGGAGTTGGAATATGTCGTGTAGTAAATTTACAAAACTGAATTTTATTATTACATATATGTCCAAAAAATGAAAACTTTCCCATATGCTTCCATCAGTAACTGCTCTGCCAATACTGAATTTTACTTTTCTTTATAAGAACGAGTAATCAATGCAAACATTAATTGAAGCACAAACAAAAGATACTCACTTCACTAGATGATTTTCTCTTAACTGGATTTGAATAAACCACCACATGTGTTTCGCTAGACAACAGCTTCTTCAGGTGGAGATAGTACTAACTCAACAATCACGATGTATCATGTTAAATAATCAAGGCAGGTGGAAGTATGTATATAAATCTAATTAGGAATATTGAGGGTATCAAGGTTAATCCAATAGGTAATTAATAGAAGGGGATCATATCCATTTCCAGTTTAATCTTCACTAAAACAAATTCAACAGAGGAGAATTATTCAAGTGGATCTGGTTACTGAGCAAATATTGCGTTTTTTCCATTTATCGATTTCTAAACTTTTTAGAAGGTCGAGTGTCAAACTTTTCTTTTCTATATGTAATATTTAGATATCGTTAACAAAACAATGTTTTTCAGTCAAGAGATGAGTATTGAGTTTAGTTTGTCTCTACATCGACAAAATAGTTCCTATGTTCTGATAATCGTTTTTTGAATATTCTGCCTGTTTGGCATATGTTGAAACTTGCACAAGTGCCACAAGTTCATGTATATACTCCAGATTTATCAGTTTCACCTTTATTGTTTCTAATGAATTTACTTAAATCCTGCATCTCTCGTAATAGGTCCCCATTCACTGCTGATAAGGTTAGGTTAGGTTGGCTCTTCTCGCTCTTCTCTCCTGCTCGCTCATTCTCGCTACTGACGGACAAAAAGTGTGTTTCTGTGTAACTCTCGAGTCCGAACGACGAATTAAGGTCGACGTCGATGCTATGCAGAAGTGTTCTTGAAGACGCTAAGGTTTAATGAAAAAATAATGGCACGCTGATGGAAGTTTTCGCTTGAGAGGACTTTGAGATTAACTGACATGTTCAATATTTCAGGATGCTTTTGATAGTTTTTCGCGTAATATGGCACTAATAACTACTAATGGATCTTTTTTCCTCTTGCTATTTCAAAAAAATCCTTTCTCTTATGCTTCCATCAGCAATTCCTCTGCCAATCCCGAATTTTACTTTCGTTCTAAGGACGAGTAATCAATGCAAACATCAATTGAAGCACAAACAAATTTTATGAAAGAACTATGGATGAATGTAAAAATGACAGTAAAAAAAAATGTGGCATACACTAAAACAAATAGTAAATAGTAAAAACAGTAACTTCGACTTCAACTAGTTGGACCTAGGTGCAGGAAGTGTTGAGGAAGAATTAAATAAGTATTATTTTAATAGTATACAGGAAATTTCTGAAAGCATACCTGCTCCTAAAATTTTGTGGAAATTAAAATTGTTGTAAATTCTAGTATTAACACGTTTCCTGTTATTTCTCTCAATAAATTGCAGAAAATAGTAAACAATTTGAAAAATAAAGCAACGGGTGATGACGTGCTTACAGTGCCATTATTAAAAAATTCATTCTCAGTGGTGGGGTATCCTTTATTGTATCATAAATACGTGTTTGCCAGCAGTCCTGAAGTGCAGCACAATAATACCTGTACCAAAGACAAATAACCTAGTTAGCCGAAGAGCTGAGACCCATTAATTTACTGCCAGTAATTGAAAAAATAATAGAAATTCTAGTGTATGTGCTGCTAGTGGAATACCTAAACGTAAATAATTTGCTGTTTGTTTGCCAATCTGGGTTCCGGCATAATCATTCTACTGAGTCAGCTTGCCAATTAATGTGTAATAAGTGGAAAAAGGACATTGATGATGAAAAAATTGTCGTTGGTGTATTTGTAGATCTGAAAAGAGCGTTCGAAATAATAGATAGAACAAAACTGTTATCGAAGTGTAAGGCATACGGTATAAGAGGCACAGTGCTCAAATTATCTAACAAATAGGCAACATAAAACAAAAATTGATGGTAGTTGTTCTGACGAAATAGATAGTATCAACGGGGTTCCTCAGGGAAGTGTGCTTGGGCCATTATTGTTTATACTATATATAAATGATTTACATCTCTACCTACAGAACTCATTTAATAATCTATTCGCAGATGACAAATTGATCTCCATATCTGGGGAAAACTATAACAACTTGGTTGAATCCATGAATAATGAGTTAGATCTCTTGAATAGTTGGCTCAGGGCCAATAAACTTGCGATAAATGCCCAAAAAACTAAGTGTATGATATTAGGTAGCAAAATCCATTATACTAGGTTCAATCAAGGAAATTTTGTGTTAATAATTGATGATTCTGTAATTATGTATGTTAATGAGATAAAGTACCTCGGCATTCAATTCGACCCTCAACTTAATTTCTGTAGGCATTTTGAATTTTTATGTGGGAAAATAGGCAAAAAAGTCGGCCACTTTTATAGAATTTGTATAAACCTTTCCCCATGGTGTAGAAAAATTGTATATAATACTATCATATACCCACATTTTAATTACTGCATGTCCATATTTCTCTGCTGTTCATCTGCGCAAATACATCGTTTGCAGCTACTTCAGAATAAAGCAATGCGTATTTTATTACGTTGCAGCAGGTTAACAGCGATAAATGATATGTTAATGAAGCTGATTCTAGAGTCTGCATTAGTACTAATTTTTAAAATTGTTAATAAGCAAGCTCCTTCTTACTTGCAAGAATATATTATCAAAAGGGTAGATATGATACATTATAATTTAAGGTTCACTGACCAGTTCCACATACAAGGCTTTAATACAAATGCTTTGGAAAAAACCCTCTTCATCGAAGGTTTGAGATTATATAATGATCTACCTCTGTTGGTTGAGACATCAGCAAATGTCAAAATTTTTGAAACAAGGTTAAGAAAAATGTATTTCAATGTATAGGTTATATTGTTTATGTGTAATGATATCAAATGTAACATTTATGTATTGTTATATAATAACTATTGATGCTAAATAAAGTTATATTCTATATATTCTATTATTTTCTTAAAGATACTCACTTCACTAGATGATTTTCACTAAGCCGGGTTGGAAAAACCACCACATGTGTTTCGATAGAAAACAGCTTCTTGAGGTGGAGATAGTACTAACTCAACAATCACGATGTATCATGTTAAATAATCAAGGCAGGTGGAAGTATGTAAATAAATCTAATTAGGAATATTGTGGGTATCAAGATTAATCCAATGGGTAATTGATAGAATCCATTTCCAGTTTAATCTTCACTAAAACAAATTCAACAGTGGAGAATTATTCAAGTGGATCTGGTTACTGACCAAATATTGTAATTTTTTGCATTTATCAATTTCCAAACTATATAGAAGGTAAAACTTTTCTTTTCTATATGTAATATTTAGATATCTTTGAAAAAACAATGTTTAGTCAAGAGATGAGTAGTAAAAGTTGAATTTGTTTCTACATTGACAAAATAGTTCCTTTGTTCTGATAATCGTTTTTTGAATGTTATGCCTGTTTGAACTATGTTAAAACTAGTACAAGGGCCACACGTTCATTTATATACTCCAGATTTATCAGTTTTCTCGGTTTTATCTTTATTGTTCCTAATGAATTCACTTAAATTATTATCTGTTATGTCAGAAAATTATTCAAATTGATCTGGTTACTGAACACATATTGCGATATTTTGCATTTATCAATTTCTAAACTTTTTAGAAGGTCGAGTGTGAGACTTTTCTTTTCTATATGTAATATTTAGATATCGTTAACAAAACAATGTTGGTCAGTCAAGGAGTAGTAAAAGTTCAATTTGTTTCTACATCGACAAAACGGTTCTTATGTTCTGATAATCGTTTTTATAATGTTCTGTCTATTTGGCATGTTAAAACTTGCACAAAGGCCACACGTTGATTTATGTACTCCAGATTTATCAGTTTTATCTTTATTGTTCCTGATGAATTTACTTAAATTATTATCTGTTTTGTATGCCATAGGAGAATGTTTCAAGATGATCTGGTTACTGAGCAAATATTTTCGATTTTTTGCATTTATTAATTTTCTAAGCTCTTTAGATTGTCGAGTGAAAAACTTTTCTTTTATATATGTAATATTTATATATCGTTAACAAAACAATGTTGTTCAGTCAAGTGATGAATAGTAAAAGTTGAATTTGTTTCTACATTGACAAAACAGTTCCTATGTTCTGATAATCGTTTTTTTAATGTTCTGCCTGTTTGGCATATGCTAAAACTTGTACATGGGCCACACGTTAATTTATATACTACAGATTTATCAGTTTCCTCAGTTTTATCTCTATTGTTCCTGATTAATTTACATAAAGTATTATCTGTTTTGTATGAAATATCAATGTTATTTTTGCATAAGAAAGTAGACATTTTTTCGGTAGGATAACCTGAATATGTAATAAGTTTGGAATAATGTTTTACATTTTGTGTAGGAAACACTTTTATAAAGACAAATATTGATCAGTCTATGTGTTGAGGTACTGTGTATTGCGATGTCTGTATATGATGGTTTATGAAAAATTGAAAAGTCAGGTTTATTACCGATTTTTTATTAAAAAAAATTAAGACAAGCTTTCATACAAATGCACTAGAAATAAAATAATTTCTTCAATTATTTGCAAGCTTTTGAATATGCTACTCACTTAATAACCTAGGCTAGATAATGTTTAAAAACTTGTCTCAGAATTTTTTTTCGTCATTTTCATTCAATTCTTTTTAGTATTTCATGAAATCCGTCATCTTATCGAATTCTGACAAAAATTTATAATCTCCGACCCCAAAAAACCAACATACCAAATTTGAATGGAATCGGACCATAATAACAGAACAAGTCGTCATCTTGGAGCCACCATCTTGACTTCATGAATTTTGACAAAAACATCATGATATCCGACACCCATTTTGAATGGAATCTGGTCATCACAAAACTAGTCCGCCATATAGGAGCCGCCAATTTGTTTTTCCTCTAGCAAAAATTCAATAATACATTGTCACACAAATTATGAACACCTGCCAAATTTCTCGTTAATCGGACAACTAGAAGTGGGTCGAAATTCACTTGCAAGATTTGAACTAAACATACACAAATGTTAAGTTAAATAAAAGCTAGTGAAAAATTCAACGTTGTAGCAAACACAGACAAGCGTGTGAAAATAATCTAATGAGTGGACCGAGTTCTAGAATTCATTAAGAAAATTCTTATAAATATACTCCGCGAAATATTCGAAATGAATTTTTTAGGAAATGAGCAAAGTCGGCTTGAAGTGCAAATTAAAACGTTCTGTTTGGATTAACTCTGAGTTCGTTTCTCGCCACTTCTTTTCAATTTCACTTCAATATTTCTGGGAGTCAACTTTCGTTATATTATTGAATGAGTTACATTTTCGTTTGGCATACTCTTAGGGGAAAAGACTTTGAAACGAAAATTTCTTCGCCAGGGAGCGAAATCACGATGAACATTTTAAAATAGTTAGACGAAAAGAATTGATATTTTCAAATGTAATAGAATGAAATCTAGCAATTTCAATGTAATAATCGTTCATACTGGAGATGAATATGGATTTATTGATGAAGACGGTCTTATACCGGGTGACACAGGATATGGGGCCACCTCTGTAACTTCTGCATTCGTGAACGGATTTTTGTGGAATTTGGTACAGTTATATAAGCAACCATTTTGGATTTGATCACATTACAATCCGATATGGCGACTTCCGGTTTTTCTGGAAAAGCCAGTAACTTTGTTTTTTCAAATGGAACACCCTGTATATTTTTACATATTCAAGTTCAACAGGTCAAAACAAGTTCAAACCATATGTCAAGTTTAATTTTATTTAAACAATTGAAATTAAAATTGTTTTTTCATTTTACCTCGTGGATAAATGAGATTTGGTCGAAGCTATTCACAATGAGTCGCAAATAACAGAAAAACTTATTTTTTCTGAAAAATTATTTTTTGTGTCACTTACTGGCTAATCAATTTAGTCACATCACATTTTGATTAAAAATTCCTTTTTTTCAAATGAAACCCCTATGGGCTACCTGTCTCTCTAGAACGTTCATTAAGGAAAAAAATTACATATCATTTTTGTATTTCGGTGCAGTAACAAATTGTATAAATTCAAAAATCTACAACTAGTTAATGAGTTTTCTGGCAGTTCGGATAATTTTTCAACTCAGTAAGCTGTGGAAAACAACATTTCTGAATCTTGTCAACTAATGGTGTGAGTTATAATTATAAGCACGATAATGGTGTTTGTTTTTTAAATTCTTCTAGCGTTTTCTCGACTGACATTGCATTGGTATTCCAATTCCCGCGTCAAAGCGGTTGGATCAAAATCAACATAAGCAAAACATTCATTTCTGCCTCCTCACTTACGATCGTCTTCTCCATTGTTGGGTTCTTTTGGGAATATTCTCTCCACATTTTTGAAAGAGGTTCTTTGTGGGTGTAGGTGTCGTCTGTGTGGGTATCGTTCAGCGTATAACTGACAAGCGGCGACAATGTTTTCAATACATTCTCCGTAAATTAATAACATATTAACCTGTTCACTTCTTGTGAACCTATAATTTTGATTTTACATGTCAACTAAACTAATTCCCGGAAGTTAACTAATTTTCGAGAGTTGAGATGAAAGATGACAGCGAAACCAATGCAATGTCAGTCGAGAAAACGCTAGAAGAATTTAAAAAAAACATCATTATCGTGCTTATAAGTATAACTTACACAATTAGTTGACAAGATTCAGAAATGTTGTTTTCTAAGTTGAAAAATTATTCGAACTGCAAGGAAACTCATGAACTAGTTGTAGATTTTTGAATGTATACAATTTGTTACTGCACCGAAATACAAAAATGATATGTCATTTTTTTCCTTAATGAATGTCTAGAGAGACAGGTAGGTGGCCCTAGGGTTTCATTTGAAAAAAAATAATTTTTGATCAAAATGTGATGTGACTGAATTAATTCATCAATAAATGACACAAAAAATTATTTTTCAGAAAAAATTATGTTTTTCTGTTATGTGCGACTCATTGTGAATAGCCTTCACCAAATCTCATTTATCCACGAGGTAAAATAAAAAAACAATTTTAATTTCAATTGTTTAAAAAAAAAGACATTTGACATAAGGTTTGGACTTGTTTTGACCTGTTGAACTTGAATATGTGAAAATATACAGGGTGTTCTATTTGAAAAACAAAGTTGCTGGAATTTGCAGAAAAACCGGAAGTCCGCCATATTGGATTGTAATGTGATCAAATCCGAAATGGTTGCTTATATAATTGTACCAAATTTCAGAAAAATCCGTTCACGAATGCAGAAGTTACAGGGGTGGCCCGATATCCTGTGTCACCCAGTATTTTCAACATAAAAGTGCTGATTATCATGATAATATGAATTCGGAATTATTTGAAAAGTGGATGGCAGAACAATTGTTACCGAGACCTCAGAAATCATAATTGATTTTCATGGATAATGCAAGGTATATCGATTTGTTGGAAATATAAACAGGATGTTCATAAAATCTTTCTATCAATATTCAATTGAGAATGTTTCCCTTTTCAGCAAGGTATATCATTCAAGATTTCTGGAAAAAAAATTCCCAGTCTACCAAGGATGAAATCATACAATCGCTGCAAAGTAAAAATATACGCATTCCTCTGGGCGCCTTTGAATGTGAACTGTTAGATATTGTGCAGCATTAGAGTCAAAAATTATATTCAAACTAGTGTTAATGAAAACAAACTAATAGAATAAGAAAATTGATCCTTGCGTTGTATGTACTCGAAGATTACCTGTGATCTGAGACATTTATTACTTCACTGCCCTAGGTGTGTAATGTACTACTTATATAATTATTGATACCATGCACCCCTCGCTTTTTTTTAAATAATATAATTTTTTTCTTATTTTCTATTTTTTTAGTTTGGTTTTCTATAAAAGCGTGTTTTTTAGTTTCTTCAAACTATTATTTATTTCCTACTCTTTAGTTTGGTTTATTTATAAATGCGTGTTTTTTTAGTTTTTTATGAAAGTTATATAAAATAACAAATCTTATATTGCAAATAAAAAAATGGAATAATCTTATCAAATTAGTGTATTGTCATCGGTCCTCGATAAATCTACAAAGTTTGAATGAAATCTGACCGTTTGAAGTGGGTCAAAATCGCGCCCAAAGGAATCGGTTACAAACATAATATCCGACCCCAAAAACCCCCACATACCAATTTTGAATAGAATTGGACCATAATCACAAAATCGTCCGCCATTTTGGAGCCGCCATCTAGAATTTTCAATTTTTACAAAAGAATCATAATATTGACCCCAAAACCCCCACATACCAATTTTGAATAGAATCGGACCATAATCACAAAACTCGTCCACCATTTTGGAGCCGCCATCTTGAATTTTTCAGTTTTGACAAAAGAATCATAATCTCTGACAACGAAAACCCTGAGATACCAATTTTGAAGCGAATGGGACCATAATCACAAAACTCGTCCGCCATACTGGAGCCGCCATTTCGTTTTTTTTTTCTCAAACAAAAATTTCTTAATGCATTGTCACCGGAATTATGTACACCTGCCAAATTTCAAATCATTCGTACTTCTAGAAGTGGGTCAAAATCGCGCCCAAAAGAGTCGGTTACAAACAAACATACAAGTGAGTCGGTTACAAACAAACATACAAGTGAAGCTAATATAAAGCGTGTAAAAATAGCATTTGCCACTGATGAATTAATTTATAAAATGGGTCATTTTGTTTTACGAGTACCACCATACCACTGCCAGTTTAATGCCATTGAATTAATATGGGCCCAATGCAAAACATTGTACACCAAGAAGTATTACCAATCTCTTGCTACATTGGTATGGTTACTTTTTTCGGAAAAAAGCCATACAAAATTTATGCAAAACTTTTGCCCAGACAGTCAATGATTTTTCTTATGTTTGCTGCGAGTACTAACATTTTAAAAACATTTCATTCTGTTACTCGATTGGCCAGGTTTTCTGCAGCCCGCTCTGAGACTATTAGATATGCTACCTTTAAATAAAAAATTACGCTTAGAGGTCATTCCTCAACTGAATTAAGTTTTATGCTTGATATAAATGAACGGACGAGGACAAACTTCTCCCGAAATGCTATCACAAACTTTCATAACAACCATGTTTGGGCTCTGGAAAATCCGCACGCAGTTAGTGAAAGACATTATCAGTATCAATTTTCTGTAAATGTATGGGCGGCAATAATTCATAATTACTTGAAGGGCCTTACTTTCTTCCGTTCCGACTGAATGGCGCAACTTACAGAGACTTTTTAGAAAATGAATTACCGGGACTACTTCAGAATGTACCATTAGAAATTCGTATCCGCATGTGGTTTATGCATGATGGGGCTCCGGCCCATTTAAGTGTATTTTTGGGCACATTTGAGATCACTAGTTTATAAAACTCCAGTAGCGAACGAGGAAGATCTAAGAAACCGAATAGTAGACGCCTTTGAAACAACAAGAAACAGACCAATAATTTTTGAGCGGGTACGAGATTCAATGACTAGAAGACTGACTGCCTGTATATTCGCTGGAGTTGGACACTTTGAACAATTTATTTGAATACAATTTAGTTTCCTTTATTTTATTTTATAATACCTATTCAAAATTTCTTGAAATAAAATGTTGATATTTTTTGCAAATTTTATTAAAACAAATACATATTTTGCACCCTTGATATAATAGAAAAAAAACGAAACTACTTACTTAAACGTCAAATTCATTTCCTTGTGAAAAATGCAAAATAATGGTAATAACTTCAACACGCATCGATTATCAAATAATCGACTTGAAATTCTCATGTCCAAATATCTAGAAAACGGTTGCTTATAGCGACTTGTAACAGGGGTAGCTGTTTATATGATAGAGGAATTGATTTTTTTACTGAAAAATGTGCTAGAAATACGCTCAAAAAAGATATGAATCTTCAAAAAAGAAAAAGACGTGTAGGTGGCGCCCCCCTACGAGTGAGAGCAATAATAACATCAGGTTAAAATTCGACACCTCAAAAAACCTCTCGATACCAATGTTTGTTCAATTAAGGTCAGTATTTCAAACCAATGTTTGTTCAATTAAGGTCAGTATTTCAAAAGGTATTTAAAAAAACGAAAATAAAAATAAAACTTTAACACCCTGTATCTTGGAAACGAAGCGTTTCCGGACATATATTTATTTGGACAATTCATATTAGAATATTGTGAAGAATCACCTCCTGAAGTTTGTCAAAGTACTTCTGACTCTGACTCTGAGACAGAAAACAAGGTACCTGATTTCTCTATTATTTATTTGAAGGTCCAAATATGAAAATATAATATTTGTGCCTTTCAAAATTCCAACCTTAGTTTAATGTAAATGTTATTCATTAACAGACGAAACCAAAAAGGAGGAAGTTCTCGCATAACTTTTTACTGAGACGTCCGATTCCGATAATTCTTTTTTCAGTGGATATGGTGTAGTGTGGTTGGTCCCATTTGGATTTAAAAGATGGAATCCACCCCTAAGGGTAGCAAAATGAAGGATATTGATCACTCACCCTCTGAATTCTGGTCCGTTAACCGATTCTATCAGCTATAACTTTGTACTGGGATCTTCGATTTGGATGATTCTTTTTTTATCAGATCGGGTATACCTCATAGTTGATGATATTCGGATTTCGAATGGAATTATCCACCCTTACGGGTAGAAATATAGGGGATGATTGATTTTTCACTTGTGAACATTGGCACACATATGTAGTTGACAATGACAGATCGCTAGTGTCATTACCACAATAAATATATTCTATAAGAGGATACATAGTTATGAAATAAACTAACCAGAACAACAAAAATAATTTATATTACAACAAATAGTAAGAGTAGATAATCATATTATTTAACTGGTAATAGTTGAAGTAAGGTGGGTAAGTAAGTATTTTGGAAGTAATAAAAAAAACAAGCAGTTAGTAATTAGTAGATTTCAGCCATAAAAAATTGAAAAATAAAAACTTTTTTAACAAAAAATTAAACCGACGAAAAACGGAACTGAAAAGTAAAAAATAAAATAAACCTTAGTCTCAATAACTAAGCTCCTAAACTAATGTAAAGTAACCGTAAGTCGGCGTAAGTCGTAAAGTAAAAGTAAGTCGGCGCCAAACATACAATCAACGAAGATCATTAAATTACTTCAAAAAAATTATCAGAATGTCACCGCGCAACTCGATGCCATCATTTTACGCCTTACCTAATTCATTTGCTTGTTTGTTTGGCGCCGACTCAAAATTAGTTACTCACATTAGTTTAGGAGCTTAGTTATTGAGACTAAGAAGGTTTATTTGATTTTTTACTTTTCAGGTCCGTATTTCGTCGGTTTAATTTTTTGTTTAAAAGTTTTTTTATCCCTAAGTTCATTTCTAGTTGTCATAGTGACAAGTTTTAATAAACTATACTTCAAGTTACCTGTGCACTAATAAATACAGAAAGATTTGAAATATGGTTGAATTGATGGTGACGTAAGAAATAAACATCTACATCTGAAACCGCTGGATTCATTTTGCTGGTTTTTAACATCAAATCAAACTACGTCAATTTTGTCCCTCTTCACCATTCATGAAAACTCGTCCAAAAATCCTTCTTTTTATCCACATCACGATCAGATCGAGTAGGTATGCGAAAGCCATACCAAAGAAGGGAGATTCTTCTCCTTTATAGAATTTTGTTACCCTCTATATCTCAATTTATTTCCACCTTTAACCGACCTGTCGTTCCTAGCTCACTTCTGAATGGATTGCCCGGTCCCCATTGAGATCGATTTTCGGCTTAAAGAGATCAAAGAATTTATCGCCATCATGCCTGACTGAGTGTCGATCCATCGACCCAGATAAAAATGGAGGGCAATTCAAACAGTAGGAGGCAAAACCGTTAGGTAAAACTTCGATCTCGATTCAACTTTTGGAAGCGGGGATTTTATTATAGTTCAACAATTACTACAGAAATACATTTACAACCATTTATCATAATCAATTTTTAGTTTCTTTCGACCGTCTCTTTTAGCATTTGATTGCAAACTCTTTCTCTCCAAATGCAACTAAACTCACAGTTTACAGAAGTAAAATTGGAGAAAAGTCAAAACACTGGCAGAAAAAGATCTTGCTAACATTCAAAAATGGTTTAATAGTAAATTACTCACCATAAACTCTGCAAAAACATCGTTCCTTCCCACATATATTGACAGTAGAACATCACCAGACTTCCAAACAATTAAAACTCTAAATAACGCAAATATAAATGCTGTTAATGAATTTAAATACCTAGGAGTCGTCTTGGACTCAAATTTGAGAAGGGACAAACACGTTAAACACGTTATTAAAAAAGTTAGATTCCTAATACACAAATTTAAAGTTCTACGAGATATACAGTCTATATCTCACTTGTCCAGCCACATTTAATGTATGGTATAGTAGCATGGGGAAGTGTTGGAAAAACTACTTTGACAAATCTTGATGTAATTCAAAAAAAGATCATCAAAGTAATGTATAAAAAAGATTTTACTTATCCATCCGACAATCTATTTCGGGAAAGCTCTATAATGGATTCAAGGCAGCTTTACTATTATTTCACAAACATCTACCAACATAAAAATGTGCATCAACTAAAAAATATCAATCATGAATACAACACACGAAATAAAAATAAAACGTACGCACTGAAAAAGACAAAAAAAACGACTGGCCAAAAATGCTACACTTATCTAGCCCCAAACCGTATAACGCACTCCCAGATAATATTAAAAATACAAAAAAATTAGACAACTTCAAATACCTCCTCAAAAGTTCCATTTTTGAAAACTCTAGAGAAATGATTCGTAGAATAATAGAATAAACAGATAGTACCCTGGTTGTATACTTATACCTATTCCACTATTACTTGTACCAATTTAAACGCTCTCTTCTATATCAATTTTATTTTATTTATCGGACTTGTCGATATTATCACGTTCGCGGACACTGACGTCATATCACGTCATTGACTCTATTCCCATCAGGGCACCAAAAAAACGTTAAGTGTGGTCAAAATATCACAGTGATAAAATGAGTACTTTTACACGCAGAGAAACGCAATGAGTAGCTTGAAAATAACATTTTTCCAAAGAATTGGAAATACTGGGAAAAAACAATGCGTCAAATAACGTTATGCCCAGCGAAAAGCATAGTTTATTTTCAAAAAGACAGTGACGCCATATGCCGCATGTAAAAATTAAATGGAAAACTGGTCATTTTGTAAAAAAAAATATATTAAAGAGGAACTAAAACTTACAGTAATAAATAACAAAACTCAAGCATGCCAATCTTGAGAACATTTTCCTACACAAAGTGGTGGCTCGCCAATGCAATCGCGACACATCCAAGCAGTTTCGTTTCTTTTTTTTATTATGTAGCACTGCTTACACCACCTATAATATTTCCCTTGTTTTTTAGAGTTTTCGGGTGTAGGAATGGCTTCAAGAACATGACCAGTATTTTTCCTTGATATTTTAGATGGTATAGACCTAGTTCCTTTTGGTACAGTTTTGACAAATTCCCTGCCATCTTCATCAGGAGAAATTGAGAGGAATGATTTGATCAGCTCATCTCTGAATTCCTTGAAGGTTTTATTTTTTTCGTTGCACTTATTATATAAGACTTTTTTGTGCCATCTGATTGTTTTTCTAGGGCATGAATAATAACTAATCATTTGATCAGCTCTGTCAATACCTGACATGTTTTCATTATAACGACTGATGTCTAATAGCTTTGTTTTTTTTTCCAAACATATTCGTTGTTTCAACCAATTTAGGTTGATAGGCTGTTGTAATAGAGAGTACATCTCGTTTATGACGCCATTTGGAAACATACACATTGCCATTTCTTTTCCAAATGTGCTGCCCACGTTTTAGTTTCGCCAGGGTTATTTCTTTTGGATTCCTTTTTCGGTTAGAAAGTAATGTTCCTGTACAATGCGTTTTTCGTTGTAATAAATTTTTTGAAAGATCAAGACTATTATACATATTTATATATATATAAATATATATATATATTATATATATAAATATATATATATATATATATATATGAATATATATATATATATATATATATATATATATATATATGGTGCCTCTTATCTAAAAATGGCTCCAGAAGCATCAGCACTAACGAGTTCACCTTTGAACTTCCCCTAGCATCAGCTCTATTTGATTTTCCTTTATAATATAAATCTCCATAGTTAAGACGACACCATCGTTTGAGCACAGTTCATAGAATTTGATTCCATATTTGCTCTCTTTATTCTTTATATAGACCCGTAATTTCAGCCGTCCTCGGAAAAGTAGGAGTGACTCATCTAAAGACAATGCCTCGGAAGGAGAAAATATATTTTGGCTTGATCGTATTATTTTATTCACTAACCAGTTGACTTTATAAAGAGGGTCATCCTTATTTTCATCATCCGAACAATTAAGACATCTTAAAATTTGTTCAAATCTTCGTCCTGACATGGTAGCAGGCAAAATTGGGTGATAATATAGTGGACTGAAAGCGAAGAAATCTCGAATAGAACGAAATTTCAGTTGGCCAGCCAAAAGACACAAACCAAAAAATTTCTTCAATTCATCCGCGGATATTTCTCGGAATATTCTAAACCGCTCATATCTAGTTTTGGGTCTGCTAGATGAGTTGAGTGTCTCGCCATATGCGTTTGTTTTTTTAAGGATATAATCTATTACCTCTCCAGTCCAAATCAATTCAAAAACTTCTCTGGGAGTCTTGGATTCAATATTTTGTGTAAGCCCAACAGAAGCATGGTTGAACATGAAGTCTACAGGGGCACATAAGGTGTCTTCCCATACATTGTTTTCTTGCTCACTCGGATCATCAGAATCAACTGAACTTTCGCTGACGGCTTGTTCTGGAACAAAATTTCAAATATCTGTTTTTTCATTTTCCATGGAAAAGATCATTTTTAACCGACGAAACCAAAAAGGAGGAGGTTCTCTATTCGACCCATATATTTTTTTTTCCATCATCTTTTTTTATGTATGATCACGCATAACTTTTTACTGAGGCGTCCGATTCCGATAATTCTTTTCTCAGTGGATAGGGTGTACTTCGAATTTGGTCCCATTTGAATTTAAAAGATGAAATCCACCCCTAAGAGTAGCGAAATGAAGGATATTGATCACTCACCCTCTGAATTCTGGTCCGTTAACCGATTCTATCAGGCATAACTTTGTACTGGGTTCTTCGATTTGGATGATTCCTTTTTTAATAGATAGGGTATACCTTATATTTGGATTTTGAAAGGAATTAGCCACCCTTACGGGTGGAAAAATAGGGGATAATTGATTTTTCACTAGTGAACATTGGCACACACATACGTAGTTGACAATGAAAGATCGCTACTGACATTATTCTTGTTCCACATCCGTCAAAATCCTTATATTTTATGAGAGGATGGAATGATATACAAAGTAATGGAATAAACTAACCAGAACAACGAGAATAATTTATATTACAACAAATACAAAAGTAGATAATCATATTATTTAACTGGTAATAGTTGAAGTAAGGTGGGTAAGTAAGTATTTTGGAAGTAATCAAAAAACAAGTAGGTAGTAATTGGTAGATTTTAGCCACAAAAAAAATTGAAAAATAAAAACTTTTTAACAAAAAATTAAACCGACGAAATACGGAACTGAAAAGTAAAAAATAAAAACTGTTTAACAACAAATTAAACCGACGAAAAAATCAACTGAAAAGCAAAAAATAAAATAAACCTTCTTAGTCTAAATGATAATTGAGCTCCTAAACTAATGTAAGTAACTGATTTTGAGTCTGCGCCAAACAAACTAGCAATTTGCACGGCTGCGTTTTGATGACTTCTTTCATAGATAATGATCTTCGATAATTGTTTGTTTGGCTCCGACTCAAAATCAGTTACTTACATTAGTTAAAAGACCAGGGAGTGGTAGAATTTTTTTTAATAAAAAGTAAGCAAATTGACCAAGCTTGTAGAATTACACTCCAGAAATACGATAAATTCTTAAGGTATAAAGACGAATTAAAAGTGAAGTTGTATACCAGTGGAAGCAGAATTTACTTCTCTATACATGTGCATAATCTGTTACAAAGTTATATAGCCCAAAAAGTGCATAAAGTGCAATTAATTAAACAGCAGTAACAAAGAAGAATAATTCTACAATCTAGAAAGCAGGTGTTCTGACAAAAAATAGAACAAAGTAGATAAGGAAATTTTCTTATTGTGATATTCCAGTGGCGGGACAAAAACAATTTGCCAAATGAAACTGTAATGTTTATGCCAATAAATATAGTTTCTTCAAAATGGATAAAATTGAATGTATCAAATGTAAAATAAAAAGTAATTTAAGGGAAACCAAGAATCCAGTTTTTGCATGTGACTCGTGTAGAAACTATTACTGTGGAGAATGCTCTGAGCTCTCACCGTCTGAAATAAAATGTATGCCTCTTCAAAAACGCCACCTCAAATTCAATTGCACGAGATGCAGAAATAATGAAATCAATGACTGTCTCAGGAAAACAATCGAGGATAAAGAACAGATTATAGAAGATAAAAACATCATTATTAAAATGCTACAGGACAGAATCAATGAATTGGAGAATAATAGCAAAACGTATGCAAATATACTAACCATGAATACAGAAAACCAACCATCATCTCAAACTACAATAAAAAATATCCCAGTAGTTATAATCAAACCACTCAATCCACAAGATGGAGAATTAACAAAGGCAGAAATTCAAAAGAAAATCAACCCAAATTCCATAAATGTTTCAATAAATTCATTGAAAACTGCCAGAAATGGAAATGTCACAATCAAGTGTTCATCGATTGAAGGAGCAGAGAAATTATTACAAGAAACAAAAAAACAAAAACTCGACACCAAATACGACATACAATTATCTCAAATGAAAAACCAAGGATAAAAATAATAAGAAGCAGTGGAGAAGAACTAAATAAAGAAGAAATTGAGAACTGTTTGAGGAATCAAAACAGTTTTATTACCAACGAGGACCACGTGAGTGTAACGTTTATCAAGAAAAATATCAACGGAAACTTTACTATTTTTGCTGAATGCTCAGGTTTCACCTATAAAAAATTTATGACTAAAAAAAAATGTTTATCAACTGGGAAAGATGCCCTGTTTATGAGGATCTGAATATTTCAAGATGTAAAAAATGTTTTGCATATGATCATAGGAAAATAATTGTAAAAATAGATTAGCATGTACATACTGTGGGGGTGAACATAGATTAACGGAATGTATGAAGGATACTAAAAAATGCTGTAACTGCTTGAGATCGGTTACCAAATATAATTTAGGACACAATGTAAATCATGAAGCATACAACAAAGAATGCCCAACAATGAAATTCTATCTCCAAAGACTAAAAACAGTATTGATTATCACTCAAAAAGTGAAATTCCAATAAAATTGAAAAACAATTTCATTTCGCTTTATCTTCCTCTTGTTCGTTTTTTTTTTCTTACACAACAAATTTTTCTTTAGTTATTATAATCAATGGTATTTATGGATATTCCTGAAGTAATAATATAAATTTCTGCAAATTTTGCACTTTAACATAAGAAGTGTTAGCAAACACTTTGATGAACTTCTGATATTCCTGGAGACATGTAACTTGGCAAACATTGACATAATAATCCTTGGTGAAACAAGAAATAACCCT
Source organism: Gonioctena quinquepunctata (assembly GCA_018342105.1). Taxonomy (NCBI): domain Eukaryota; kingdom Metazoa; phylum Arthropoda; class Insecta; order Coleoptera; family Chrysomelidae; genus Gonioctena; species Gonioctena quinquepunctata. The sequence continues at coordinate 618,646 of JAFIRS010000175.1, forward strand.
TCAGTTGAGACATATTGCATACCAGGTTTTCAAACCATTTTCAATAACAGTAGAATGAACCAAAACGATGGCGTTCTCATTTTTATAAATAACAAAATAGCTTATAAAGTAGAACATACAATTTTACCATTGACTCAAATAACCATATCTAATATCAGAATAAACTTAAATAATATATCATATAACATAATGCCTTGCTATAGATCCCCATCTACTTCGGACAAAACATTTCTGGAGGACTTGCAACTATTTCTATTGAAGAATGCAAAAGAAAACATAGATATTCTGATAGGGGATTTCAATATTGATATTTTGGACACTGATTCTACAATCACAAATAACTATCTATCTTTACTTATGTCTTTTGGTTTTGAATCAATCATTAATGTATTTACCAGAGTAACACAAGAATCAAGAAGTTGCTTAGATCACATATTTGTGAGAAAAAATATTAACTGCAAAAAACTTGAATTTCACCCAGCAGTGATAAATCATAATATAACTGATCACTACCCTATACATTTACTCATTTCTGAGGATGTAGCCAATACTAGTAGTTTCTCAAACATTTCATATAAATGCATAACATCTTTCGACGAAAATAAGTTTAACACTTTAATCAAAAAAGTCAGATGGGATGATGTACTTTCATTCCAAGACCCCAATAGAGCGTGGAAATGTTTTAGTGATAAATTTTACACTGTATACAATATTTGTAAAACTTGTAAGAAAATCAAAGTAAAAGAACATAACAAAATAAAACCTTGGATAACTAATGCTATTATAACATCTATTAAAAATAGATATTATCTGAAAAAAATTAGTAGGAGATTTAAGCCGGTTCTGGCTCTCCCCCCACCACTATGACGTCACGTGTGACCTTGAATGGTTGCAGGTGTGCAATGTGTGTGTGTTTGACCTTGAGATTTGACTTTGAGATTTGTCATTGAGTTTTGACATGGGGTTTCGTCGACTTTGAGATTCGACTTCAGTTTTGACCTTGAGTTTGACCTTGAGATTCATAACATTAAGTTTTGACTTTGAGATTTGACCTTGAGTTTTGATGTTGGGATTGTTTCGGCAACCTTAAGATTTGATCTCGATGTTTGTTTGACCTTGACTAAAGTTGTGGTGTAGGCATACATATTCTGTGTAGTCATGACCTTCATGAATCCTTGTACTCTCCAAGCGAGGAGGGCATTCATCCTGTGAGAGAGGTAGGAGTGAACTGCAGTATTGATGAATGTGCTGATGTTCAAGCGCGACTGACCTTCACACTCCCATCTACTGGAAATGGGGTGGGGAGTGTCTCTTATAAAATGTGGTGGAGTCGTTGATTGGGAAAGCAGATGTTAGATAATAGTCATAAGAGTGAATACAGAGTACAAGAAGTTTGCTCAATTGAGTGAGTGTTATTTTTTATAAGGTGGAAATAATCAATATTTTTTAGCTTGAACAAAAACCATATCATCATTACCCATTGTAGTTTGAAAGAATCAATTCTTCAATAATTAAAAAGGTGGGCTTTTGAACAAAGACCAATATCATCATTACCCATCGGTAAAGCTTTCAACATACTTGGTATGATGATTTGTATAACCCGATATGGGAGATCTATTCTAATGACATTACGTGATGATAATGATACTTTATTCAAATCATGGTTGTCAAAAAGTATTTCGGATGAATTCAATGCGGACGATGTCAGTTGCATAAATGCTTCAGATTTCAAATATACAATAACATATTTGGGTCAGAGTCCACAAGTAGCAGGAGTTTGAGAACTCGACCTCTAGTAGAATTCAACTACATTAAATGATAATATTGTTTATATGTTAATAGTTAGGATATAGTGATTTTATGTTGAATATAGATATTTCTCCATTAAAAATAACATTCAGTGTAGAAGTACTATATTTGGAGCATCACATTTTTCTCATGTAAGTAAAATTATTTGAATGTCAATGGAATATATTAACAATTCTTTTTCGTTTCAGTTTTCAATATGTGGATGCATTACTCGAGTCAATGTTGGACGGAAGCCATGGACATCAATACAGCCATCGATAGATTGAACTCCTACTTGAATGCTTTAAGTCAAGATGTCCTCCATGCTACAGTCTATGATTTGAATGTTTGCTTCGATGAAGATGAAATCCAAAGATGTGCACATTTATCCGAGAAGTACGTCAAGGGTACAATACTTTGTGAGGAATTCAGCCAGGGAGCCTTAAACTTGCAACAATTCTGTGAAGAAATGATCAAATTGGATCTGGAAGGATTTCTCCACACCCTTTACCATTCCTACCTGATGACATCATCGAGAAATATCAACTATATGATGAATATGATGATGAATATGATCATGTAGATATTTGATATGAAATAAAACATATATTTACAAAATCTTGTTTATTTATTTTTCCATTACACATAAACATTATTGATATACTTAAAATATTCAAGATATAGTACAAAAATAAAATATTGAATCATTTCAAAGTGAATTACGAACAGAGCCATCAATGCATTGTAAGTAAATATTTTGTAGCATTGGTAGAAAAAAAAAAATTATTTTTCTTTTTGAACTCAGCTTGATATCCACTGTAGATGATTTTGTAGCATTCGGTTGATGTAAACAATCAATGATGAACAGGGGATTCTGTTGAAATGCTTCAAGGTCCATAAGAGGTTCACTCATATCTTTGTCATAATAACTACGTTGAAAGTCCTCATATGCATAGTAAGCTGAAGAGAATAGTTTTTTATCAAAGCCAGGTTCCAACGCCCATATGGGTAGACTTCAGAGTTCAAATACACTCGGATGTTATTAATGTCAGCATTTATGAATTTTGTCACATCAGTGCTCTGTTTTCGGATGCAGTGGTACTTTGAAAACCAATAATTATGAAGCGAGGTGTTTCCAAAGTGTTGGTTGTTTTATTGCCCATATGTCTGAAGATGTGCTACGCAATGAGGGTAATTCATAAAGATCCCACATACGATAAGCCAACTTGATTTTTGAATTCAGACCACTCTTATTTATTCTACTGAATAATTTGAGCTTCTGCTTGTCATCGGGCACAACATGTTTTATTTTCCATTCAATCTTTGTAATTTCCAAAGAGGCATCAACGTCTCCAATATATGAATTCTTGAATGAACGAGCTATAATCAAAATCAGTTCTTGTTTTGCATTAGAATGCTCTTCTTATAATCCTCGGCAAAACCATCAAATATTTGAGAGGAAGTTTTCCACTGAATAAATGACTGGGTGCATCAATGATGTGTTGTTTTGTGTCGGAAAGTCCCATCCAGTTGTCAAAAGCATGTGAGAGTGTGATTGACCAAATGAAACCATATTCTTCATTGTGGATGTTATGCCTGGTTTTCGAACAACGGCAACTTGCTCACCACCCATTTCATAGCGGATCTCATCGAAGAGGAATGCCAAAGCATTGTTGGAAAGATAGCATACTTTGTTCACTTCTTTTGGAATGAATTTTCCCTCAATGTAAATGAAACTGTCGGCAATGTCCAGTATTACATCTTGATTGTTGATTGCAATTCAGTTTTCATCTGAATTCTTGAACAATGGTGATCCATACGGCTTATAGGTATGCTCGTGCAGACTTATGAGAGAATGATCGACCACTGGTTCATTGAAAATATTCAACTTGTCACTGTTTGCTTCGAGTACCATTTTATTGTCGAATTCGGAGTCAATCGATTTTAGAAAATTAAGATCTTTCGCTGACAATGTATGTCTTTGTCGTTCAGCATACACTTGTGGAATGACCTTCTTCCTGGCAAAGCTTTTCTTTTTGACGATATTTGATGAATGACGATCTTTGTTTGGTGAAAATATTTCGTATTCACTGTTTTGTCGTTTGTTGTAGCAAAAACCCATTACATTCGTTATTGTAATTTCTTCAATTCCAATATGACAACTATTTCTTCCACACTACCGAAATCAATGAGATTATTTCGATGATCCAATATGCGCAGAGTAATGTTGTCGATGAACTGACGTCCTTCGGACTGATGGGCATATAAATAATGTTGTTTGGCTCTTTTGTTATATTATAACCCGGCTCAACATCAACGTCAAATGAAAAGAATATGATTCTCTTCTTCATTTATGTATGATCCTAAATGATATTGCATCATCGAATGGTCTCGGGTACAATATTCACAGGAGATGTAGATTCATGCATGCGATTTGCACTGAATTCTTTCTTCTCGAATCCCAACAGGGATGCTATTGAGTTTTCATGTTTCAGGTTCACCACATACTTTGATTGCATCATACATTTGAATGTATTATTGTTTGCTCGGAGGCTGAACAATTCATCAATGTGGTGTCATCATGTTTCGCGCCATGAAATACATGGAATTCAAGTTCTCGTTGGATAACAGCATTTATTTCTTCTATCTCATATGCGCCACTTGGTATTTTTATAACACGTTTAGAACTGACTGTGGCGGCTTTATTTGCGGGAATGAAGAAAGTGATCAAGTTGTTTGTTTCCGTGACATTGTGGATTGTGTTGCATCCATAGAATCCCAAAAGCCCCAATCCATAACGGCTATTCTTATCCAGCTCAATGGGTGGGTAGAAGTCTGCACTCAAGACACTGGTTCCAACAGCTTGTAGCTCGAACTTTCGTGACATGACTGAATGCATTCATATGATAACAAATCATTTTATTGTTGTTCACAACACATGCGAAATAATTTTCTTCGTTTCCTCGGCGGCATTGTGTGTCCCAATTCAACTTGATTGTTATTGGCGCCAATATTACAATCATCGATGGTGCAATAACAACAAAATAGTTTTCGAGGTATGGGTCCATCATTCACATCACTGGAATTTGATGTTCCAACACTTGCATTGTCCATATGATGTTCATAGCAATATTTATATTTTAAAATATCAATATCCTCCTGAAGGTGTTTGGGAAGTATTTCCCAAACCGATGCAATTTCATTAGCTGCACAAGTAATCATGACCTCTTTGGGCATATCCGCAAGTTGACCTTTACTCATTTTTTCAAGCTGCGTAATCTTGAATATGCGATGAGGGAATGCCCCATTCTCTTAATAGCCTCTCGATCCATTTCTGGCGTGAAATCCATTTTAGCTTTTCGGGTGATTGGAAGGGAGAGAAACTTCAAGCAGAAGTGTCCACACACAACTCTATTGTATTTCTGCTCACATTCATAATTATACATAATTTTTCGACTGCATGCGTACCTTTCCGGAAGTAATGGACCAACTCCACTGGTGGGGTAAATCTCCAAAACTGTCGAAATATGTTGCAACTCTTCCAATTTTCCTGTATGCACCAATGTGTTCCTCGACCGCTGAATCCATCAAATTGATGATGGCTGTTTCATGATTACGTGGTCCTGAGGTTGGCAAATTATCACGCATGAACACACCACGAAAGTGTGGAATTTTCAATTGTGTGGCATAATATGTAAGATCTATATCTGTGAGAGGTTTAAGAGGTAGGGCATCAATTAGTTTTTGATGTATAGGGTTTGAGATAGATACCGAGGCCTTTGCGATATGGTTTCAAGAATAAACCACTACCCTTTTTTCCTAAAGCTATCGCCTCCATCTTTCTGTTATGATGTTTTACCTCTTTCAGATCATTTCTGCTCGCACTTGCCGAATTTATAGCTCTGCTTATACCTGCAGCAGCACCAGCCAAACTACCCAATGCAGATAATCCGGCAAAAATTGGTATCAATGGTAAAATTCCACCAACTTTAGGAATAGGTATTATGCGAGGTGTGCGAATTTTTTTCTTTCCGCCTGCTGCCTTCAAATATTTACGTGCTGCTTTCAATGCCATTGTTGTGGCCATCTTTCTATTGTTTGTCACGAATTGATTACCTCCAGCTTTATGTAATTCATCCCGAACTTTTCGTACAATTCCTGCTCGAATGCTACTTTTCTGATTTTATTTCGCCCATTTTTCTTCAATGCTTTATTTTTTCTCCTTCGTTGTTTGACATTGTTCACATCACAACCCATACCGAAACGCCTTTTCGCCTTCATTATGTTGGTGACGAGTAGAGCGGCTGCTCTCTCACGAATGCTTGCGTCCTTCGATTTGACCCTATCCCAAGCACTGTATTCAAGTTGTTTGTCTGCTTTATGTCTAGCTTCAATATCGTCGAGATTCTCCGGTATTGAATGTCGTGTGTTTTACAGGCCCTATCTAATTTATTGATGCCTGGATCGTTGCGTGCCAATCGTTTTTGTAATTTAGTTCCGGGTCCACAATATTGATATCCTCCAGGTAAATGCAATTCAAACGGCAATTTATTTATTAAAGAATTCACAAATCCTCGACCTTTTTTTTTATTATTCGATCTCTTGCTTTTACGTCTGCTCCGTGTGGTGGTAGACATTTAAATGAAACATATCTCACACATCTTGCACTAATAAGTTAATAAGTGTCGAACCGTCAAACAATGCGCATTGTCAAGCAAAAGAAGAGTTTGCAGTAGATAATTTGGATGAGAAAATCGGGACTGGATTAAATGGAGCGAACTCATTGAGACATGGCCCACTACTTCCATCATCTGTTCGCTCATTAATCATCGGTCCGTCAAATTGTGGAAAGACAAATGCCATGATATCTCTACTGACACATCCACAAGGATTGCGATTTGCAAACGTTTATCTCTATTCAAAGTCGTTGAATCAACCGAAATATGAATACTTGCGCAATGTGTTAGCGCCAATAAAAGGATTGGGTTTCTTCACATTCAGTAATAATGCAGACATTGTGCAACCCTCTGATGCCAAACCAAATTCAGTGTTCATTTTTGATGATGTGATTTGCGAAAAGCAGGATATTATCCGATCATATTTTTGTATGGGACGCCATAAAGATGTTGATTGCTTCTATCTAGCACAGACCTATTCACGAGTCCCCAAACAGCTAGTGCGTGACAATACCAACTTCATCGTCATATTCAAACAAGACGAGATGAACTTACATCATATTTTCTCTGATCACGTCTCGCCCGATGTCACATTCAAAGAATTTCAAATGATGTGTGTGAATTGCTGGGATGATCAATATGGATTCCTTGTCATTGATAAAGATCGAAAAGTATGTGATGGACGATATCGCAAAGGATTTGATAGTTTCATATATCCTTGATATCTCAATTCGAAAAGACTTAATCATTCATCGAACTCCGTCAAGGTCACTACAATAAACTCGTCATCGAAATAATGAATCTCTTGCGAGATGAATGTGTAGAAACAAAATGGATTTGAAACGTCAACTAGTTCAAGCGACCGAAGCTGTTCGACAAAATTCAATTCCATCAAAAGTGGAAATGTGGAAGAAAAGATTGCCCTCGAAAAACTTTATGATCCTATCACAAAACCACTCAATGCTCTTTCTTCTGCTGCTATTGTGAAACCGTCTACACCTTCTCGATCCATCCGAACCAGCACTCCAATTGGGAAAAAACAATCTTTCAGCAGCGATACATCATTTTCAGGTATTGATAATGAAACCATCAAAGATGTGGATGGCGAGAAAATAGCTACAACTACCTATTCGAAACACCCACTTCATCAATGGCGAGTTCACGAGATTTGGAATCTTCCAGCAATGGTTTGAGACTAAAACAACATTTGCAAAATATTAGAAATGGAAATAGTGAATATGATGTGAATTATGGTGTGAGGGTAGATCCTTCAACACAAACACTAAAAATGGGGAATCTAGAAGTCCGTTTTGATGATGGAAATATTTCCTTTTGGGATGGCACTATGCAATTACGTCAATACCCCGGCACTTCAGATTTATACAACTTGATATTCCTCAAGAAACCGCCTGGAGTTGGTGATGCAAAAATTCGAAACACATATATCGAAATTTTGGATTTTACAACACTGTACAAAAAGTATGAAGTCAAAAATGGAATAAGATATAGAAAATCAAAGAAATATCAAGAAGTCATAAGACCACTATTGAAATCGAGAAATAATTCCAATACATTTGTGAATCAAAGCGGTGAAGGAATCAAAAAATTAAAGTTACAGAAAGTGTTTACATCAAAGCCGAAGAATTATGTATACTGGAATAAACCTAAAGAGTTAGTGGATCGTTTGCGATTGTTAATTGCTTCGAAAGCATCTGGTCACACAGGACATGAAAATGAGATCATATCAATAATAGAGGAGCTACGTGAAGAAGGTATTATATATTGATACAATTTTATTGAACAATCACTTCATCATTGCGATATCATCAGAGAACAAGAAGAAGAATGGCTAATAATATCAAACGTCATATTGTGGACGAGTTACATAAGCCAGCTCGTCGTAACTTCCAGAGAAGATCAACTGTCGTCAAGGTAGAGGAGATTTGTGGCAAATAGATCTGGCAGAATTTCAACCTTATGCCAAAATTAATAAAGGTTATCGATACATTTTGGTGGTCATCGATTGTTACTCTAAATATTTGTGGACAAAACCAGTCAGAACAAAAACCGGTGAAGATATAACTGATGCCATGGCGATGGTATTGGAAGATGCTAAATATTCTCCGAAACATGTGCAAAGCGATCAAGGAAAGGAGTTTTACAATAGCAATTTTTCGTCATTGATGGAGCGAAAAAATATTAAACATTATTCCACTTTTAGTACGACAAAAGCATCTATGGCTGAAAGAGTAATTCGAACAATCAAAACTTGGATCTATAAGGAGTTTTCAATGAATGGAAATCATAAATGGTTGGAAATCCTTCCAATCATAACCATAGATATAACCATAAGAAACATCGCACAATAGGTATGAAACCCATCGAAGTTAAAACCACTACAAAGTTGAAAATCATCAAAAGAAAAAAAAGAAGATGAAAAAATCAAGCCAAAATATCGAGTAAATGACATAGTTCGTATAAGCAAGTATAAAATTTATTCGAAAAGGGCTATGAAGCCAACTTAAACACGGAATTATCCAAAGGCGTCAAAGCAAATAGTACAAATACACCAACATACATTCTCAAAGACATGGATAAGAATCCTACTCAAGGCTGCTTCTATGAAGCTGAATTGCAGGAAACTCAAAATCGGACGTGTAACTTGTCGAGAAGATATTGAAGAGAAAAGGCCAAAAGTGTTTGTCAAATGGTTAGGTTTTCCAATGAACACAATTCATGGATCTCAAATAATGCCATTTTGTAATATTTCTATATGATATAATGTTTTGAAATAATAAACTAGTTTATGCTTCAAAGTATTTTTTATTTTAATTGTCCACAACCCACACAATTACATTTGCACATTCAAATTCAATATTTCAATTCAATACATTTATTAAATAAAACTATTCACTAACACTGTGAAATACATTGTTCAAGTCATTTATGCACTTCTGGTATGTCATCATGACAGCTTCCTTGGTGTTGTGGAATTCATTCAGCTCCTTCTCTGCATTCTTGCGCAAATCATCGTTATTTCTCCGCTCCACATCAACTTTGGCTAGCAGAGAATCATATTGATTTTCAACTTTTGCCAAGTCTTTCTTCATGATTGCAATGCGCTCCTGAAGTTTAGCTATGGTTTTCACTCCTCTTGCAAACTTTGATCCTTTTCGTCGCACTGAGCAAGGACTGCTTTCTTATCAAGGATGCCTCTTTTCACCAACTTTTGAATTCCAACACATTTCTGCAGGGGCATACGATGAAAGATCAATGAAATTCAATAGTGACGTTGATATGGATCTGGGGTAAGAGATGATGATGATGCTGTCTCCTTGAATTGCCTTTTTGACCTTCCTTTAGCCTTGGAAGAAGCGGGTTTGGAACCACCAGGTCGGTAACATCGAGTGTATTTCGCCTCCTATTTTCACCCGTCTTACTTTCTCTTCCTCCTTATTGGGCAGCGAAGAACAGGTTGGCAATAATTCAGATATTTCAATATCACGCTCCAAATAATCAATTGTTGTTGCTGCTGCTGTTGTTGGTTCATCAGTCATCATGATAAACTCGGCCATATCAAAATCCCGCAAATCATCTGGTGTTGTAGTGTTGGAATGTTCAGGTTGACCCAATTCTGCAATCACATCATTTGACAAATACTTCTCAGCTCCATCACTCCCAAAAAAGTTGATAAAATGCTGCAACTTTCGGCGGTATTCATTTCAATAACTTTAATGATATTTTCAAACTCAATGTAAGAATCAAAGATTGAAACTTTTTGAAACTTTAATGTGATGTAGTAGGCATGTGTGTCACCTTTTATACACATATTTTCGACACTCTCCCTTCCATCTACACTCATGTGTAGGAGGGGGTACTCCCGCTACTTCTAACTGTATTCTCATATTCATTCGATATCTATAAATTGAATGGTTTCTGATTCATTCCTTCACACTATCATCCAAAATGTCTAAAGTTATATGTGAAGCTGACTCTACCACTGGTCCCGTACAACCCCTGGTAGTCATACCTAAATCCTTAGAATAGTGCATTCTATCAAGAAAATCAAGTCAGTTCAACTTCAATGACTATAAAAGAGTTGATGCGAAAGGGACGCAACAACCTACCGTCCTCGCCGTCATATGGGACCATAATTTGGAGCGATGGGTGCCCAATGAAGAAGAAGATCTTCAAGTCAATATACCTGCAGAAGATTCAAACTATGACTCGGACGAAACAATATATCTGCAATCGGATGAAGAGGTCGACTCGGATGAATCTATAGATTTTTTATATCCATAGTATAAATAGAAATAAAATTAAATAAAATAAAATAAAATATTTCTTTTCTTTATTGTGTCAGATAATCCACAACGAAATATATATATATATATGTAATATTCAATATAATCACTTCATTTGAATTTGTAGTTTGAATAAGTCGCATCACGCATACACACACACACGTACACCACTATGAAAAGAGTAATGATAAATGAAAATAATAATGAAACCTACTATTTGGTAACTTGGAGTTATGCATATAAAAATGCACGAAAGACGTATTGGCAATATGTGGCAGCAGATCGAATGAGATTCCGAAGAAGAATAAATGAAGCTGCTAACATTATTGATCCAACATTGAATGCTGTTCATAGACTGAAAATATTCAATCAAAGATTTTGTGATTGTTAAATAAATGTATAGTGTGAGCTATATAACATCATGTTTCATTTTCCCAAGTGAGATCGTATATTTGTCCCTTATATATATATATATATATTATATATATATATAAATGTTTTGATTTCCAAATATATTTGAAAATTAATACTTGATAAAGTAGAGTGGCGCCCCCACCCACCGTGGATGGTGCCCCAAGACGTTAGGAGCACAACCACAATTTTCGTTGCATTCGTGCCAACCTCGCACCATCTTGTGTGTCTACCATGAGAATGTACACCCCAATATCTATTTTACCCCTCACAAATAATCATATAAATCGCCATAGAATACGACGTTAGGAGCACAACCACAATTTTCGTTGCATTCGTGGACGTTTTCAGCAAAATCCCAATCGATGGAAACTTCAGATTCGTCAGAAGACGAAGTGGATGAGTCTGAGTCTGAATCTGACTCATATGATTGAGCGGAAGAAGAGCTCACTTCATTCACTTGAATGGAGCCACCACCAGCTAGCAACTCAATAAACTTGGTTGTGGTGAATCACCACGTTCAATATATTACTAGTGGAATCGGCAGCGGCTTTGGTTACTTCTGACATGATGTTCAGAGTGAGGAAATGATCGACGTGTGATTGTATTTATATCATTCAGAAGTGGAGGGATATGTCAGGAGTGGGATAAAGCGTGGAGTAAGAATGTAGTCGATCATTCAAGTTTCGAATAGACTTATTTCCATAAGTAATTTAAGAATATTTTACGTGAAGACTGAATGTGATTTCACTAGATAAAAGTTTTTGCTTATTCTTAACTTTATAACATTATGTTCTCTGTGCCCAAGTGATATTGAATACTTGGGAAAAAATATAAAAATTTGACATATATCATTGTGTGCGCACCGATGTTCTTCAACTTTCATCATTCTGATGTATAACTATTTTATTATTCAAAAATTAATTCTTGGTGGAGTAGAGGGTGGCGCCCGCGCGCCACCTGTGGATGATGCCCCAACCATCGCATCATCCTGTGAGTACTACCTTCAAAATTTACCCTCAATAGCTACTCCACCTCTAATCTATAACAATGACATCATCGTCCGAGTCTATCATGATGACATCATCATCATCATCGTCGAGTCTATCATGATGACATCATCATCATCATCACTAACCACCAACACTTCGTCCTCCACCGGTTGCAGTACGGCCGGCCGTCTGCGTGGTGGTCTGCGTATGCGCATATAGTCCCCCCAGGAATTATGGTAGTTTCTTCGCCACTCCGCGTCGCTCACACACTCGCAAGTATCGGTGCAAATGTGGTCATCCAGCATACCTTCCTCGTCACTCACCCACCAAGGTCGTCCCCAGCAGAAGATGACTCGGTGTCAGAAGATGACTCTGAATCAGAGTCCGATCCCCAATCCGTTGGAGGTCCTGAAGTTGATGCTTCCATATCCATATGGCCACTAGTAGAGCTAATCTCCGACTTGGATGGGACCATCATCCACTGGTAACAAACTTGGAGGTGGTGAATCACCACGCTCCAACACATATTCACTCGAGTCAGCAGAAGCTTTAGTTACATCTGACATGATGATCAGAAGTGAGGAGATGATCGATGTGCGACTCAATTTATATCATTCAGAGGGGAGTGGGAATGAAGTGCGTAGTAGGAATGTGCTTGATCATTTCGAGTTTCAAAAATTCTAAGTCTCCCAATTTATAAGAATATTTTATGTGTAGACTAAATGATATATTATTTCAACATTGATCTATGTAGCTTTAAAGAAGGGAAAATTAATTCGAGCTCAGACATGTTAGAATTATTTGAATGACTCAGAAAAATCTGCTTTTGCATTGTAACCAATTTCACCATATGCAGAAATGTTTACTGTTTTGGAAGTAGAAAAATTTAGGACTGTTATTAGGAAAGGTAATTTATTCAAAAAAGGTCAACATCAAAATAAATTTATATTTAAAAAATATACAATATATATAACAATCATTCCATTATTTCAAATGAAACTAACTATTGCAATAGCAACATATATCTGCCAATTTCACCTGAAATAATGGAATTTTGCAGCGATCACAAAATTTCATCTCAATGTCTCTCAACTTTCTCCTCAGGTGTAGATCCAATGCCCGACACCGCTGATGGAAATTGATCATTCCGCTGAATGTGGAGAAACATTCAAAACACAGATTCGCCATCCCATCCTCGTCATCACCTCTGTAATACTGTAGTTGACACAGTACAGGATATCCTGGTGAGCAATCGATGCGGTATTGATCACCCTGCCTCTGGACAACACCTCATCCAGGTCGTCGAAGACGTCTTCACCTAGCCCCTCATCATCGGCAACCAAATGATCGTCTTCGTCTTGGTCTTCGTCAGCCAATGCTCCCTCATCGTTGGCGGGGTCCACTGCTGCTGCTGGTTCTACCTCTGCAGCATCTGCTTCACCTGCAGCATCTGCTTCTGCTTCTTCCATGAAGCCTGCTTCCTCTTGAATATTCAATTCTTCCATCATGTTGACAACTTCTTCAACGGCACGTTTGAAACACATTTTGATAATTCTAAACAAGATACAAGTTTTCGAATGAAGTCCTACCATTGCAGGATTTAATTTATATGATTTCGATCTTAATCCCTCCAAGAAACTCACACATACCGAACTTGAATATGAGTCGTAGAAATAACTTCAATACCCCCTCCCCAAAACATGCACTCGCCTAAGGCGTGTAAACATCACCCATCCTGCATATTGCCAGCGCATGCGCTCTACATGGACTCCTCCTCCCGAAGAGTGGGGAAAAGGCATAAAACTACGAGTGCTGGATCGAAACAATCATTCCTTCGACTCTGCTCGCTGGTATCTATCTAACATTTTTAGCTTTGTTTCAGATTTTCATCATGAAGAAATCCACCCCATCGCAGGATGCTTCCGCTGCACTGACAATTATGAACATCATGGCTTTGGCTCGCCCTGGAGTAGATGGTGATAGTCGTGAAGCTAGTGTGGCGGGACCATCCCAAATGGAAGGTGGAGTGATTCAGGATGATAGATTATCACAATGTTCGAATGGAATAACCATTGCCAGCTCTTTTGTCACCCGTACCATCCCTGAACGACGCTGGACCATCGAGGTTGAGCATGAAGCGCAGGTGTTCGGATTCCGATGACGAATTCACCACGAGACCTCCTTCGGTGAAGCAACTAACCAAAAAGCAGGCTCCTATAAAGGCAAAAGTCTCCAAGAGAGGATCTGCCAAGTGTTCGGGACTGCAGAAGTTTAAGGATGGTGTGAGGAAATACAGCCCATACGCCATGCCAACTGCACGGGCCGCCAGTAATAGGCGGCAGCGAAATGTAGTACCGACACAGCCATCGTGGTGGAATCCCTAGCACCGGTGGCGGCTAAATCGATCGATGGTAATTATCGTAGACCATCTGTTGCTTCAGCTGAACCTATACCAACATCGTCCAAGGTCGAAGGTGGGAAAAGAGTTGGAAAGTCAAAATCCATCATCGTCTTCAATTCCAGACATTGCATCGTCCATTAATCGAGAGTTGAAGGAGATAATGGATAAGGTTGGACGGGAGGTCGAACGTTCTCGTCCATCTTATGACGAATTGAGACAAGTTCAATCAGAATATGATGAATACCTTCGACAGGCTTCCAAATTGAAAGAACGAATGGAAGAATTGGAAAAATTGAATGCCAATCGCGAGGCTCAATATCAGCGAAATTTAGCAATGTTTAAATTTCATGAGGGTGTATATAAGGAACATTGTGATAAATATCTCAAATAATATCTAATAATGTTTAGTTGATAACTTTGAATAGTGTTGATTTTCCTAGACTTCATAAAGCAGATTGGAGTGTACATTTGAATTATTGGTTGGTCACACGGGATGGTGCGTGAGAGGGCGCCATCTTCTGCTTCATGAAGTCTTTTATTATCATATTTGGAAAAATATACTAATATCACTAATATTTTTTCTTACAGATCATTAGCTACAAATATTGTTGGTATTGAGATGGTGAGATAGTTGACTTGTAATTTATTTTCTATGGCATTTTTTTGGCCTGACGAAATATCGATTAATGTTCTGAAAGTTGTCACTCAAAGTTTGAGTGTATTCCATCAAATTCTAAATAAAACACACAATTAAGCATCTTTTCCAATTTTATTTCTTCCAAATAACACACAAGAAAACAGATGTTTTTAACTACATTATATATTTTTACATATACTGAGGATCTTCAATGACATGTTGGGTTGGCAACCAGGCGGTGGGAACATGCAATAATGCTTGATCAGATGTCTTTCCATGAGTGGATGAATTTTTCTTTTCCAACGATTCAATTCTTTTTAATACAATGTCCACTGCTGATTGAACGGATGCTTGTACAGCAGCAAGAGTAACTTCCTTCGTGTCTGTTATTTGATTGTCGAGATATGTGAGGGTTACACAATCGCTCGCATCAATTGGATCACCAACATTCCTCAATCGTTTGCCCTGCATATCATAGTCTCCATCTTGTGTGTGCTTTAAACCAACACCAGTAGATCTATGTATGATTGAAGTATGATTACATTTCCTCTTGCGACCAAATTTATCTATAACATTACTCATCTTTCCACTAACATGGATAAATTCACACTGATCATTGTGACAAAGATCTAAAGATATATAAGCCTCAACACATTTTTTTCATTCTTGGCCGCCGATCTTAGCCAGCACGCAATTTTGGTAGACTACGGAGTCAAGACCGCGGAGCAGTCTTAGCACACCTACGCGGCGCCAAGACCGCTCCGCAGTCTTGTTGATTTTTTTTAGACCGCGGCTTTTTACCCCGTGTAAAAAACCGCGTTTCGCGGTTCTCGGTTTCGCGGTTCCGCGGTTTCGCGGAGTAGTTTCGGTGACCGCGAAAGAAAAAATTAATCTGTGATCTCTGGAATAAATTTTTACCCGTTTTTGCATCCGCGAAACGATAATTGCACAAATTTCTGATTCGCGGACGCAGATTGAAAATTGAATTATTTTGAGGATTCACTACTTCTATTCAAAATGAAACACAATAGTATGCCTCAATACTTTTATTTTCTCATTACTTATGTCAATGCTATATATATTAATTATTTTAACAACTCAACTATGCATTTTCCAGTTAATTTGAGTATTGCGAATGATATTATTCAGTTATTTCAGCACTCAATAATGCGATTAAATAATCCAATCTACTTTCGGAATTCATGCCATATTCTTGAGAAAAGATTTAACTATGTTATTACATATACGAATAGTTTCATTGGGATCGCACTGATAGAACTCAATGTCATTGTGACCCCAAAGGGAGGGTTTGTGTTGTATTGGGAATTATGAATCTTTTATCATCATCATATGATAGTGCTACTTTATTTTTCAATTCCGTAAACATATCATGTGAGATGCTTCTGAATGAATTCATCTTCCTAAAATTTTACCACCATTCTCAACTATTTTCTTGTAATCCCCCAATGTCAATTGATTCTTTATCACAAAATCTCTTTACCTTTGGCTCTCTTTACTTCTGTTGCAGAGATTGAAACATAGTATGCTTCGCACCTGTACCATAAAACTAATTATTGGATCATTGGGAAACTCATCTTTGAAATTACCCAAGACTGAATTTGTTACAGGTATGCCGAATTTATTATGTTCAATGTAATTAGATGTGTCAAATCTGCTTATATTGTTGCTGATGAAATCATAAAAATTGTCCGTATTTACTTTCAGAATTAGAGAATCTGTATCGGTGTAGAGCAGAGAAGCATTCTGACCAAATTCTTTCTTTATACATCCATAGTAAAAATCATACATTACAGTCTTGGATAATTCCAAAACACAGAATCCCAAATACAATGGTTTATCGTAATACACTTTCACTTTACCCATTTGAATCGCAACGAAATTTTCATTAAAATTGTGCAACTTTTGAAGTTTGGTCGTGCAATCAGAGCCCTGCTCCCATACTTCTGTGAACATTCTGCCAATGTGTGACAAGCCTTACATCAATCCTATTGTCAACATTTTCCATCGTTTTGCCATAAACTGCATTGTTCATTAGCTTATAGAAATCTTTCTCAGACTTATTATTAGATCTATTACGCATTTGAGTGTTGAGATCGATGTAAGGCTTCATCCAACATGACTGCTTGAATCTTAGGATTCTGTGAGTATGCATAACAATCAAACCATTATTGACAGCCTGTTTCAAGTTTTTATAATGAACCACATACTTTCGCTTATCATTCAAATTTGGAATCAATTTTGGAATTTTGCTTTTGAATTTGGTGGCACTATACTTTCTACCAGAAAGGAAGGTCGGAATGTTTATCGTGCAATTCTTGAGGATAATGTATGTCAACTTCAAGGACATATCCATATGGATCATTGTCTGCCACAGCCATAATGTCTAAATTTGTGATTTCTTCTCGAGTTAGCCAAGTGAAATCAGATGTAGGTAATGGTTGTGACATACTATGCCCATATAAATTTGTAGCATACAAATATGAAATGAATGATGATTGCTCATTGGGATCGAAATCAGGCATAAACTTATTATTTGCTATATGCTTCCTATCGCTACATTGACTAATACCTCCACGGATACCTTTTTTGAAAAAATTTATCATATCAATGTCAGTTAGCAGTTCAAGTTCAATATTTGTATATTTCAACATTGCATCCCAAGATAATCCCGGTGCAGTATAATATTGAGCTGGATCCAAATATATGTATCTAAACAAATCCGTCTAAAATTCTCGAAAATATCACATAGTAGTAGGACATCAGATTTTAAATATAAATCCGAATATTCTCCAAGACTCTTACATTCAAATAGTGCCCAAACACGTTCGGCTCTCATATAATCTTTCTCTGATACATGTTCCTCATTCAAATTGTCATAAAACTGATTTTTTGTCGGTAAATTAGGATGATCAATTTATTGATGTTGTCCACAAACTATATGGGAAAACACCTTTCTGCCTCATTAAATTGAATTTTTCTTTATCGGGAAAACATTTTAACATCGCTATACACTGCTTATCACTCAAATTTAATTTTGCCTTCTTTACTTTGATAGCTAG
Organism: Gonioctena quinquepunctata; assembly: GCA_018342105.1. Lineage (NCBI taxonomy): Eukaryota > Metazoa > Arthropoda > Insecta > Coleoptera > Chrysomelidae > Gonioctena > Gonioctena quinquepunctata. The sequence goes on from JAFIRS010000175.1 coordinate 636,935, forward strand.
CTACTATAAATCCATTTTCAAAAATCTTAATTTTTCTCTTTACTTTGATAGCTATGTGTGTAGAGATGTTTTGTAAACGAAATGTATTTTTCCTTAGTTTGGGGAATAACATCAACCTTATCCTTTTCCTCATACAATTCTTTAATGAACATATGGCAATCATAACCACTCATATTATGGCATATAATGGGGATGAAATTTGGTATTTTGAAATACCTCAAATGATTATTATATATATTCCTTAAATCTTCTTCTATTCGCATTGTGAAAACTTTTGCCGCATCAGCACCTCTATATGAAACAAATTTCGTTAATTTATCATCAAAGGAACATTTTATCAGATAAGCAAATGAGTAAGCTTCGTGCTGGAAGGTTCTATTCGTGTACGCGAGTTCGGGATTCGGTTCGGTGGTTTGTATAGGCTTCAGAATCGATTCAAAATCTGCATATACTACAAAGGTACATTCATTTGTCTTTCGAAATTTTCAAACATTAATGTATTACCGGCCACCATTTTCCCATAATTATTGATTCTGAAATCAGTTATGCGGTACTGTTGTACATACATGATTACAATCGTGCATCTGGTGACGCAACAGTAATCGCTCATTCGAAAAGTACAATAAACATCCATCACAAAATATTTTTTGTGTTCATGAGCTGAAATTTGACTTGACACCAATCTTGGGATCTTTTATCCAACAATAATGACTATTTCCCACCTCATCTGTGATAAGCAATAAATTGACATGTCTCTGAGTTTTCTCTAGAGATCCAAGGGCCCAATCACCTCATATTTGACTCTCTTATTCTCAATCTTAGATTCCAAACCATAAACATTGACTGAAATATCATTCAAATACTCAAACATTTTTATATCACGTAATTTTACTGGAAAATCCATACCTGTTACATTCAAGACAGTCTCATAATGTGGATAGGATGACACCTCCGATACATTATTATTAGTGGGGAATAATGCAGATGTCACGGCCCATGCAAAGCAGCATTGGTCTTCATTTTTTATGTTGACAACACCTTTTCTTCTCTCAATGAATTCGGGAAGTTTCATGTATGATGATCCGCCAAGTGGACTGTATTTGTTTATGTTCACCTCAAGGAACATAATTTTTCTACAACTCCATCCTGAAAAATTACTTTTATTAAACCTTTCATCATTGGCAACAATTATAACTACAAACCTGAATCACGCTCCTCAAACTCCGTACTTTGGGCAATTATAATGTCACGAAACGCATCAAATAATCCATTCAAATCAGTTGATCGATCTGCTATACGATTGGGAGAATTGAATGATTTTATATCTGTCAATTCCTGTGTTTGAATGACATAACTTCCAAATACTTCCATGTTGACCTTGATGAAAAAGGTGCATACTCTGTATACATATTCTCACTAGATACTCTGTAGCTGGAAATGCGACACTTGAATGCATTTTTAATGAGGTGTACACCACCTCCCAAGTGAACACATGAATTCGTCCTGTGTGCGAGTGTTCTATTGTGAGAGTTGACTTGACAATATGGAAATGTCACATTACAACAATTACATGTATAGAGTGGTGCAGGTGGTGAGTCATCGCCATTGTTCAATTTAACTCGTTTCACTGAAGGACCTCCCCGGCAGTTAACATACGATAAAACGAATACATTTCAACAACTTGTTTTCAATAGCTCACTGGAGGAGACACTGATTCGAAATACTCTTCTCCTGGAATATTTCAGTGAAATACCCCCACCATACAACAAGTCCGATGCGATGCGCAATCTGTATGGATTTTGAGGAGATTCTCTTGATATTCAACGCACTCATCAATACTCGCAGTTCACTCTTAGCTCTCTCACAGGACAAACGCCCTCCTCGCTTGGAGAGTACAAGGATTCATGAAGGTCATGACTACACAGAATATGTATGCCTACACCACAACTTTAGTCAAGGTCAAACAAACATCGAGATCAAATCTTGAGGTTGCCGAAACAATCCCAACATCAAAACTCAAGGTCAAATCTCAAAGTCAAAACTTAATGTTATGAATCTCAAGGTCAAACTCAAGGTCAAACTGAAGTCGAATCTCAAAGTCGACAAACCCAATATCAAAACTCAATGACAAATCTCAAAGTCAAATCTCAAGGTCAAACACACACACATTGCACACCTGCAACCATTCAAGGTCACACGTGACGTCATAGTGGTGGGGAGAGCCAGAACCGGCTTAAATTAAATGACAATATAGATATAAGCGATGAGAATGGTAAAACATTTGCGACTGATAAAGACATGGCTAATTTTTGTAATAAATATTATGTAAATGTAGGCATAACAATGGCAGCAAATATTGAAGACCCAAAAGTAAATGTAAATAATAATTATCCTAATATAAAAAAATCAATGTTTCTCAAACCCGTACAAAAAAATGAAATGATAGAACATATTAAATCATTGAAAATAGTAGTTCCCTGGCTATGATGGAGTTAATACCAAACTCATAAAAGCTGCCATGAATATATTCTAGAACCTTTAATCCATATAATCAATTCAATGTTTTATGTGGTGATGTCCCAGCTGATTTCAAAAATCTGTTGTTGTACCTATCTTTAAGTCAGGTAATAAAATAACATTGTCAACTACCGACCAATTAGCCTAATAAGTATGTTTTCCAAAATTTTTGAGAAATGTCTTAAAAGCAGGTTATATGAGTATCTCACTAGCAATAAAATTCTTAGCGACAAACAATATGGTTTTCAGCAAGGAATCAGTACCTCTGAGGCCATGTTTGATTTAATTGATAACATAAAAAAACCTAGACAATAAAAGAAATGCATAGGGTATTCCTTGACCTTGCGAAGGCCTTCGACACAGTACCCACAAGAGACTACTTGATGTGCTTTGTCACTATGGTATTCGTGGTGTTGTGTTGAAGATCTTCCAAAGTTACTTATCAGATAGGCAGCAACAGGTAAAATAAGAGATGAAATAAGTGATAACGAAACTATCCAAATTGGCGTTCCCCAAGGAACCGTTCTAGGGCCAATTTTATTTATCACTTATCTCAACTCACTATTAGATTCTCATATTGATGGCACTATAATATCCTATGCCGACGATACAATTCTCATATTTCATGATACAAATTGGAACCAACTAAAAATAAAACAGAAAATGGCATCCTCAATGTAAAAATTGGCTAGATCATAACAAATTATCACTAAATGTCAAAAAAACTACATATATTGCATTTTCACTAACGAATTCCAATAGGCCCAACTACCCTTCAAATTCCCAGTACCAACTTTGAAGTAAAAGAATCGGAAGCCACTAAATATCTTGGAATAACTATTGATAAAAATCTCAAATGGAATCAACATATTACCCATCTAACTAACAGATTACGAAGACTTATATATAAATTCTATGAACTCAGAAAATTTTAAATAAAAAGCTTCTTTTGATGGTTTATAAAGCACTAGTAGAATCAATCATAAAATATGGTATTTTGGTCTGGGAGGGCTTTATAGCAATGCATTGAGTCCTCTCAATGTTATACAAAATTATCTATTAAAATAATCTTTCACAAAGGCAAATTATACCCAACTGAAAATTTATATAAAAACTCCGATACTCCTAATGTCAGGATGATTTATTTTCATAGTAATTGTACCTTTTTATATAAACACCAGGAAATGAAAACTTTTGTCTCTCACATGTACAATACCAGACAAGTTACAAGTAAACAATTATCAGTGCCATTCTATCGCAAAGACTCTAATCAGAGATTTACAAGATGTCTTGCTCCAAAAATATTCAATATTTTGCCACCAGAAATAAGAAACATAGGTAACTATAAACTGTTTTCGGAAAAATGTAAGATCCATATCATAAAAAACTACTCACAATACTCAAGCATTATTTAAGGATAACCTTCTACTTTAATTGATCTCTGCTACTACTTTATATATTACATATTGTTTCACCAGCCCCACAGCACTATTCTATTGTAATAACACAGGTATTTTGACTTTTAGGTATTTTGACTTTTAGATTAGATAGTAATAATACACTAAACTGCAATATCAACTATTTCAATAATTATTATTTTTAGTATGCACATACAGGTCCTACTAAGACCTAGGTGCTTATATGTATATAAAACCATGATATATTTACTACTTATTTGTATTACCAATGTATCTTTATTTTGTAAATCACTCAATAAATCAATAAAAAATCAGTTTAGGAGCTCAATTATTATTTAGACCAAGAAGGTTTATTTTATTTTTTGCTTTTCAGTTGATTTTTTCGTCGGTTTGATTTTTTGTTAATATATGTAAGCAAAACAAAAAATACATTACAATAAACAAATATTTCACTATGAATTATAATTCATTATTACATAAAAGTAGTGCCTACCCAATTCGAGCTGCGCAGCTGCATTTTCAGTTCGTTTTTTTTCGTTTCTTTTGAGACGGACCGGCTTCAAAAGAGAGAAAGATATAGAAAATAACGTTGAATTTTCAAAAAAATCACTTTCCATCACTCAAATCACCGCTGGAATATGAAAAATTACTTTGAGTGTATTCGGGATCATCTATGGAATCGTCGGTACTATATGCATCGTGTGTGCTTTTAGCATCTGATTCTGATCCATCATCTTCCGTCTCAACCTCATCAAACCACCTAAGTAGTTGTTTTTCTTGTTTTTCGTTCATTTTACGTTCTTATTCAGCCAAGCAATCAGTACACAACCTCTCTGACGATATGTAAATCGGAACTAAAACGCGCCAAACCGCCAACGTCTGTCGATCGCCTAACCAAATTTCCCCCCCTCACCAACAATATTTTGCAAACATTTTTCAACACAAGGTGTCTAGCGGGACACTTCACACATTCATGTATACAAAATTGACGTGAAATCGCGCAAAACGTATTTACAGTCAGGGTTGTTATATGCAGCACAATTGTGCCAAATGCAGCACTATTTGATTCAAGCGAGCACCGAGCACGCACAATTGGAAAATTTGCCAAAAAGAGCACTATTTCATTAAAATGACGTAAGTTATTTTAGGGAAGGAGAATTAAGAACAACAAGAGAAGAAGACTGAAAAGTACCTGTCATATTTGTCAATGACAGGTAGGAGCTAGGGCACAAAACGTGACATATGGCATGGCATAGACCATTATAGAGAGAGATACGTATGGAATTTTGAAATGACATTGACAATAATGACAATTGACAATTTTATTGACATATATTTAAAATTTGACAATTTTTTTTATTTTTATCGTTCAGTATACTTTTATATTAGTTATATCCGAATATTAAAGACAAGGAGTGATATGTCAGAACAAAACTTTCAAGCAGTGAATTTTGGAAAGAAGCCCATTGGCCATATTCAATTATTCATTGAAATACTTGAAACTACTTCTTAAATCCACTATAAGATCATAGATAACTGTATAAAATAGACAGGTAAGTAGCCCAGTGAAATGAAAAATTACGTATCCTCTATAATTTATAAAAACTGGAAAAGGGACATGAGTGGCGACATCTTGTGTCTGTAATTTCAAACAATCAAGTTTGAATAATGCGCATGCGCGGAAGCAGGAGCACAATCGAGCACTATTTTGTGGCCAATTTGAGCACAATTTAAAATGGCTCCGGAACAACTCTGTTTACAGTGCATTAAGCTTTTGACGGCAACTGTCGTCAGTGCCCAGTGAGACAAAATAAATGTTACGGCGTATACCGCTTGTGTCCAATTACGCACATATACCATAACAGAAGTGTCCGCGAACGTGTTAATGATTTTACTCGTTGATTTTAATTAGTATAACTTATATTTATTACCATTATTTTTACTGTTGCTTTATCTATATCTACTGTCAATCTCAATGATTTTACTCATGATTTTATTTAGTTCAAGTTATATTTATCACCATTATTTTTACTGATCTGATCTATAGACGATCTTAATAATTTTACTCGTTGATTTTAATTAGTATAAGTTATATTTATTACCATTATTGCTTTATCTCATGTTGATTTGTGTAATTATGTCTCGCACAGGTTTAACCTTTAGTGACTTTTCCCAGTTTATTCACTTTAGCTAGATAACAGCAAGATCAATCAATATTATGTTCATCGTATTGTATCTAATTTTTGTTGTTTTACATTAGTGAATAAACTCATTATTATTATTATTATATTTGTCTTATTTCAAATGTTCTGAAATAACGATATTTCTGCGAAAATTGTTCAGTTATAGGGTGCCTGAATTATTGCACTGGAAACATATGGCTACAGATGGTTTGGTTAGTTCGGTGAAACAGGGTAGAACAGTTCACAAAGAGTTATATTAGGATCACAAAAAAAATGGGAAAATAAGTTTTTTTATTTGCAAGAAATGCTATATAAAGCTTCATATAGTTCTGTAGAGACCGGTCTTCCTAGTCTGAGCTTCCCTAGTTTATCTAATTCCTGATAATCCAATTAATAAGTAATATTCTACTTTCAGATCACGTTAATTTTCATTAAATTATATTATAATTTAGGACAGATTTCGGCATAAGATTATCCTTCCTTTTGGGAACCCTGTTTTTTAATTAAGTTGAGGACCTAAAGCCACAGAATATTTCATTAAAACAGAGTTCAAATAAAATTCATTATCTTCGTTAATAAGCTAAAATCTTTGTTCTCTTTCTGCTTGAATGAAAGAGAATACTGAGAGAAAAAACTGAAATTGTTGAGTTGAAAATTACAGTTCTTACTGGAAGTAGTTATAAGTCTATCAAAAAACAAATAGAAAGTCCAAATTCAATGAACGTGCTACAAGAATTCAGACTTTTCCCAGTCTAGTGACTGAAATACATTCCAAATGACCCGCCTTTGGAAATCTGGACTGTCTACTATTATGCATTAACAAATATCAGACACTTAACAAGTCAACGCCCAACGCCACACAACAACGAAATTGAAGTTGATTAGTCACAAGCCAAGTGCAATGGAATTTTGATGTGAAGGTAAGCAGGAATGACGCTTGTATGTGAGTTAGATATTCTCTAATCGTATTCATTCCCAAGTTGGTTTTTTATCCTCAAACATTTGCTTGTTACAGAAAAGTGCTCTATATCCTTCTCAACATCGGTGTATAATATGCTATTCCAGATACACATATATTCTGAGGTATATAATGAACGGAATATGTATTAAACACGGTATATAAGAAAACTTACATTTCATCAAAAATGTCATTGATGGTTCGGTAACTTGAGGAGTATGCAGAGTTTCCAGCCCTTTTTGCTTTTGTATGAGTGATTAATTATCAACCTGATATCGCTTAATGGAATTTGATCAATTTGCGCAAAGGGTGATAAATCATCACTTCGATCATATTTCGAGGATATCGTAACTCTATCACAAAAATAAATGATGGCAGAGGTGAATACCATATTCAGTACATATTATAGATAGATACATAGATCTTTATTTGATTAGGAATCCTAATATACAATATATTTAAAAACAACATTTTAAAGAAGGAAATGTCAGCATTAACTTAACATAATTAATATATGAAATTAAAAAAATTCAAAATTAAAATAAAAAGAAAAAAAAAATTATTGTATCAAATTTGTTCACCTAAAACTAGATATCTTCACAAACATAACTAAGAAAGAACAATTGGCCAATTAACGATATATAAAAAAATCCCCGATTAATAATGAAGCTTTTGAGATTCGTTTTGAAACTATAAAGGGAAGAACTGTTTTTCGATGGAATCCTTTGAAAAACAAAGAATTCATCGTGCTTCTACGATTAGTTCTAGGGATATATAAATTATCCCGGTTTCTGGACATCTTTATTGAAAATCGAGTAATTTTGAAAATACATTGCTGCCAGATTATTCAGTAATTTGTAGACAAAAATAATAGAGAAATAGTAGACCCTTTGTGAGACTGAAAACCATTACAACGTATTGAGCATAGCAGCAATAGGTGTATGTCTATTTGTTTTCAAAATGATTCTCATGCCACGGTTTTGCAATTTTTGAAGTTGATTCAGTTTGTTAAGGTCAAGAGAAAATAGTAATGATGAGCAGTAATCAAAGTGATGCTGAATTATTGTATTATATACAGTTACTTTGGCTTCAGTTGATAGTGTTTGTGCGATTCTGGAAAAAAATAACAACTTTTCTGAAATTTTTTTGTGCACATATTCGAAATGAGCTTCAAAAGTTAAGAAATTATCTAACTGAAAACCTAAGTATTTTCCTGTTGAAAGTATTTCTATTTTTTCATTACTCAAATGTAAGTTGATACTATTTATATCGATAGTGTTATATTTATATTTTGTTGTTAAAAGCATTCCTTTAGTTCTGGAAACATTTAATTTGAGTTTATTTCTTGTTAAATATTCATGGACATCACTCAAAACTGAGCTCATCTTTTTGATTGCACAATCGAGACTATCATCGCTAACTGCTAACAGAGTATCATCCGCAAAAAGATTTATGAATTCACAGTCAACGAACAGCTCAATATCATTTAAATACAATATGAAGAGCAACGGGCCAAGGACACTTCTTTGCGGAACTTCCACATCATTCATAATTTCAGATGACATGGATCCATTGAAGCGTACTCTTTGTTTGCGATTTCTGAGGTCCAGTCATAGACACTACCAGTTATACCATATCTCAATAGTTTAGTTAATAGTATTTCGCGATCAATTGTCTCAAATGCCCTTTTCAGGTCCAAAAAAATACTCACAACATATTTGTTATTGTAAACATCTATTGTACTTTGTATTACTCCATACTTTCGAAGAATCCAGATTATTAATGATATTACTTACACTTTCAATGAAATAACTGTTGAACTTTTCAGCAATAACTGCGTTGTCTTATTGTTGCCATCTTCAAACTGAATGAGATTGGGACATTCATTGATTTTTGTGTTAATTATATTTTTCAAAGTTCTCACACCACATAATTTGATAAAATTGTTGATTAAATAATATGAAAAAAGAATCTCTATGGAGTGTATCATTTACAAACTGAAGAATCGTATCATCTAGACCTCCATAGAAAAATTTAGGTATTACGTCTTAAAAAAAGTAAAAGATGCGGAAACAAACTCGTCCTGTGGAAGAAAACAAAAAAACTTACATTTCATCAAAAATTTCATTGATGGTTCGGTAACTTGAGGAATATGCAGAGTTTCCAGCCTTTTTTGCTTTTGTATGAGTGATTAATTATCAACCTGATATCGGTAAATGGAATTTGATCAATTTGAGCAAAGGGTGATAAATCATCACTTCGATCATATTTTGAGGATATTGTATAACTCTATCACGTAAATAAGTGATGGTAGAGATGAATATCATATTCAGTACACATTATCACACAAAAATTTCTATGGAATGTATCATTTACAAACTAAAGAATCGTATCATCTAGACCTCCATAGGAAAATTTAGGTATTACGTCTCAAAAAAAGTAAAGGATTCGGAAACAAATTCGTCTTGTAGAAGAGAAAAAAAACTACAGTTGGAAAAGCTCCTTACTTGATTATGGAAAACCCTATTTTTCTTGAAAATCCATATTAAGATAAAACGTCATCAATTTGTCAGCAATAGTTTTTTGGAATAGAATGTTATCCATCACTCGTAGAAGCCAATGAACAGCTTCGCATATGGCCACGGCTATCGATCAATCCTTCATTTTAGGCAAGAAATATAAGCCATTTTTCACTTCAAATACATTTTCAGTTCCACGTATTCAATATCCCAATGGAGCGGTTGTATTGTCTGCACGACAATGCCTTGGATTCACAAAATGACCCAGTTTTCACGATGTTTTGTTTACCGAACACTGCAGGAATTAATCAGAAGTTTTCTGGAAATTACCCGCATATCTCATACAGAAATATGGCCTCCAAGATGTCTACAGTCATTAACGTTAACATCTTCTTGAGAAGCCTAAAGATGACAAACTAAGACTGGCATGAACTGGTATCTAAACATAGAAAAATTGCAAGGATTTGGTTACATTCAAAAAATTTCAACGCAATGTGTCAAACATTAGTTTATTGTGCAACAAGTGTAGAAAGGAGCTAATTTCTCACAAGTTTGAAAAAGTCAAACGAGAGAGAAATTGCATTTCTGCACGCAGTCAGGAGATGGTTAGCTAACGTTGAATTAGATTTGCCCTTGATAAAACTGTTTCTATGTTCGGATATGCGTTGCTTGAAAGTTCTACCTGTTTGTCCTATGTAAAAACTTGGACAAGTACCACAAGTTAGGAATGACGAATGAAAATTGCGTCTGTGAAAAATATGAGAGGAGGAAAATTGTGGCATTTCAGTCAATTTTTTAAATTATAGAAAAAACCTCTTTGAGCAGGATTTGAACCTGCGTCCTCTAGATCTCTACGCTCATACGCTCTACCAACTGAGCTATCGAAGACATGAAGCTTCTTCTACCAAAAGATAGTTTTTATATATTCCAGACTTGTGGGACTTTAAAATTCGATCTTTGTAGTTTTTGACAAATTTTCCCAAAGTATTTTTTGATCTGTAAGCAATTTTGATATCATTATGTCTTGAAAATCATAAATCTCTTCTGAAGGTTTGCTGAAATAAGTAATAACCTTGAAATTTGACTTTGTATTTGAATCGGTTGGATGAACTTCCTGAATTGCCTTTTTATATAGTTTTTTCGATAGAAATGCTGTCAACTAGACTCTAGTTATATCCGTTATTGGCAGCAATTTGTTTAATTATATTAAATAAATTATTGAAATAATCTTCTGAAAATAAACATTCACTAGTCTGTGGATCATACTATTATATGCGGTTACTTTGTGTTGTAATATCTGTATACGAAGGTTTGTGGAAAATTGAAAAATCGGAGTATTGTTTATTTTCGTTATAGTCGATTCTAACAAGTTTATTGATTCGATTTAACATTCATTTCTATTTCATTTGTAGATTTGATTGAGCGATGAATGCCATTAGTAAAATCAAAAAATGTATTTAGTTGTCTCAGTTCCTATAAAGAAACATAAAATGTCGTCTACATATCTATATCAGTATACATTTTTTTGTATCAACGGGTTGTTATGAATTTTACTTTCCAGATTATCCATGAACATTTTCAATAGTAAGGTTATCAACCCTTTACCAGAAGAATGAAAATTATTATTAAATTGGAAATAATTGTGTGTTGAACAAACTGTAAGTAAATCCAATATCTCATGACAGAAATGAAAGAATGAGATTTTCAGAAAGATGCGTGTTCTTAATTTTATCTATTAATTCATTTGAATTCTTCAAGCTAAATTTAAGAACAAATTTAAAATTACTCTCGATGAGATCTATTAATTTTTCAGATATTTTCACTGGTGGAAGTATAATGAAAGATACTACTGGTCGGATAGGGTAATTTTTTTTATGAAGTTTCATAAGTGAATAGAGTTTGAGGGTTCATAATAGTGCATCTTATTTTTTCATAGTCGTTAAGAACATATTCAATTGATTTTAGTATTTCTTCAACTTCTTTTTGGTAAAACCTAAATCCATCCAAAATAAAGTTGTTTTCACACGGGCAGATAAGAGAAAAATGGTGATAGCGATTACTGAAGCTGATTTACTCACAAAAAACTTCAGAGTTCTCGAATTCGGGCTACGTTGAAGAATCTATTAAAAACAAGTTTGACGTAGCGAATAGAATACAGAATTCAATCGAAAATAGAATAAAATTCAGCATCAACTTCAACTAGGGAAAGTCAAGAAAACCTAACTGTGGAAGTTGAAACTAATAGAAGTCCAAATACAACTCTCAATTACTGTAGAAATGTAACATTTGTTATAACATTTGATTTGAAATATCTAATCGATGTTCACATTGTACACGGAAAAAAGGATTTGTTAATTCAACCAAATTCAGTTGGTGACTCTTATTGACTTGACCCGACTAAATAAAATTCATCCCACAGCACAGGCGTATTCGACTGATGGAATCATTATATTGCAGTGACAAGAAGGGTTTCTCAATGCAATACTAACATTTCTTTGATTTGAATATATGTTCATCTATCGAAAAAATCTCCAACTCATATTGATTGAACATTTGTGTCAACAGAAATATAATATTTATTTGAATCAAATAACAGAAATGGATTGAGGAATATTATATTGGTTGAATTTGTAACGATAAATCTGTTACATTTCTTATTAATGCTCAGAGATACAAGATAACTTGGAGTAGTTCAAGTTATTTTATCAATTCCAATCCAAGAATCACCATTGCAAATCTTAACGCCATCTAACAGAGAGAAGAAGAACGCAGCCCGTAGGAGGAGTTAACGATTTGGTTTTTGAGAAAGCGACGAGCCATGCTCAAGCCTTGCCACTCTATCTTTGATCGGGACAGCTTGTGTTTTTGAGCTCGACAGCCATTGCGTGAAGAAATAAAATTTGGTCATGTTTAAATAACTAACTGCGAAAGTGATTTCAAAGCAGTGAATTATAGTATCGAGGTATGTAGGAATATTTTTGACCATTTAAATATAGAAGTCATGTAGAAATATTGTCTCACGAGAACGTGGAATATTTCTTCATATAATTTCGTTATCATGATTATCGCTAATCCTTGGTCAGGCCACAGCAAATAAGTTATTTAGGACAGACGATTCGATGCCAGTGCAGTACCATATTCATTTCTCAAATGAGTTCAGATGGAATTATAAATTTCACATGTTTTTTTGAGAGTATACTGCGTATTTATTCAACAGGTTAAGCAATCTTGGGGAAGATCCGATTGGAGTGAATCAGTCGTTCAGGGAAAGACACACTCTGTCGAATAGAGGAAATCAGTTGAATGGAAACGTGGTGAAATTGAGAAAATAGAGCCTTGTCGTCTCGGTGAAGTCAGTGAAACAGTCTCATCTGCGTTCATTGCTTTCTCTGACAAGGGTTCATTGGGGTGAAAATAGGGTTTCTCAAATATTCTGATATTCTGCATTTGGATATATTTTTGGTGTTGGTCACAAGAAGAATATGATATAAATATAAATATTTCATAGTCTTAGGGATGTAGTATTTGGATAGTTTCTGATTTGGTGATAATTATCACAGAGCTGTGATTTCTGCTCCTGACCTATGTGAGGCGACAATATATATATATATATATATATATATATATATATATATATATATATATATATATATATATATATATATATATATATGTTAGATGAATATGATTAACATCATTGAAACCAACCTAAACAAAGTTTGCTGCTTACCCCAATATCCCTTTTTTGTATATATATATATATATTGTTATGATGATAACAATTGTTGTTATTGGCCAACGTTGTTGTTATCAATGATACTCATTACATTATCATAATTTTGCCCTTCTTGTTATTTCGCTCCGCGTTGGGCGCCAATTGTTATGCTGCGTTGATTGCGGTTCGTTTCTATTTTATTTTATATTTGTTTATTTACTTTCCACAACCAGACATCATAAGAAATATATATATATATATAATATATATTATTTTTTGTTTGACTAATATTTTTGTTTTTTACTAAATTTTTTACTCTTTTCAAAAACTTCAAACTAGTTCCCTTTTGAATTTAATTTAATATATATTGACAAATGAATACCCATATGAATATTTAATATCTGCGGCTATGCATTTTACCTTCCTTCCATCTACTCTTTTACCTCATTTCCTCCACCTCAACTAACTCAATCGGTACGCCTATGGAATCTCAGAAGTCGGTTCTACTGTAGGTCGTTCTTGAAGTAAATTTCAGAAAATGGTAACTGTTATTGCTCATTCTTTGAAAATAAAGAAGAAATTCATCAAAATAATAATTTCCTTTATTCAGGAAAAACTTACTACTACCTTTTCTGCGATAAATAACCTAATAAGTGCTTCATAGCAAATATATACAGAAAATGTGAAGTTATGTGATAATAATAGTGAAATTTAACCTAGTTTTATAGGTTATGTGGTCAATATAGTAATGCATGAAAAGTTCTATCAAAAAGGGTTCTTTAAAAGTTTCAATGAAATTGCACTGCAGTAACTTTTTATGGTTTCAGAATACCTAGTAATGAGAATGTTCAGTGCTTCGGATTTTCTCCTGTTCCTGGAAAACTGCAGCCCCTTTGTTGATTGTGACTTCGCTTCATTCTGGTAAATCTCCAATTAAGAAGGTGAGATTAACTCTGCATCTGGGATCTTCTATCTGTTATTGTTCTTTATAGTATTTCCCATATTGTCTTGTCAAATAACTGTTTTTCTAATACATATTGATTGAGTTTTTTAAATGTTCAATTTTCTTCATTCGGTTCGTCCAAAATTATTTTTCTGTTCTCCTTCGCTTAGCTTGGTGATTTTCTCCCTTGATACCAACATCCTTTGTTTTTTTCTCGAATTTTTTATTTTAACGCACCGTTTGTTGCACTTTTCATTATTTTCACCTTTTTGACAGTTTTTATTTACAAAACATTTCTAACTACCTTACATACTATTTACAAGACATGTAAAAATCATTATTTTGACGTTTCTGCTCTTTATATTTTCATAATTCCTAATTTTGCATCAAGATCTTCCCTGGCATCTCATTGGCTATTGTGTTCAGATCCAATTTCATATACAGAATGTTCGAACTTTTAACATTTTATCATCTGCTCGTGCTCAAAAATATATTAGTAGAATTTTGTTTCTATAATTTTAAAATTATGTTTCTATAATTTTAAAATTGCTTGTAATGTTTATTTCAAACATAGGTATCGATTAATATTATATGAGGTTTCAGAAAAACGGTAGAATCTTCGGGAAAACTGTAAAATAACATAGCAAAGATTACTAAATACGAACATTTTTTTATTTATGTTTTTTTTAATTTATATTCTTATTTCAACTCTTTAAATATTTAACATACTTCTAAACATAACAGTATATATTTAATCTTTAGAGTTTGGAATATTCTTTTATCATACAGAAATTTATGAAGAAGTATTTGACGATTGGTCAAAATAATTCTTATAAACTTCCTCTAAATATCATTGCAATTGAAGTCATTTTTTTGTTATAAAACTCTCTAAAAGTTCATTGTGCTGAATTCTGATTTTTATTTTTAATAAAACAGTCTTGGCTGATCGAGATCAGAACAACCTTTTCATTTTTTTTGTAATAGATCAAAGACCAATTTTTGTCTACGACAAAATTTAATCTTGATTCTTCAATTTTTGCAATTTTTATTGGCTAGGGAGTTTTAATTTTTATCCTAATTAAACAAAAAATTCTGGCGTCTATTCAAATTTACAATTTCTAAAAAACTTTTGCTTGAAACGTAAATAAATCTGAAACTAGCAAGGCGGTCCGAAGAACTCCACACCTCTACTGAATAGCCCGGGCATTCGATCAGGTATGTTACAAATTATACGCGTTAGATAGCGAAGCTTTCGCACAACTGACCCCGACTTAAATATTGTTATCGAATAGCAAAGCCAACTTATCATCGTTGCGACGTCCGGACCGGTGGTGTCTGGTGTAGGCTCTCATTGCCATATTTGTCAATTCAGTGGATTGACAAAATGATTACTCATTTGAATATATATTTTCAGTGGGGAAATCAGCTCATTTCATTGAATTGATATTATATTGAATTGATCAATTCGACATAAATACTTGTTTGAATGAATATTTTTGTTAAAGCAATCAGAAATTTGGAGATCTGATTATTCGATTCAACAAAATAATTACATTACATTTCTGCCAAAACGAGTTTTGAATAGAGTTCGTCGAAGAAGATATTTGGTTCATGCAAATTAGTTTAAGTTGATTGAAACTTTAAATTTGATCCATAACCAAGAAATAATTTTACCCATTTTGAGATTATATTTTGTCGTGCATATACGACACTTTTATTTGTTTGATTCAAATAAATTTTATTTGATTCAACAATTTTTTTTTATATGTATGATAACTTCATCAAAGAAGGAGCAAATCGTTAGATTTTGTTACAATGGTACTGAATATGAGAGGATTGTGAATAGTGTGATATCGCTGTGGTCGTAGAAAAAGTATAGGGATGTACATTTCTCACTCGTATGAATTGCGGCACTCGTCTTCGGCTTATATTAATACTAGTGAGAAATGAGTATCATTCCATACTCGTTGTACAATATACTATCACGGAACACTCATGCCCTATTTCAATTATTGTGAGAAATGATCAAGTTTGCGAACGTAAAACGATGAAAAAAGTGTGTTTTGAACTATGGTTGTAGAAAAGAAAAATTAGTTTTGTTCATAACAAAAGAGAGAGAGTTACACAAAATGAACGCCTAATCAATAAGAATCGCGACTCATCTACAAATCCTCCCCCACGAGATGAAGAGAATATCACCCGGGAAATACAAATGGAGCAAACGTCAGGGTGGAATCTCTTCAGCGGAAATTGTCTTCCTCGAAATCGTTACTTGCACTAATGAACATTTGTATACATCGAAATAAATCATGCCTTACTAAGTTAATGTGCGCCATAATTCTATGTCTCCTACATTTGGCCCAAACCTCGATTCAACTGGGAATTTATATAATGGATACCTACTAACAGATGTGTTTACCATTCCAGAGATTTGACGGAATTGCATATAATTAGTATTGCATATTGATTGTTAATATTCAATCATTTGATTGATTGTTATTATTCAATAACATATATATATATATATATATATATATATTCTTTAGTTTCTTGACCACATATATATTTTCTTCAGTTTCTCGGAATAAAGGTCTGATTCAGTCAATTCATATAATTTCTCTTAACTACGTTTCGACATGGTATTTGTCATCATCAGGTTAAAACACTAAAATAAAAAATATGGAGTTTGAGGCATATTTAACAACACAATATCGAAATGTATGCACTAAAATAATTCATTAAAAACATATGGTTCGAAATATAACATTCAATATAAATATATCTGTAACATTTATGAGTATTCACTCACAAATTATTTTATTTGAATTCTGCGTTCGCATTGTATGAACGTTATTGTAGGTGTGTGACTGCGTCGAAGTTATCGGAAATGGTTTGTTTATCTTTCATGCATTTTTACCCTCGTCATAAGTACACCGGATTGTTTATATTGAGTTCTAGTATATGAGCCGGACAGTATTTTTTTGGAAGCATGTAAAGATCAGTTTTTATTATTATTACTATAAACAAAGTTAAAAACGGTTGTTATAGATCTGGCTTGATTTTTTGATATCATTTCTACTGTTAATGCTATTGGGGTCTTTTTTAATATGTATCATTTCAAGGAATGTTCTTACTCTTGGATTCCTTTCTTTGGTCAAAATTTCAACGGTGTTAGTGTCAATCTTATGTTGATTTTCTTTTTCGTGTTCGGATAAGGCTGTAATATCGGTTTTTGAGTATTTGTGGGCTTGTACTCGTTTCTGCAAATATTGTTTTGTTTGACCTATATAGGTACTTTGACAGTCTTTACACAGTATTCTATAAACTGTATCAGTTTGTTTGTTTTTTGGTATTTCTGGTTTTAATTTTGAATGAATGGTTTTGTTCGTATTTTTCAGTCGGTGTGAAATAGTTATGTTGTGTTTTTCCATTGTTTTATTAATTTTATTCGATAGTTTGTCTATGTAGGTATGGTAAAGGTATGTATGTTGTTGTTTTCTTTACTTCATTATCATTTTTATTGTAGATCGCATGTATTCGTTTTTTTATTATTTTTTCTGCAAAGTGGCTGGGGTAATTATTTTCTTTCAAATATATTCTTATTTTTCTTTTTACTTTTTCTTTTTTTTATATTTACATTTGGTTTAATAAACCAGTTTTTGAAAAATTTTCCAGTGGTATTGTTGTGTCGAGAAAGTTTATTTGTTTTTCTATTTCTTTTTCTATTGTAAATTTCAATCTAGGATGATATTTATTAAATTCTTCTAGAATTTCATCAACTTTGTCAGTAGGAATACAGGTTAAACAATCGTCTACATATCGTTTGACAAATATTGGTTTGAAAGTTAGTGATTTGATGATCTTTTCTCCGACATATTGGTTACAAAAAAAATGATATTCAAAATTTAACTAACAGAGCTATAAAGCTTGCTCTCCCAAAACTCAGGAGAAATAATATGGAGATAATCAAGAATAAATTGAAAGAAAATAATTACCCCAGCCACTTTGCAGAAAAAACAATAAAAAAATGTATACATGCGATCTACAATAAAAATGATAATGAAGTAACGAAAACAACAACATACATACCTTTACCATACATAGACAAACTATCGAATGAAATTAATAAAACAATGGAAAAACACAACATAACTATTTCACACCGACTGAAAAATACGAACAAAACCATTTATTCAAAATTAAAACCAGAAATACCAAAAAACAAACAAACTCATACAGTATATAGAATACCGTGTGAAGACTGTCAAAGTACCTATATAGGTCAAACAAAACAATATTTGCAGAAACGAGTACAAGCCCACAAATACTCAAAAACCGACATTACAGCCTTATCCAAACACGAAAAAGAAAATCAACATAAGTTTGACACTAACAACGTTGAAATTTTTACCAAAGAAAGGAATCCAAGAGTAAGAACATTCCTTGAAATGATACATATTAAAAAAGACCCCAATAGCATTAACAATAGAAATGATATCAAAAACTTAAGCAAGATTTATAACAACCTTTTTTACGTTTGTTTATAGTAAAAATAATGAAAACTGATCTTTACATGCTGCCAAAAAAATACAGTCCGGCTCATATTCTAGAACTCAATATAAACAATCCGGTGTACTTATGAAGAGGGTAAAAATGCATGAAAGATAAACAAACCATTCCCGATAACTTCGACGCAGTCACACACCTACAATAACGTTCGTACAATGCGAACGCAGAATTCATATAATATAATTCGTAAGTGAATACTCATAAATGTTACGGATATTTTTATATTGAGTTAAATAACGTGTTATATTTCGAACCATATGTTTTTAAAGAATAATTTTAATGCATACATTTCAATATTGTGTTGAGTTAAATATGTCTCAAACTCCATATTTTTAATTTTAATGTTTTCCCCTGATGATGACAAATATCATGTCGAAACGTAGTTAATAAAATTATATAAATTGACTAGAAAATTGAAAGAAAAATATATATATATATATATATATATATATATATATATATACATATATCCATATACATATGTATAAGGCTCCTAAATATTGGGGTGTGCTCTAAAAGAAAAAGTTTGTCCAAGCTTCCGGAATGTTTTATTTCCATCCTCAGGGATACTACAATGAAAAAAATTTTACAATGACTGTGTCCTTAGGACCTTAAAGTGATAGTAAACTTACAGCTTTGTTGTTTCTAAGTTGTTCATGAATCTTCTTCATGTAATGTAGGGCGAATTATGAAGTTCAGAACTTGAACAGAACACATTAAAATGTATTGCCCTAGGTAAGACTTTAAAATATAATTTACAGGAACCTGTGTGTCTTGAAAAAGTACAATATGTTATAAAGTGTGGGAAAATGTATTCTACTTGTCATATGCTTTGACAACAGGTGGTACCAACATAAGGTAACACCAACTGTTGAGAAAGGGGGCATTGCCAACAATTGATATGAAAAGTTTTAGTAATTTTTGTTGTTGGTACCAACTTGATAATTCATTAATAATTTGAATTGAGATCAACTTGATTTGAAGGACATTCTGTATTAAATATTAAATTTATTCGTAAATGCATGAAAATAAAATATGATTGTTACGAAGGATCTACTCTATCGACATATATTTTACATTGGAATAATATTAAATTAGTTAATGTAGTTAAGAACAGTGGTGATTGCTCCTTTGTTCATCTGGGGTTTTCCGGCAATAATATCGCCAAATGGACCATGGAAAGCACAATGCATTACCAGATGAATTAAAATACTCTCCATGTATAGAAAAATGTACAAATTAGCACCACCAGTGCTTGTCTTATGTTCAATAATAGAATATTTATTATACCAGCTCAGGGACTATTAACTTACCATTCGTTTGTATTTTTCCTGGTAATCCTGACACTGTTGAGGACCATTCATTATTATTTTAAGGGTGTTGTATATATTTATAGAATTGAATTGAATTTTGCAACCGCTCAGCTATCAAAAAGTAATTAACATTTTAAAAACTATATTTTTACTTATAATATTGAGGAGGTTTGTTGGGATTCGGATCAGTTTCGTTGAAGAAAAACTATTGTTTCTTTGCCAACGTTTCGGATTTTTTTTAAATTCATCTTCAGGGCTCTGTAACAATGAGTTTTTGTAAGTTAAAGGGGTTAAGAAATTGTAAAAATAAAGAAACATTTGACCACAAGAATTGGAACATTTCACAGTAAAATAGATTAGTAAAAAAGGAAAGAAGTTGGATGTAAATGAAAATAATACATAAACAGACATTCTAGATACAACGAAACTCACTTTCACGGGAGAACAAGTTTAACATCAAGTACGAGACAAACGAATACTGAGATAAAGTTCGAAAAATATCTGTGAAACATTTAGTTCCCGTATCAGTGGAGAAAAACAATTGTGGTAAAAAACGATAACAAATCATTCAGGAATTTGACTTATCAAGTTGAAACTGGACGTGTACTGATTAATTAATTAATCAAAAATACCGCTGGCACATTATCGTGTCAAATTGGTACGATAATGAAAATGCTGAAATAACTGAATTAATATAATGTCTGAACTTCTATGTGACTACTTCCGATTTATTTTATGTCCGATCATAGCTGTGCACATTGGTTCGAGAATAGACATAAATTTCACTATCCCGCATGCTCAGCGGATGATATGGTTCCAGCTGGCAAGGTATATTCCGATGTTTTCCTTAGGTAGAACGGCCCCATTGAGACTTAATGCATGTGCACCACATGCGATCTAAATATCAATTTCAGACCCACTGACCCGGTGGACTATTTAACCGAGACCATGTTGCCGGAATATACGTAACCTCAAGAGACTTCAAGCTGTTCAAACTGAGTGGTTATCCAGAGTATGTCCAACATGTTTAGGTGTAATAGATTCGAATAACTCGGCAAGTTCTTGACTAATGCTGATGAAAGACAAACAATTAACAAACTAGATGTGTTAAATGGATTATGTCTAGAAAAAAGACAAAGAATACATTTTTTTTTCTGCATCCAGAAAGGCTAAATCAATGTAGAAATATATACGAACGAACAGAAATCTGAATTTCGATCCAAGTCCGATACGAATATCGAGAAATTGTCATTGTGGCAGAATTTTTGCCAACAGAATAGAACAAATTTAAAAAAAACGTCGATGAAACCAACACGAACCTATAGGCTGCTGTTGTGGTAGCAGTCTATAGTGGCAAATATTACCCTATACATTCTTGGTATCTCTGAAAAGAATAGCCAACACACTCAATGAACGAACAGTGTTCAAAACTCGTGACACATTGAAATCATTCTTGAAACTTTTTTGGGATAAGGGCCTTCCACTACCTGAATACAGAATGAAAATGATAAAAAAAAAAACTTGAGAGGTGTCAAGGGACACCCGGATGGAACGAAGTTCCTTTCGATTAATTAGTGAAGGAATTGTAATAATTTTTTTTTTAAGTTATAATAATATTTTATATATATATATATATATATATATATATATATATATATGCACTCTGTCTGTCTATTCTTTCGTATACGTCATAGATGCGCGGGACTTTGTAAACACAACAGAGTGTGTATATATATATATTGAAATATGATATAAAACGAACTTGAATTGGCACACCCCTGTTTTCAACTTCTATTAATATTTTCGTATTGATTTCCTGCAATATTTTATTTTATATATAGTTTTTCCTATATTTTTGTTCTTTTTTTATTTTTATTGTTTTTATTTTTTTTTATTTTTGTAATGAATATTTTTAAATTAAGCATGATCATGAATATATTTTGATGGTTGGATGGAAGAGCAAGCTCTGCAATGATGTTTCATGCGCAGATATTGAATCCTGCCTTTTGTTAGGTTCTATGTACAGAGTATGTAACCTTTCAATAAAAGCATTTATTATTATTATTATTATTATATATATATATATATATATATATATACTCTCTCGACTTCGTAAACACAACAGCGTATAGGTTAGAACACGCACGGCTTGCTAAATACATACGCATTGATATTGTAATATTAAAATATAATTTGCTTTTAAATTTATCAAAGTTATGACGCGTACACTTGCTAAACACACAATAATGGAGAGATTATAACGCGTATGACTTGGTTAGCACAATAGTAAAGAGAGGTTATAATGCGTACTTGCTAAAAATACATAAGCATTTATTATTGTCTGTATAAAATCTCTACTTACCTAACTCCATCAGCAATATCCGGAACTTGTGCAGAAACACTGTCAGGATTCATTATTGTTATTATTTTTTATTATTTATTATGTACAAAAAACCTGTATACACTCAACAAAAATAATCGTCGCGACACCACACTGTTCAATGTGAAATAGAAAGACGAAACGAAAATAACTGGCTTGCTTTCTATGAGAGAGAGAGAGAGAGAGACAGACAGAGAAACACGCGCACGCCGCACGGCTTATAACCCTAGCGAAAGTCTCGTTACAACTTTTGGTCTTAATTTATTTCGTCTAGCCCTCTTCCGCAACGCGCGATAAGGAACTACGTTCCAAAAATTAAGACAAGCTTTTATACTAATAAAGATTTGGAATCTGCTACTCACAGAATAACGTAGGTCAAACATAGAAATAATTTTTTCTTCTTTAATGCATTCGCACAAAAGCTTGTCTTTATTTGTTTTTATCGTTTTGTTGAAAATATAAACAGGATGTTCATAAAATCAGATGTCACCATCATTTTTATTCAATTCTTTTTGGTCGTCCATTTTAATTCTGTCAAAAATTGAAAATCTCCGACCCCAAAAAAACCCACATACCAATTTTGAATGGAATCAGGCTATAATCACTAAACTCGTCGCCATCTTGGAGCCAACATCTTGAATTTGTGGATTTTGAGGAAAAATCACGATCTCCGACCCCAAAAACCCCCCACATACCAATTTTTATTAAAATCTGGCTATAAACCACAAAACCAGTCGCTATATTGGAGCCGCCATCTTGAATTGATGAATTTTGACAAAAAATTCGTGATCTCTGTTTTCGAAAACCCTCACATACCAATTTCGAATGCAATCGAGCCATAATAACGAAACCCGACGCCATCTTGGAGCCACCATCTTGAAATTATGAATTTTGACAAAAAATCGTGATCTCTGTCCACGAAAACCACCACATACCAATTTTGAATAGAATCGAACCATAATCACAAATCTCGTCCGCCATATTGGAGCTGCCATTTTGTTTTTCTTTAGCAAAAATTCCATAATGCATTGTCACCGGAATTATAAATACCTGCCAAATTTCACGTCAACTAGTAGTGAGTCAAAATTCACTTGCAAGATTACATATCATATAAATTTATTTTTATTTTGGTTTTTCGTAAATAATTTTTTAAATAATGTCGATATTTGGACGAAAATTGGTATTTGGGGATTTTTTAATATGAGAAATTCAAATTTGGTCTTGGTTTGGCCCTTAGTTGTAGGGGGCGCCGCCGACAGGTCTTTGTTTCTTTTGGGGAGTCACAACTTTGTCGTGCATGTTTGTATCACATTTTCTAGAAGAAAAATATATTCCTCTATAATTTTTACGTGAAAAAGCTATGCTTTTCAAAAGACGCTACAAGCAGCCGTTTTCGAGCTGTTTTGATTTAAATTAATCGATGCATCCAATCTTCTTCTCATTGATTCGCGAACTCTTTGAAAATAAGAGAATCAAGTAGGCTAGTAAGTTTATTCCAATGTGTTTTTGTGCTGTCATGTCAAAAATAATATCTTGACGCATAGTTAAATAGTTTTATCAATTATTATTGTGATTATTTGTTAAAAAATGATAAACTTTACCAATGCAAAGTATGCTGACATACATTTTACATACGGACTTGCTGACGGAAATTGAGGCTAGAAGTTTGTATCAGGAGCGTTGTTGTGACCCGAATAGAGAAGCTACCCGCCAAACTCCAGATCACCAGGTTCTTCAAAATAGTGTACAGATACACTGCACAACTCTATTCAAAATTATACTCGAGTGAGATCAATCCAAAACTATATTGCAAAAATATATCTGACATTCAAAATGCTAAAATTACTGACACTTGCATGATAATTATAATCTGTCGAAAGAATGGTTCAAAATGAATAGTTTATGAGCCAGTTCAAAAAAACGAGAAAGTTATAATATAAAGTATGTTTCCAACAAGCGTTATCCGTACCGCACAACTCCTACTTCAAAAACGTTTTCAAGAATGCACGATCGGTTGAGGGAAACAGGAAGGAAGTTTCTATGTCCTAGTGTTAACTATTTTTATTTACTACTCGAGATTTTAATAATAACCAAGTGTGTATACTTGTTTTTAATGAAAACATGATTTACTGCATGGTCTTTTTATATAGTATCTTGTAGATATTTTCTGTATCTTGTATCTTGACGTGCTTAAGCCTATGGGTAAAAACCAAAAATAAATCTATCTATCTATACCTTTTTGGTGGTGAGGACAAGAATTGCATCTTTAGTTGACACTACCTCCCTAAAGCCATACTGGCTATTTTATTTTTTGGGTTCAGGTAATCGTTTAGACGGATTTAAAAAAAATCGCAGTAGTTGTAATTATGGATATTGGTCTGTAACTTATGACTCAAACTCTATTGCCGGCCTTGAAAATTGGTTAAATCTATGAAGATGCTGGAAAAGTATTTCAATGCATTTATTGAATATGAAGGCTATCGGTTCTTTTATTATTGGTGCTGAAAGTTTAAGTGTCTCCGTTTGTATTCCATCCATTCCGGGGAATTCTTTGTTTTTGAGTGATGAAATAATGCTACCAACTTCGTCAGCGTTCGCTACCTTCATAAATAAGAAGAACAAAACGTTATTTTTTACAAGAGAAATGAAGTTTGGATCCTCGTCAGTTTTGTCGGTCAGCTTTTTAACAATTTTAGTGTAACGCTCATTGAATATATTTGCAATGAATTTTTGATTTGCTACTTTCCTTCCATCGTATTGAATCATGTTAACATCCCGGCCACTTGAGCTATTTTTTGGGCATATTTCATTGACTGTGGTCCACAGATTTGTAGTATTTCGTGCATTTTGTTCAATAGTATTGCGGTAATATTGCAGCTTAGATACTCTCACGTAGTTTTTATACTGGGGGTAATTTCGTTTCAACACAAAATTTTCTGGTTCTCTAAGTGGTTACTGGTACCTACTGACTCGTATGCTTATGGATTTGATGAGTCCGTTGGTGATCCATATTTTACGTTTTTTCACATTATATTTACGAGTTGTTGTACAGTTTTTATCTCGTCATCCAAGATATCCATGAAGGAATTGCGCAGCTTCTGCATTTTCTGTTTCATAGAAAATATCCCAATTGATATTTTCTAGTCTCTTTACAAGCTGATCACAATTGATTTTGGAGTTAATATAGATTTTTTCATCATTATTTTGACATTTGTTTTCGTGGACGATTTGTAAAGTTACTGTGTAATGATCGATTGCATTAGTTTGTATAACCGTGGGCAGAAGAAGTTCAAGATCTGTAGAAGTTTTCACAAATATGATCTAAACATGACCTACTGTTTTTTGTTACCCGAGTATAATTATTGATCGAGGATATAAATCCGGTCTCTTACATGGTCGTTGAATATTATGTGCTGGTTATATCATTATCTTTAATGTCAATAGAAGTATATTTTTCATAAAAAATCAAATTAGTTTTGCTGTGACATATTTTTTCAAAATCATTGGGAAGTAACTTTGTATCATTTCAAATGGAAAATTGGCAGTCGGTCGAATTGGCTGAAATTATAGTAGGATGAGTCATTAGAAAAAAGTGTGAGTTTAAATGATTTTGTATGTTTAGTTTCTGAGATATAAGCAGCCAAATTTCGTAAAAACGTATTGGGGTAGGATTACAAAGAAATAAACTGTTTTTTTAGTCGAAATAAGACAAAGTAAGAATGAAAATATATGTTCAATTATAATCTTATTGATGATAGCACATTAGGGTATATACGGGGCATAGTAAAAAATATCGTTTTTCCGAATTATTTTTCCAGCACTATTTCAAATCCTACGAATTATATCTTGTTAAGATATCATAGTTTCAGTCTATTGTGGGCGAAAAAACGTGTTTTTTTCTTATGACTCTCTCTGTTTGAAATATATATATATATATATATATATATATATATATATATATATATATATTTTAATTTTCGAGTATACCATAATACTGAAAACAATTGTCAGATCGTTTTTCATTACAAAAAAAAGAATTAATTGCTACTGCCCAATGAATGAAAGATAGGGTAATAATCTGATGAACTCAATTGTGCAATATTACCTTTCATTCATGCGTTACATTTTTTTTAGGTCATTTACAATGTTTTTATTAAATATCTAGAAAACTGTTCCGTTAATTTGGACCATATTTTACTCACAATATTTTGAAAATGTTGACTATCATATACGGTAGTTTATTCAACTTTGTATGATGCGTTTCTAAGATATGCATTTTTGAGGTTTACGGTATTACGATATATGGGGTAACCTATCGATTTAACAAAATTTTATGGAACCTTTCGACACATTCAATTCTATTATAGAACTTTTCGAAATCAATTATTTGATTCTATAAACAACACAAACCACACTCAACAACAATTTGGAACTCACAGTATAGACTAAAAAAAAATCGAATTATAAATAAGGACTTCTAACATAAAAAGTCAATTAATATTATGGAAATTATAATATAACAAATCGAAATTGAAACTAATTAGTTATAAACAAAATAATCAAATATTTACATAACAACAAAAAACAAACAAACAATAAAGAAATAAAATTATTAAAATTGTTAATGATTGGCCTATTTGTGCAATCTTAAACATTTCTCAGTAGTTTAGGGCTAGGTACTTTATAGTTTTTATTTGAAATTGATATGCGTAATCCTGAACCTAGAGTATTACGCTACCGCATAGCGTCCAGATTTCGGAATGCTATAAAGTATCAACTGCGGATATCCTTCAGTATTATTCCTGATGCACCTGCAAATGAACGTATTCTAGACTACTACTGTACCTGCAAAAGTGGGATGCTGTTTCCATATTTGCAGCGTACTTTGGTACCTAGGATATGCTCGTCATCAAGAAACAATAATGTACCTAGCCATGAACTATTGAACAATGTTTTGGATTGCACAAATAGACCGATAAATAACAATATTGATAATATTATTTGAATTGAGGTTTTGTTTATTGTTTATTTTTTGTGAGTTCATTTATGTAAATTGTTGTTTATGTTGTTTATAACTAATTAGTTTCAATTTCGATTTAGAGTTCACTACTACAACACACTAGAAGATTTTCACTACCTAAGGGTTCACTAAAGCACTATACAATGGCTTCATCAGGTTCATTTCGATTTGTTATATTATAATTTTGATAATATTAATTGACTTTTTATGTTAGAAGTCGTTATTTATAATTCGATATTTTTTTGAGTCTTTACTGTTGAGTTCCAAATCGTTGTTAAGTGTGGTTTGTGTTGTTTATAGTATCAAATAATTGATTTCGAAAAGTGTTATAATAGAATTGAATGTGTCGAAAGGTTCCAAAAAATGTTGTTTAATCGATAGGTTACCCCATCGTAAACTTCAAAAATGCATATCTTAGAAACGCAACATACAAAGTTGATAGAACTATCGTATATAATAGTCAACATTTTCAAAATATTGTGAGTAAAATACGGTCCAAATGAACGGAACGGTTTTGTAGATATTCAAGAAAAACATTGTAAATGACCTAAAAAAATGTAACGCATCCTTTGTCTAAATGAAAGGTAATATTGAACAATTGAGTGTTACCCTATCTTTTATTCAATGGGCAGTAGCAATTAATTCCTTTTTTGTAATCAAAAACGATCTCTCAATTGTTTTCAGTATAGGGGAATACTCGAAAATAAAAATAAAATATATCTCGAACAGAGAGGGTCATCAAGAAACAAAACACGTATTTTCGCCCACAATAGACTGAAACTATGATATCTTAACAAAATTGAACTTGTTGGTTTTGAAATAGTGCTGGAAAAAAAATCCGGAAAACAATTTTTTTTACTATGCCCCGTATACACCCTAATGTACTATCATCAATAAGATAATAATTGAACATGTTTATGAGTTCCGATCAATACATTGTCATCCTTACTTTGTCTTATTTCAACTAAAAAAACAGTTTTTTTTCTTTGTTAATCCAACCCCAATACGACGTTTTTACGAACTTTGGCCGCTTATATCTCAGAAACTAAACATTCAAAATCATTTAAACTCACACGTTTTTCTAATGATCCATGCCACTATAACATAATAAAATTTTAGCCAATTCGCCGAGAGCCAATTTCCCATATGTTGTCGTGCGGTGCTTTATTTGGAATAATTTGCTCTTCCTGAAACGATCATTTTTTGCTTTAGAGGAAAATAAAACCTTTAATAAAAATGACTATATTCCAATACCTCCTCAATTTTGGTGAGAGAACGCTTTGGGGCTCCTGGCTCCTTCGTCAACTTTTCTAAAACAGTACAACCCCACGTGGATAAGATTTATCCAGTAGTAATATCGTATAATATTCATTATCAGTCCCTGGAAATTGCGAGCCGTTTCCCGATTCATTTCCCGTCGATTATTTATCCCAAACTCTATACCCACCCTATAGACACATTCAATTATGGCGACCCAAAACATAAATACAAATCCAATTCATTCTCCCTGGTTCTAAATCAAATAAAGAACCCTTGTAAATAAATTCACGGTAAAATGTTCGGAATAAATGATGCAGAACATATTTCCTGAAATTAATCCCAGTCTCTTGTTCTTGCAATTTGAAATTTCTTTCAAAGGAGGTATGCAAGGCGATTCAGTCTCTTACAAACGAAGAGAGAGATTAATGTTGCCATTAGCTTCTGTCGTTAGCTATGTTCCACCTTGTCTAGTCCTATGTACACAAACAACAAAAGTTTTGAGCCGTATTTGTCTTCTTCCACAATTCAACCACAATATGAATTAGTCACATTCATTTGTGGAGCCCTTGATTAATTCCCAGTTCTGTGTTCTGTACGTGCAGCAAGGATACAGAGTGAGCTTTTACAGTAATAAACGAAAAATGATTCAAAAATTGCATAGTAACCCATTCACCACATTACTCACTTCACACCTATATGCGCATTTCGATGACTAAGTTATGGTGGATTTAGGCAACACCAATTAACAATTATCAAGTAACAATTATCAATTGACAATTAGCAATTAACAAGTAACGAAAATGATGGCATTTATGCACATCCAATTAACAATTAAGGAAGAAAAGTAAGAAATCGCCGAACGAAGTCGATCAAAATAGGCATAAACAATTTCCATTTTTAACCGACGAAACCAAAAAGGAGGAGGTTCTCTATTCGACCCGTATATTTTATGTTTTTCCATCATATTTTTTTATGTATGATCACCCATAACTGTTCACTGAGGCGTCCGATTCCGATAATTCTTTTTTCAGTGGATAGGGTGTACTTCGACTTTGGTCCCATTTGAATTTGAAAGATGAAATCCACCCCTAAGGGTAGCGAAATGAAGGATATTGATCACTCACCCTCTGAATTCTGGTCCGTTAACCGATTCTATCAGGCATAACTTTGTACTGGGTTCTTCGATTTGAATGATTCTTTTTTTAATAGATAGGGTATACCTTATATTTGGATTTCGAAAGGAATTAGCCACCCTTACGGGTGGAAAAATAGGGGATAATTGATTTTTCACTAGTGAACATTAGCACACACATACGTAGTTGACAATGACAGATCGCTACTGACATTATTCTTGTTCCGTCAAAATCAGTATATTTTATGAGAGGATGGAATGATATACAAAGTAATGAAATAAACTAACCAGAACAACGAAAATAATTTATATTACAACAAATGGTAAAAGAAGATAATCATATTATTTAACTGGTAATAGTTGAAGTAAGGTGGGTAAGTAAGTATTTTGGAAGTAATCAAAAAACAAGTAGGTAGTAATTGATAGATTTTAGCAACAAAAAATTGAAAAATTAAAACTTTTTAACAAAAAATTAAACCGACGAAATACGGAACTAAAAAGTAAAAATTAAAACTTTTTAACAAAAAATTAAACCGACAAAAAAATCAACTGAAAAGCAAAAAATAAAATAAACCTTAGTCTAAATGATAACTGAGCTCCTAAACTAATGTAAGTAACTGATTTTGAGTCGGCGCCAAACAAACTAGCAATTGAATTAGGTGAAACGTGAAATGATAGCAGCAAGATGCACGGCTGCGTTTTGATGACTTCTTTCATAGATAATGATCTTCGATAATTGTTTGTTTGGCGCCGACTCAAAATCAGTTACTCACATTAGTTTAAGGGCTCAATTATCATTGAGACTGAGAAGGTTTATTTTATTTTTTGTTTTTCAGTTGATTCTTTCGTCGTTTAATTTGTTGTTAAAAAGTTTTTATCACAGTATATTTTCAGAAACAAATAAAATTCCAAAAGACACCACAACCCACAACAAAAACAAACCAGATTATTTTATTTAATACAAATTAGGTTAGCTTTCGTAATCGCACGGGCCAATCCACGGTCATCTGCGTACTAGTTGCGCACTAGAAGAAATTTTGGTTCAATTGAAGTAAGAAGTTGAAAGTTGCCAACTTTCTACTAGTTAATTGATAATTGTTACTTGTCTGCATGAACACGTCCATTGTAAAATGATGGTTCAACTTATAATTGCTAATTATTAATTGATAATTATTACTTGATAATTGTTAATTGGTATGCATAAGAAACAATTTAGGTTAGTTCAGAAAGGACCCTGCAAAATCCTTATGGAAAATGGCTCTGGGCTAAATTCGCTGAAACTTTGCAAAAAGATAGTATTTGGTATGCTGATCAAAAGTCTTAATGAGCACAACCCTCCATTCTCAACCCCAGACCCTCTACAGCCCCCCAAAGCCCCCAAAGCCCCCAAAGTACACTTTCCGGTGTGTTATGCATAACAGTTTCAATTCATCTTCAAAGCGTTTCCTTTCACTGCCCACCCCTTTCTCCAACCGAATCCTACATGTTTTTTCCACTAGAGAGAAGTATATTATTCTTTCTATTCTTTTATCCACCTGCAGCAGGTCCCATTGATGCCTTTTCTTCTCAATGCCCTTGAGATTGTTGAATGCTCCTTCGATGTCAAGGAATGCACCCAGCAAGACCTCTTTTTTTTTCAGAGCAATTTCCACCTTCTCTACGAGTTGGTGTAATGCCTGTTTTGTAGGCATATAGGTCCTTGTGTGCGAGGTTGGTTTGCCATCACTGTATCCCTAATGTGCCTATCCAACAGTTTTTCTTGCGTCTCAAGCATAGATTATATAAGACTTATTGGCCCCAGTGCCTTGGCTCCAGTTCTTCTAGGTTTGGGAATGGGGACAACTGTAATTGCTCTCCATGCTTTTGGTATGTATCCCAATGCAAGACTGGCCCTCAATACCATGCATATTTTATGTGCCAGTAGGTCAGTTCCTTCCTGTAGCATAATAGGATAAATGCCGTCCGGTCCTGGCGATGTATACGGTTGGAACGAGTTGATTGCCCATTTCGTGTTTACCACATGTATCACGTATTTGTTAGTTTAGAGGTTAATTTGAGATGAAATTTGTGCAGATAATTCTAAATGACTACGACTTCTATATAGATCTATCATTTCGAAATGTATTCATTTCATTTTTGCGGTTTCCACCGATTTTGATCCTAACGAGGATTCAACTATCCAAATAATTATGAAGATGGTGCTATCCCAACATCAGTCAAAATGTGTTTCGTACCAACGTTCGTTTGCAAGAGACATTAAGCAGACCATAGAAATTTCAAGAACCTATGTATAATGCCTCATCGTGTACAGTGGAATGCGTAATAATGAGAAACTCACCCCGTTTGATGTTGAAGTTTAATGTATATGACGAGGGAGGAATATGCAAACAGGCAATTGTATCAGAATTATAATGGACATCAATTTCAGAGAGGGGTGTTCATTCACCGAATGCGGTTCAGAGGGTTAATGACAGAAATATAATTTCCACGAAACAACGTCAAAAGAATTGGCGGAATACGAGGAGTATATTTGTGGGGAAATCTCATTATAATCAAATCTCCTCAGACGAATTCGACAATTTTATTACCAGGAAAACGTCATTTTTATCCAACAAATGCTATTCAGAACCACCCACGAGTATTCGTTGAAAAATGAACCCTTCCTCAAGCAGAAATTATTTTTCAGTTCTTTTTACTTCTCAAAATTTCATCTATGATGATTGCCGAATCATTCATTTATCCGGTAGATGGTTTCCTTCATTTATACAGGGCTTTTCACGATGAGCGTTAATTAGACGTTTCTGGCAAACCAGACAACGGATCAACCTGAAAATTTCACAGTATGCATAAATTAATATGATCTACGATGCGGCATTGCCGCTTCTACTATAAAGTAGCGGCCATTTTGATTTTTCAAATAGAACACCCTGTATATAAAATCATATTATGATTTCTTATCACTTTGTCAACAACTTCATGTACTATTTCCCTATACCTATCTGTTACCATTTAGAAGATATAAATTAATTTCGATTTTTTTGTTACCAAACATGTACTTTTATAAACGCTGATAATCTTGAACTCTCTGGTACTAAGACGATCAAATTCGAAATGGTGGGGAGTGATACCATGGGGATCTTCACTTCGAGTCATATTTTTATTTGCCTCGTACAGGATCTTTAAAAAAATGCAGATAATTTGTTCACATGAAAAAATTAGTGGAAGTCAATTTTTTCAAATGGAATACCCTGTATATTTCCACATTTTTGAGCTCTACATCCAATTTTAGATTGACTTTGTTCAGACTTCGATTTCGAACCGTTTTCGAATAAACTGTTTCAAACAGAAAATCCTTGTGGTTTCCTTGTATTCATCAATTAGTTTTGAAATTTAACATCTATTTTATACCACGTAATATTTCTTTTCGATTTAGTTCTTCAACAGTTCGAAATCGATATGTACCTTAGGAAAAGTAACAATTTGTATGCATTGAGGTATTATTGAGTGTCTCTACCGTACAACATTGCAAATTAATATTTTTTAATAGTGTGCTTTGGAAAAATGAATGATCCAATTTTGAAACGTCAAACTTTCGTTGGTGGTTTTGACTGATTGTGATACCAATTATAATAGAAAAATGTCATGATTAGGTTACAGTGATGAAGATTTCTTGAATTTATCAATAATTTATGGTGAGTGCAATAGAATTACAAGTAGAACATGCCAAGTATTTCATGAAAGATATCCACAACTTCCGAAGCCGAATAATAATGTCATAAATCGACTACTAAAAAACTGTGGGTTGAATGGAATTTTTCGTCCAAAAATCATTCGTAGAAAGCCTGAAATGGATGATGATGACAATGACATAACAGTTTTGGGATTTTTTCATGCATTTCCAAATGCTCCTCTACACGAGGCTGAAAGGGGGATAGGTATACCCTGCGTGACAATTTATCGCATTCTTAATAAGCACAAATGGCATCCCAATAAATTCTACTGTGTCCAACACCTGAAAGAGACTGATTTGCCTCGTAGAGTGAAATTCTTTGAATGGTACTTGTCAAGACTCAAGAGGATGAACATTTCCTTGACAATATCATATGGACAGATGAGGCCAAGTTTACAAAAATTGGAGTTTTCAATAGACACAACAGTCATTATTGGGCGCCAGAAAATCCCCATGTTGTTCGCCAAAGGGGTTTCCAAGAAAGATGTCAATTTAATGTATTTTGTGCCATAAATTTTTTATATCGAGTTTTATGATGATAATTTGAATGCAACAAAATATGAAG
The DNA here is from genome assembly GCA_018342105.1 of Gonioctena quinquepunctata. Lineage (NCBI taxonomy): Eukaryota > Metazoa > Arthropoda > Insecta > Coleoptera > Chrysomelidae > Gonioctena > Gonioctena quinquepunctata. The sequence goes on from JAFIRS010000175.1 coordinate 671,157, forward strand.
ATTCACTGAGGAATGGAATTCAAATGATTTTAAATAATAGACCAGGAGGAGAACGTGTATGGTACCAAATGGATGGTGCTCCACTCCATAATGCTCGTTCAGTAAGCGAAGCTTTACCTGAAATCTTCGAAGACGGATGGATTGGTAATAATGGACCTTTTCGTTGGCCTCCTAGAACATCAGATGGCAATCCATCAGATTATTTTGTGTGGGGTTTCATTAAAAATATGGTTTACTCCAACCCAGTAACAACAATGGAAGATATGGAGAGTTAGAACTGCTTTCAATAGTTTAACTCTAGACTCAATCAGAAGCGCTACACATGAAAATCTTTTGAAGAGATTACATGTTTGTTTAAGTAGAGGGGGAGATGTGTTCGAACATATTCTGAAATGCACTGACAATTGAATTAACTAATTCATGAAATTATTTTCAGTTCGTGTGTCAGCGTTAATAAAACTATTGTTTGAAGAGAAGTTTCATTTGATAGTTGAAGAGTATTTTAATAATTATTTATTCATTGTATTATCTGTCACTGATGAAGGAACATCGAACGGAATCTGTTAAATTTCAAAAATAAGTGATGAATACAAGGAAACCACGTCAGTTTCTGTTTGAAACAGTTTATCTCGAAAACGGTTCGAAATCGAAATAGGATTATCTGAACAAAGTCAATCTATCTAAAATTGGATGTAGAGCTCAAAAATGTGGAAATATACAGGGTGTTCCTCTTTAAAAAATTGACTTCCACTCATTTTTTCATGTGAACAAATTATCTGCATTTTTTAAAGATCCTGTACGAGTCAAATAAAAATATGACTCGAAGTGAAGATCCTCATGGTATCACTCCACACCATTTCGAATTTGATCGTCTTAGTACCAGAGAGTTCAAGATTATCAGCGTTTATAAAAGTAACAAAAAAATCGAAATTAATTTATATCTTCTAAACGGTAACAGATAGGTATAGGGAAATAGTATATGAAGTTGTTGACAAAGTGATAAGAAATCATAATATGATATTATATACAGGGTGTTCCATTTGAAAAATCAAAGTAGCCGCTACTTTATAGTAGAAGCGGGTACGCCGCATCGTCTAAAATATTTTAGCCCTTTATAGTAAGGGAGGTAGCGTTGCACTTTTGCAAGGAATTTTATACCGAATGAATTTTATTTTAAATATTTGTTTAATATTCAATAATCAACAAAATCAGCGTCAGTCGCCGTACCCGCGGTGGAGCTAGAAATTACAGTATGAGAAAGTTGTTGAAAAAAAATACGCAGATAAGTTTAAGAAATCTGGGTATGTTATATCGACTATTCAGTGGCGAATCCAAAAATGTAACAAAATTAGGGGGTTGCCGTTCTTATGTTTAAAGGGAAAACTATTATTATGAAATGACTCCAAATCAACGCTACATACCCTACTATTACTCTGAATCAAATTTCGGTATCATTCTATTACTGAGCACGAAGATATCAGCATATTTAAAGGTCATGTTTTTCGTCGAAAAAAAAATAGTACATGTGAAATATTTGTATTCACTTCTATCCACTGTATTTCGTTAAGAAGGCAGGAGATGACAATTACAACTACTATTCGGCTGAAGCCTGACATACAGTGCTTTTCTTTAATGCCCCCCCTCCCCTTTTATTTTTTGAACGTGTGAACTCAAACAATTGAAACTTGGGATAATGGAATTGATGCATGAATACTATATTTTGGAGTAAAATTGACAGATGAAACTTTCAAGATGGCCACTGGGCGCCATCTGGGAAAGAAATAAATTGAAAGGCGGGTCTTGTGACACATCCTTTTGAAGCTCCTGACAAATACTTCACAACCCTAGAATATAAAGTCAATATCTTCACCTACTAAAAAATGGCGGAACATTTGATGATTACCTGCATACAAACACATTAATATTGATACATCTAGAAATAGTTGTTTTTCTCTGCCATATGGCAACCCCAACAACTCGATAAGGTTTGATAGGTTATTTTTTGTTCAAACAAAAAATTACAAGGAATGTCAGTACGACAACGAACATCATTGATCAGTTAAAATATTTCCATTTAGTTTTCGGTTTTACTAGTAAATAGGTACCACGTGAACTATCTCTGAAATGGTCAATTCTCGTCTATTGGAAGAAAAAATCGAAGCGATTTTTATTTACAGTGCGACGCATAACTTTAACGAAACCGAAAGAATTTATAATTATCGTTTCCCGAATCGTCCTATCTGTAGAAAATATTTAAGGGAACTTGTAACCAAATTTACAACTACCGGTAGTGTACAGAACAAAAATCCCCCAGGTCATCCGTCCATTCCGGAAGAACATCAAGTTCAAATAATTGGTGAGATGCTAGTAAATCCTCAACAGTCTACTTCCTCCGTCGCGAACGTCTGTGAGGTGTGTCATTCTACTGTGTGGAGACTTTTGAAGAGGAATAAGTATCATCCATACAAAATCAAAATGGTACACCAGTTAACTGAAGATGACCCTGATCGAAGAACAGAATTCTGCGAAGTTATGACGGCAACCATTGCAAGGCATCCTACCTATCTCAACAATATTTGTTTCACTGACGAATCTATATTTTATCTCAACGGCAAGGTTCACAGACAAAATTGCCGTTATTTGAGTGACACCAACCCTCACATTTTCCGGGAAACTCATACTCAATATCCAGAAAAAATTAACGTCTGGGCAGGAATATTGGAAAACCATATTGTAGGACCTCTATCCATTGAACAAAATTTAACAGGGAAACTGTATTTGAATATGCTGGAAAATACTATTGACCCTCTAATCACCGAAATCGTCGAAGCGAATCCTAATGAATTCGATATGGATATTGTATTCCAACAAGATGGAGCACCACCACATCACTACGGACAAGTAAGAAACTATTTGGATAATACTTTCCCCGGTCGTTGGATTGGCAGTCGAGGTCCTACGGAATGGCCAGCCCGCTCGCCAGATTTGACACCTGTAGACTTTTTTTATGGGACTATTTGAAGCAAAAGGTGAACGAAACTGAACCTGCTTCAATATTGGATATACGGCAGAGAATAATGAATATTTGTAGAAATATCGACGTTAGTGTTCTAAAATGTTCGGTGTGAAATATCGGATAGGCTGTTCTTATGTCAAGCAGTTCAAGGCGACCATTTCGAGCATCTTCTGAACTGAACTCAGCTTCTTTCCTCAAATTATGAAGTTAAACGTCGATGTATTCAGGCAATTATTAAATGTTCCGCCATTTTGTAGTAGGTGAAGCTATTGACTTTATATTCTAGGGTTGTGAAATATTCGTCAGGAGCTTCAAAAGAATGTGTCATAAGACCCCCCTTTCAATTTAATTTTTTTTCCCAGATGGCGCCCAGGCGCCATCTTGATAATTTCATCTATCAATTTTACTCCAAAACATAGTATTCATGCATCAATTTCATTATCCCACGTTTCAATTTTTTGAGTTGACCCGTTCAAAAAATAAAAGGGGGGACATTAGAGAAAAGCACTGTATATTCTTATTTGAAACATTTCTACTTATCAAAGTTCATTTAAAAAATTCATTTGGATCTTGTAAACGTTTTCTGTGTACAGTTATGAGGTATCACTTCTGAATGCACCACTAACTGGAGAGAACCGAATCGTAACAGCGTTGAACAATTAGTAAAGTTTCTCATCCCATGGACTGAAATACCGAAGCACCCTTCTCTCAGCGGACGCCAAAACCGAATTCCCTTAGTGGTGTTATCTCCGTTGTTTCGAATCGCACATAATCTCGTTTATTCCAAGTTTGTCCGCTGACTATGTCTAGACTTGCTTCACAAAAAACGATAACAAAAAGCTGCAAATGGCCGTTGTAAAAGCACAATGATCAGGCCTCTGTAGAAGGATACACCCAAAGGCTATTCTGCTTCGTTCGGTGTACAAAGTTTTTGTTCAGTTGACATTAGAATCAGATGGTGACTTCATTTGAACTGGAATTGGGTCGACAAGTGGTCTGATCATTAGGTTTTTGATAATGCTGATAACTGACGTGTACAGTTATTCGTGGCAAAACTACTTTTCATTCAAACCAGATCGAAATTGATGATTCCCCAGTCGGTGTAAAAAAAGTATTATATTATAGTTCTACCAATAATTTGTATGCTTGAGAAAAACTAAAAGGGAAACCGAGTAGGAATAGAAAACTACATGAGATTTGCCTCAATTTATTGGCCTTCAAGAACGTAACTGTTTAGCTTCCAGCTGACGAATATTTTTCAAATTGATGAATAAAAGATGCATTCATTCCGTCTAGACTAGGAGGAATCGGCGCATGAGTACCGAAAACTATTCCACCTCAATTTTTTTATGCGATCCTCTTCAAATTGCCCTACTGATGATACAAATGCATGTTGCCATGGGGCAACCCCGTGCCATATTGTTTAAACCGAAATTGTTTAAACAATTGCAAGGAATTGTTATTTTTCAACCGGACAATTTTTTTTATATCATTTATTAAAATACAAATAAAAAAGGTCCTATGACTTTTCACGATAAAGTTAATATTTTTAGAGATATGAATTTTTAAAGGTTCAAAAAATCTCATATTTGGGTACTTTTGACCCATGAAAAATATATTAAAAAATAAAATAAAATCGAAATATTTTTTTTTTTTAATTCTTCATACAATAGTTAATAACATTCTTAATAGAGATTTAAAAAAATTTCATTGATTATACCTGTTTTTTAATTATCAATTTCGCGCGACAAGTATGCATCGCTTACCTTTAAGTATCGCCGTCTCTCTCTGACTCATGCGCTGCATCGGCCTCTCTGTTTCCTGAATCATTATTTATCATTTATCTTAAAAACTATTAACTTTTTTAAGATTGTTAAAGAGAGCAATGTTATTAACAATTAAATTGTCTACAATTTGTTTTTGACAATTTTTTTTCTGGAATCAATTTTGTCACAAGAACAAACGAAGATCTTGAGGTTTTATACAAAGAGTAACCTTGAGAAAATAAAAAACAAAAAAAATATTTTCCTTACTTAGGCAAAATCATATACACATCATGATACATATACATATAAGTATTTTTTATGTTATTATTTTTCAATTCGAACATTTAAGTGCTTACCAATATCTTTTCATTATTTATATATAATTGTGATTCCAAAAAATTTTAAATACCATTATTATTATTGTTGTTGATAAAAATTCATAAATTACTATGATTATAACAAAAAAATAATATAAACTGATAAAAAAGTAATTTCAATTACATGTTCCGATTCATGCTTAAATAACGTTTGTAAAGTTGATTCCAGAAAAAAAATTGTCAAAAACAAATTGTAGACAATTTAATTGTTAATAACATTGCTCTTTTTAACAATCTTAAAAAAGTTAATAGTTTTTAAGATAAATGATGAATAATGATTCAGGAAACAGAGAGGCCGATGCAGCGCATGAGTCAGAGAGAGACGGCGATACTTAAAGGTAAGCGATGCATACTTGTGAGCGCGCGAAATTGATAATTAAAAAACAGGTATAATCAATGAAATTTTTTCAAATCTCTATTAAGAATGTTATTAACTATTGTATAAAGAATCTAAAAAAAAATATCATTTCGATTTTATTTTATTTTTTAATATATTTTTCATGGGTCAAAAGTACCCAAATATGAGATTTTTTGAACCTTTAAAAATTCATATCTCTAAAAATATTAACTTTATCGTGAAAAGTCATAGAACCTTTTTTATTTGTATTTTGATAAAGAATATAAAAAAAAATTGTCCGGTTGAAAAATAACAATTTCTTGCAATTGTTTAAACAATTTCGGTTTAAACAATATGGCACGGGGTTGCCCCATGGCAACATGCATTTCTATCATCAGTAGGGCAATTTGAAGAGGATCACATAAAAAAATTGAGGTGGAATAGTTTTCGGTACTCATGCGCCGATTCCTCCTAGTCTAGTCCGCATGTTAATCCAATAAATAGAAACAAAATTTCACAAAAATCTAACAATAATTACAAAACAACTGAAATTCTGGATTCAGGTGGTTGCATGTTCGAAGCAATATTTTACCATGTCACGGCCCTAAAAATAAAAAATAAAAAAAATATCCAAACACTTTTTGAAATTTCTTATTTTTAGTTGTAACTGCAAAAACAATAGAGATACAGAAAAAATGTCGGAACAAAAGTGGCAGCTCGTAATTTTATCTACAAAAATGGTGTCCATCAAAATTTTTATATATATATATATATATATATATATATATTGTTATGATTTTGGATGTTGTTATTATTGGAATTGTGATATTAATATTATTTATTGTATTAAAATTCTCCGGTTTGAAAATACTATCTCTTTCTTTTATTTTTTCCTTCTCTTTATCTTTCTAACTCATCGGTGACGTATTTGCAGAGATGATCGTCTTAATCTCAAGAGACGGTTATAGCTGGGCTTTCTTCTTTGCTCGATATCAATATAATACTATTTTTTTTATATATGTATTGATGAATAAATATAATAGATGATTTGTGGTGCTGTTTACAATGTTGGCAGGAACAACTGCATCGCTGGATTCATGATTTTCAATCTCGCTTTCATTAGGTATTTATCTTATCTGAAGACTCCACTTTCTTTTTACTTGATTTTTGATTAGGCTTTGTCTCGACGTATTTATATCAATTATATAATTTATTTATCAGTTTTTTTCATTGCTTTTCGATATTGAAATTTCAAGACATATTTCCTCAAAAGTTTCTTTGGTATTATCTTTTTCTAATTTTTTTCAATATCCATCTCCTGGAAACTGTCCTTTTTCAAACTATCCAATCACATCCGTTAATTTTCATGAGATTCCACTTTTGAAATTGCAGACAACACTTTTAATTAATAATACTATGGTACATTCTTTATTCAAAATATTTTATACAAACATTATACAATTGATTTGAATCTTCTCAATGACAGTATTTTCTATCTTTCAGTTTTGAAAACTCATAATTCCTATATAGGATGTTTTTTACTGATAAATAACTTAATTTTCATTTCATTTTTGAATTCCTATACAGGATGTTTTTTATTGATAAATAATTTAATTTTTATTTCCCTACTCAATTAAGTTAAATAAGAATTTGATGAAATAATTACCGTCAGATACACAAGTGAAAGAAGCGAATATAAAATAAGTATTCTTGCGCGGCAAGATGTTGAATCTGCTACTCACAGAATAACTTTATGTCAAACAAAGAAATATTTTTTTATTTCTAGTGCATTTGTATGAAAGCTTGACTCTTTTTAATAATGTTTAATTTATTAAGTCAAACAATTAAAGATATTATTTTTTCCTTTTTTGTGCATTGGTATAAAAAAAATAATCATTTTTATTTCCAGTAACAATAGCCCCATCTCCACATCATACAATCGTTTCCATATTTACCTGAGGATCCTCGAAAACTTCAAGGTTAAATATTCAGTAACGAAAAAGTTATGGATACTTTCTGGAAAGAAGTCGGATTCTGTACATATCTCCAGGAAATTAAAATTATTCAAAAAGTACAATACGTATTCAAAAAATTCCAATGTCAATCGAAAGGCCATATTTCAATGTACTTATAAACCAACCGATTATTTTTCTATAAGGGTCATTATTGATCAAATCACCAAATGTACAACAAAATTTAAGGTTACTCAACCAACCAAACCGAGAGTAATCCGGTTGAACATGGTTAATATATCTACCTCGAACAGCACAAAAGCCACAAGGAATTAACGTGACAATGATTCCTTACGTATTTGTTAACCAAAATGTGTATTCACTCACTCACATTTCATCGGTAATCTTTGAACATTCTTTGTATTATTATTGGATTTTGTATAAACTTCTAAACTCGTCTCATATGAAAGATGGGAGTTTTTTCTACATTTGATGTGCTTTGCCTTTTAGTAGCGAGCAACATCGAATAACTAGTCCGGTTATATAAAAATTGGGGCCACTTTTCATTCTACGAGTGTGAAAATAACTTTTGTAGAAAATAACGGGCTACAACTTTTATGAAAGACATTTTTTCATATCTACTTCTGAAGTTGTAGCTCAAAGTAAGTGGAATTTTTAGATTTATTTTAATTTTTTGCGTCATGGCACGTTGAAGAATTGCTGAATGGATACTTCATAGTTTCGAATTTCTGAATTTCAGCTGTTTTGGAATTAATTTTGGTTGTGTCAATATTTCTATTGATAGAATTATGTTCGCATTTCAGAAATACGGAATACACAGCACAGCCGGTGAACATTTTTCCAAATCTCCAAGAGTGGTTTCGGAACCCACTATAAAAGGTAAGGCCCCCGTGATCTATAATAATAATAATAATAAATATACTTTATTGCCCAAAGTTAAAATATTGTTGACAAAGCTTCAAATACATGTATAAATAAAATATTATATAAAATATTGGACGAAAATACACAGAAATGCACATTTATAAAATAATGAAGTAAGTAAACAATCAAAACAATTATTCTATTGTCAGATTATCGTCAAAAAAATCTTATAAAATATAATACGGTCTTGTACTCATTAGTCTTTTTATATTTTTCCTAAAACTCTCTATTTCCACATTAAAATCTTTGACTTCAATTGGCAAATGATTATACATCTTAACTCCGTTTCAAATAAATGAATCTTTGATTAGAGATGACGAAGGTAGGGGTAATTTCAAATTATTTCTAGAGATTTGTCGTGAAGAAATGATTTCAAATTTCAGAATTTGTTTCCTTACAAGACAAACGGTTTACAAGATGAAAAGAGCAACGACGGTCAGTATCTTCTTATCTATGGAATGTTGCTAGCATGAATCACGTGGTCCAATTTTACAAATATTTCTAATTGCTCTTTTTTGTATTTTGAGGACCGAGTCAAGTAAATTTAAGCTACACACTCCTCAGAAGGGTATACCATACCTCAAATGAGATTCAATCAAAGCATAATATGCAGTTTTAGCAAGCTCTCTAGAAATAACTCTAACTGCATAGCATCCGGCAGAATTTTTTTTTCTCAATTGTATTATGTGTATATCGAACTTCTATTTCTTATCTATATTCAAACCCAGAAATCTGATTCAATCCTTATTCTCAATGATATCATTTTCTAAGATTACATCTAGAAGAGTACATCTGAGGGAGATTATATTCGTTTTTGTGATATTAAATAATAAAGGTTTGAATCACACCAGGACTTACAATTTTTATATCTCGAGATATTTTTTCGTTTAGATCTTCAACGGTCTAACCCCTCCACAAAATAGTAGTATCGTCTGCAAATAATGTTAGTTCACCAAAAATGTTAAGAGTGGATAGATCATTAACGTATAATAAAAACAGAATTGGTCCTAGAACCGATCCTTGTGGCACTCCCGAATCTATCTCAGTGGCCCTTGAACTTTCATTAATCTTTACCATTTGACTACGCCCTGTGAGTTATGACTCAAACCAATTTAAAGTTACTCCTCTACATCCATAATGGCGAAGCTTCCGTAGAAGTATTCCGTGATCCACGCAGTCGAAAGCTTTCGTGAGGTCACAGAACACTGCCGTCATTTATATCAGAGTGAAGCTCACGCAGAAAGGAAAAAATTGCATCATGTGTGTTCTTTCTATTTTGAAATCCAAATTGATCTACGTGAATGACATTGTGTGTGCTAAGGAACTCATTGAGTCTTTTTTTGACGAGTTTTTCAATTATTTTTGCAAGGGTCGGTATGAGGGATATTGGTCTGAAATTCGAGGCATCGTCTAGATTACAGCCTTTGTGCAATGGGATTATTATGGTCATTTTTAGAAAAGACGGCAATATACCATCACGAAACGATAGATTTATTAGTGAGACTAATGTATTAACCGCAACTCTTGGGAGGTTTTCGAAAATTTTCATGGAAATGCCATCAAAGCTAGCTGCTTTTTTATTTTTTATTTCTTTTAGTACCTCCAACAATTCGTCAATATTTGTATCATATAATATCGAATAATCTTCATTTTTAAAATCTTCAAGATGTATTAACGGGTCATATGGTACTGTGTATAGTATTTTCGTGAATAGTATAGTTAACAAGTGCTTTTCAGGTCAAATTTTTTTCGCATTCTCCGAAAATTATGATTGAGGTGTCATTCGATTTGAAATGGCATGTAGATATTTTTTGAGAAAATGCTAAGGCCGCTCGCAAAAATTGCAATAGTTATAAACAATTAAGTGAAAAAAAAAGTGGGGTTTGGTTTTTGCCAATATCTCAAAAACTATTCGAGATAATCCAAATTTGAAAAAAGATGCAAAAAGAGGAGGAAATTTACTAAGAAAAAGTTTCGACTCCCGGAACTGTAGGACCAATGTTTATAATTTTCTCAGAGGGTTGAAAATAAGCCCGAAAACGGGTACTCCGGCTTGCGCAAGCCACGTCCCCTTCGGACCTTTAATGAATAAATATTATTTAAACTTATTAAATATGAAAATTAAAAATTGAAAAAATTCAGGCGACTGCAGGATAGGTCGATAAACAATAATCCGTGGTCCAAAATTTCTCAATAAGTTATCCATTAGTTAATTAACACTTTTTTGTAGCACGAACATTAACATTGCAAGTGCGATAATTGTTAAACTATCAATCTGAGAATGTTTTCCTTTCGTGGAGCTATTTTTCAAAGATCTAAGAATAGATATCCGTTGGAAAAATTGGGAAATTGTTAATTTTCGTTTTGTTATTAACAATTTACTGAGGTGAAAAATTATAAAGCTTCATTAAACATTGAAAAACACTTTTTTTTCATAATATTATAATTGATCCGTTTTCTTATGATCAGAAGCTACTTAAAAATTATTTCTAATAATTTTTATCTCCTATTGTTTGAAAAATTGTTATGAACAAATGCGTTTTTACAATAATTTAAAAAAAATGTTATAACATAATCTTTGATAATAATTATGATTTAAAAAAAAAACGTTTCTTAAAAAAAAAATTTTATTGCTTAAAAACGCATTTGTTAAATAACATTTTTTTTAAATCATTATTTAACTTGGTCTTTGATATTAAAAAAAAACGTTTATTATTTAAATTTTCATTGTTTATTTAATAAACAATTCGTTATAAACAAATGAATTATCTCTTTGTATTTTTTTTTTTTTCCCAAAAAAACAAAAACACCATGTATTATTTTTAGAAAAAAAAAATATTTATATTTTTATCGAACTTTACATTTTCTGTTCTCTTTCATTTCACCACTCTGACCTGGTTTTATATGTTTAATTTTATTATAACTTTTTAACTAATGGAGATACAAGGAAAAAATTCCAGACTTATTTATTCTTTATTAATTAAACAACAAATTAAGCCAAAATTTGAAGCTCTCACTCAATTATTTATTTAATTCATACCATTTGTTTATAAAATAATCTTTCAGAAAAAAAAAATTCTACAATATTTTATAAATAAACTTACTTGAATTAAATAACATTTCTAATCAATTTTTAGTTACTGAGATGCTTAGACTAATATATTTGGAGAATTTTTTTTTTCAAACTTATTTTTATTGATTGAATTGAAAAAATTACCGGGCAAAACTAAAATTTATAAGCTAAAATTGTTGATAAATATACGTTAGATAAAAAGTTACATAAGTGTATGGTCATAGTTATATTAGTTTATAAGATATTTAGACATAAAAGTAGAAAACAGTTCTGGCTTAATTTGTTGTTTAATCAATAAAGAATAAATAAGTCTGAAATTTTTTCCTTGTATCTTCATTAGTTGAAAAGTTATAATAAAATTAAACATAAAAAACCAGGTCAATTGTGAAAAAAAATAAAAAAATTTTTTTTAAAATTTTTCTTGAGTAGAAAAAGAAAAAATACAAAGAGATAATTCATTTGTTTATAACAAATTGTTTATTAAATAAACAATGAAAATTTAAATAATAAACGTTTTTTTTTTAATATCGAAGACCAAGATAAATAATGATTTAAAAAAAATGGTTCCTTAATTTTCATAACAAGTGGTAAAAAAAATGTTATTTAACAAGTGCGTTTTAAGCAATAAAATTATTTTTTTAAGAAACGTTTTTTTTTGAGAAATCATAATTATCATCAAAGATTATGTTATGAAAAAAAAAGTTTTTTTCAATGTTTAATGAAGCTTTATAATTTTTCACCTTGGTAAATTGTCAATAACAAAACGAAAATTAACAATTTTTCAATTTTTCCAACGGGAATCTATCCTTAGATCTTTGAAAAATAGCTCCACGAAAGGAAAACATTCTCAGATTGATAGTTTAACAATTATCGCACTTGCAATGTTAATGTTCGTGCTACAAAAAATTGTTAATTAACTAATGGATAACTTATTGAAAAACCACGGATTATTGTTCATTGATCTATCCTGCAGGCACCTGAATTTTTTCAATTTTTAATTTTCATATTTAAAAAGTTTAAATAATATTTATTCATTGAAGGTCCGAAGGGGACGTGGAATTATCACGAATAGTTTTTGAGATATTGACGAAAAACCAAACCCCCTTTTTTTTACTCAATTGTTTATTGCAATTTTTGCGAGCGGCCTCAGCATTTTCTCAAAAAATATATACATGCCATTCCGAATCGAATGACACCTCAATCATAATTTTCGGAGAATGCGAAAAAAATTTGACCTAAAAAGCACTTGTTAACTAGACTATAAGCTTTTTGGCAATCGAACAGAAGGAATCATTCATTTCATTTGCACTTATTGGTATATCTGAATAGATTAGTTTTTAGGTTTATCACTCGTACAAGTTTTCATTAACTTCTGAGTATTGGTAAAGCAACTAAGAAAACGGTTGAAAAAATTTTTAAAGTGATAGTTATGTCAACGTTGTCGTAGAATATAATGAACAACTTGCCTAGTAAATGCATTACCAACTTCCACAAAGTCGTAAGTTTTTCTACTCACCTTCAAACTCTGTCGTCTGTAGCAGCGCGTCCTCGCCAAATAATATTTGTATACATGTGGCGGCATGGATCGTTTTGTGTCCTCCCCAATCCAGAGGTCTTGACATGTTCCCGGGGGAAGAGGATACAGTGGTGATTTGGGGGGATAGTAGTCCTTAGTGAATGTCAATCGGTTGACCATGCCAATCCACGGGTTTCTCACAGACGTTCCTCATTACGGAAACACATAGCAACGAAGACCGAATACACACAACTCTTTAAGATGTATAATCACTCGACGGATTTTTTTAAATTCGTTTGATATTATTGCCACTGTATATTCTGCATGTGAGATGTATGAAAGCGTTCACTGAAGTCTGTCTTAAGTTCATAAAATATCGAATGAAAATAACTTCAAGAGATCCCGCGCGAAGTTACTCTTCATTTTTCGAACTTGATCATCTTTTTGATTCATTCTATCCATTATGTGTATCCATCATAAGAAAAATAAATCTGAACCATTATTTAAAAAAATTCTCATATTTGACTTGATAAATAAAAATCATTAAAAAGTTTTCAAAAACCTTATAAAAACAACTTCGGAAATTCCTGGTACAATTATGATATGATGATCACTCCGAATTGTTTACGAAAACATAATTGACTTTGTGAACTTTCTAATGAATACTTAATGGAAAGTTACGTTCTTTGACGAAAATTCACGAAGTCAAAATGAAGTTAGCTTCCAATATTTGTTTTAAATTATAACCTGAAATTATATATATATATATATATATATATATATATATATATATATATATAAAAAATAAATTGCGTCCGAGAGAAATACGTGAAAAAGAAAATTGTGGCATATTGGACCAATTATTAAATTAAAGAAAAAAATCACCCTCAAGCGGGATTCGAACCCACGACCTTCTCATCTCTAGTCAAACTATTTACCAACTGAGCTATTTGAGGGCATAGGAACCGCCGTATATTTGTGAATCATTTTTCCCGTAATTTAATGTTACTGTCAGAATGAATAGAAAAGATCGAAAGTACTTATCATTGGCCATCAAGACCCATTAACCTTTCACTCTAACATCATCGTGAAGATTTCAATAAAAGTTTAGGAAGATAATCTCCAACCACTGATAAGATTTTGCCAAATATATATTACGGAAATGGAAATTGCGTCCGAGAGAAATACATGAAAAAGGAAATTGTGGCATATTGGATGAATTGTTAAATTGAAGAAAACATTTCTATTCATTCTAACCTTAACATTGAATTATGGGAAAAAATGATTCAACAAATATGCGGCGGTTCCTATGTCCTCGAATAGCTCAGTTGGTAGAGCGTCTGACTAGAGATGAGAAGGTCGTGTGGTCGACTCCCGCTTGGGCATGTTTTTTTTCTTTCATTTAATAATTTGTCCAATGTGGCACAATTACCTTTTTCATGTATTTCTCTCGTACGCAATTTCCATTTTCGTATTATATATTTGGCAAAATCTTATCAGTGGTTGTAGATCATCTTCCTAAACTTTTATTTAAATCGTCACGTCGACGATGATGTTAGAATGAAAAGTTAACGGGTCTTGATGGCCATTGATAAGTACTTTCGATCTTTTCTATTCATTCTAACAGTAACATTAAATTATGGGAAAAAATGATTCACAAATATGCGGCGGTTCCTATGTCCTCAAATAGCTCAGTTGGTAGAGCGTCTGGCTATAGATGAGAAGGTCGTCGGTTCGACTCCCGCTTGAGGATGGTTTTTTTCTTTAATTTAATAATTTGTCCAATATGCCACAATTTCCTTTTTCATATATAAATAAATATGTTGAGATAGTTTCTCGGGTTTCTGTCCGCGTTCTGTGTTCATGGTCCTCAAAAGGTCCGATTTCACGACGTTTCGGCAAATTCACATTTGCCATCTTCAGGTGATGTCTAATTCATTCCATTGTTTCGAACTCGAGTTTGAAACAATCGAATGAATTAGCTATGAAAAAATGTCGCTCCTGGAGCCCTTCTTATATATATATACACTTAACATGATCACGTTATGAACGTTATTTTCTTTATCATAATTTCTTAAAGTTAACAAAAATTGAAAAATTAAAAAATTGTTGTTGAATTTTTTTTATCCAGGTTTTGCATTTAATAACATTCGAAAAAAAAATTAAGAAATTTGTTTATAAAAAATTTTTTTTAATTTAAAAAAAATTTTTTTTTTATTTCCATTATTTAAATAATTAGTTGGGAATTTTTTTTTCTTTGAAAATCATAATTGGCATTTCTCAATAGAAAAAAAAGTAATTGTTCAAGTAAACAATTTATCATAAACAAATTCCAAATCTCATTATATTTTCAATATTTTCATTGAACATGAAAAATGTCTTATTCCTCAAGAGAATTGAATACAAAAACATTTACAAAAGGTGTATGCTGGTCGCATATCCATCAAAAGACAACTACTTCCCTGGCTAATGCCTCGACGGACGTTGAATGACATCCGATGGATAAACGTGCAAAGTCCTACAAGGTACTTTGCAAATGTTTGTTGCAAAATGGATCAATATTAACCACTTCACTCAGGCTGACCACCTGTTTCGGGGTATTTGGTCCTCATCAGTACAGGGTGGGTCAAGCAGACAATAACTAATGTCTGCGTTACCTGACTGTAATAATCAATAATCTGCTATCTTAGGACGCAGTGTCATGTACTTACGACAAATTTCAGCTGGATTAAATTTGTTGGGACACCATAATCAATTACCCACCACGAACATTGTAATTGATTATGGTGTCCCAACATTTAGTCTTCGGTTTTCTGTCTCATGGTTCTATGTGACTTCTGATATTTGACAGCTGAATACATCAATTGTCACTTCCTAACCTATTGTAAGGTGATCTTGTTATTCTTGTTTTTAATATTGACTTTGAGTTCGTTTTATTTTGTATGCGGCCACCACTTAAGTGCGTGCGGAGGGCCCTTATAAAACAGAAAACTCTCCCCCCAAATTTTTGGAAACAACAGGTTGATTCCATCACTGACGAAAAACGTTTCATCAATTCATGGCCAAAACCATACTATGAGTTTTGACACAATAATTTAAAACCCTCTGTTATTGTCCACTTCTCAATACATTAACTCATATGATAGTCTCTCTTTTTTCCGCTCCATGTGAGTACCTAACTCTTGTTTACAATATATATATATATATATATATATATATATATATATATAACTGATGATTTTTTTCATGTAATTTAGTTAAGTTACCTTGTATAGTTTCGATAATACCTGATTATACATAGAGTATCCCCACCAATCGAAAATTTTACAATGATTTCATTTCCGTAGTAACCACATCGACATCAATATACAACAATACACAAATGAACAGGACCGTCAAATTTTGACGTTTATCAATAATTTGGAATAGTCAAGAATATGAGATCACCTAGTATCTTCACGAAATTTTCACAGATGCTTCAAAACCTGATAAAAACGATATAGCAATTGAAAATTCTGCGCGGAAAAAATAATATTTGGAGAAACGGGCCCCCGAAGGTAATGAAAAAACTCTGTTCATATAATTTTACAGAAGAAATGTCAAAAATCAAACGTTGGTGATTGTGTTATGTTCATCCGAAACTCGTGGATCTTGAAGTTTATTGATATGCGACGTTTCCTATGTCTCCAAAGGAAAAAGTACTAAAATTAAATGTGACATACACATTGAGCATATAAATAATAACTATTACAGCATGAAAAGACGATCTGATGGCTCTGATGGATATATGTATCAATAGAAGTTTAAAATGCAAAGAATATATCACTACGCTCCTTGGGAGTGTCTAATAGCTATTGAGAATTAGGCATGAAGATGATGTGCCATATTTATAAAGTTACCAAATATATTTTTCTGCGCTAAAATTTTGATTGCTGAAGCGTTTTATCGAGTTTTGAAGCCCCTCTGATAATTTTATGATTATTTCGTGGAAATTTTGCAAAAATCCGGATTTTCCCAATTTACTTGAATAAATGGCAACATGGCATGTCTATAAAACGCCAAGATCAATGCACAATGAAGCCACCAATAATTGATTTTTGACATTTCATATGAAAAATTAAATAAAACGTAATCGGCGTTTTTTCATGACTTTATCGAACATTAATCGATTTTAATATTACTTAAACGTTAAATGAGTGTACAGTTACTATTTCAGTATAAAAAGCTATTCTTTATATCAGTTTGCAGTTTCCAAAAGGGGCATTCATAACTTTTCCGCGCTAAATTTTCAATTGCTATACTGTTTTTATCGTCTTCTGAAGCACCTGTGAAAATTTCGTGAAAATAGTGGGTGATCTCATTTTCTTGACCTTTACCCAATAATTGTTCAAAAATGAGTCGATTCGGAGATTTATTTTTAAATGCAATAGACGAAAGTATACAAAATATTGAGCCTCATAATACAGTGAGAACAAAAAGTACGTATGGAAACAATTTCTTGCGATGTGTAGTAAATGAATCAATTTCCACTGAAATGATGGCAACCATTTTGAAAGATTGGGCTTTCAATATGCGAAAAGGTAATGGAGAAAATGATAATGATGTGGAACGTAACGGCAAAACAAATACAAGAAAAATATATGAAGAAGTTCAATGGAGTAATTGATCCATTCTCTAGTCCCATATTTTAACTCGCACGAATCGCAAGAAATTCAAAAAGAAGGGAACTTCAAATGTTACCGGACAAGAGAAAGGTGAGTGCATTAGCATTTAAATATACCGAGTACATAGCAATGATAGGAGCGTGGGATGAAAATACACCGGAAGGATTACAAACAAAAAAATTCTTAATTGCTTCTGTAGATCTTGCGCGGAGAAGAAATGAAGGAGCGTCATGCCTGACTCATCATGAAATGATGATACTCCAACTGGTAGAATACAATATAATATAATCCTATTTTTACCAAAACAACCAGGGAGAAGCAAAACCGTGTGCTAATAATAAATGGCTTGTACCCAACCATAATGAAGAAAGTCGTTGTCCAGTGAGACTTGTAGATAAACTAATGATGAAAAGAAGCGAAAACATCAATATTAAAACAGATAGGTTATTTCTGACAGTAAATCTTAACTGGAGAAAACAAAAAACCCTTGGCTGGTACAAAAATATGCCAATTGGAGTGCATGAAAATAGTAAATGGACCAAAAAGTCTGCGGAATTGGCAAATTTAAATATAACAAACAAAATCATTCTCACCGAGCCATTGCTGTTTTACAATTGGCAAAAGCAAGAAGAACTTATTAAAATAACAGGACATAGTAATAGCAATTCTATCAAACCCTACCTACAGTTAGATGAACAACATCACCAAAACATAATAAATAAGATGAGATCCAATTTTAAAAACTCTACAGGTTCAAGTAATAACACCTTCGCTATTTCCAGCACTTCAATGAGCAGTAGCCACGTTTCCAGCGCAGAAAATAACTCAGTTAAAAAAAACGTAGTATATAATAATTGTAATTTTCTTTGTACCAATTGGTATTTAAATTAATAAATTGTTTCTATTTACTTAATTTACTCAAAAAATAATCGTATCAAATACAATACGTACTTCAAAATAAATACGGTTATACATCTCAAACTTCCTGCATAATTACAAATCGTGTCAGTTTGACAGAATAATCCTGCCGCTTCGTGGTCGAATTATTTAAACTGTCACACTGACACTCTTTGTAATTATGCAACAAGTTATCGATGTATAACCTAATTATTTTGAAGTACTCATAGTATTACTGCTGATAATATTTCATTGTAGAATCTTTTAATTAAGCTGAAGATGGATTCTACTGGACCCGAAACATCTCCCTTGATTTCATTTACTGATTTATTAACAGTTGTGCAGATGACTTTGTGAATATATTTCCTCCTCATCTTGAATATTTATATTACAAGTTATCGAACAAATTCATATAATTATAATATTAATATAATCCCCTTCGAGAACACTTCTGAACCGATTCAGTCCATCATAACAGATACCTGTCGTAAAATCTCGCTGGGTTACAGCCGAGTCTCAAATACTCATAAAAAGCAATTTGGTAATAAAATTTGGTCCAAGAAGTAATCCCAAGGCGGAGCATAAATAACAAGGTCGCACATGGTGGTCGCAAAATATCTAGCCTTCCCCATCGTTTACTCTCGAACCAAATGAGAAGGCGGATATATAAAAAATATATTGGATCATATATCAACCATGTCGATGAATCGGAGTGATATAATTTTACTGACTCTAACATTTTTTACGTTGGATATATTTTTTGAATACTCATAAATTCACCAGCCAAATGATGAAAAATATTTTTTTTATACGAGTCATTCAGTGAATTGCTTCGTTTTCAGACGAACGTACTCAAATAACAGAAAATGATCGCAGTTAACAATACTTTGATGTACATCACTTCGGTTCCTTTCCCAAAAAATATATGATCTTGCTCCCTGTATCTATTCACTTGAATAATTCAACACCCTATTCGTCATGCTGTCCCCTACAGTACAGAAGAAAGACTCATTTCCAAAACACTCCCAGGAAAAAAAGACATCCAAGTTCTCCCAAGTTGTTTATATTTACATATTCAACAAGATAACTCATTGTTCAAAACATATTTCCTAGTCTTCTTGAGAGATACGTAGTAGAATGAAGAGAACGATCCAATTTACAATCGAGAAGTTTGTTGTGAGTATGAAGGCGGAAGTTTTTCAATGCAAATTGTTTATTAATCTACGAAACCGAAAAAGGAGGAGGTTCTCTAGTCGACTCGTATATTTTTTTTTATGTATGACCACGCATAACTTTTTAGTGAAACGTCCGATTCCGACAATTTTTTTAGTGGATAGGGTGTACTTCGAAGTTGGTCCCATTTGAATTTAAAAGATGAAATCCACCTCTAAAGGTAGCAAAATGAAGGATATTGATCACTCACCCTCTGAATTCTGGTCCGTTAACCGATTCTATCAGGCATAATTTTGTACTGGGTTCTTCGATTTTTATGATTCTTTTTTTATTAGATAGGGTATACCTCATAGTTGATCATATTTGGATTTCGAATGAAATTATCCACCCTTACGGGTAGTAAAATGGGGGATAATTAATTTTTCACTTGTGAACATTGGCACACATTTATTTATTTATTTATTTATTGTGGGATACAAACAGGACTAGCCCAAAAAATTTATCCTCTGAGTGGTTATAGAATTACAATGAGAAAAAAAATATTAGTATAATATGAGAACTATAAGAAAAATAATTATAAGAAAATAAATACAAATATACAGTGCTTCTCAAAAGTCCTCTCCCCCCTCTTATTTTTGGAACGATTATACATAAACAAGTGAAATTTGGAAACTGAATATTAAAGGTTATAAACTTCCCTACTAGTGATGATAGATGAAGAAATCATCAAAAATGACGTCACAAGGCAATTGTGACCAATAATTTTAACCCTACGGCAAGCGACACCTCTTTTGAAAGATATCGAAAACCCCTATTCAATGATACTAATGTTGTTTGTGTTTATGGCAGTTTTAATGGCTCATTAGTAAACATTAAAATTTAAATTCCATTCAGTATGATATTAATTAGAGATTTAAGAATCAGTGTCTACTCAAAGAAATTGGTCGAAGTGACCCCCATTTACTTCCTGACAGTGACATATCCTATTCTTAAACTCTTCTCGTACTTTTGCAAATGTGTCTGCGGAAACAGCCTCACATTCTGCAAAAATACGTTGTTTTAAAACGTCAATATTGTCAGGTTCAGTGGCGTGAACCTTCGATTTAAGGTACCCCCACAGAAAAAAAATCCAAAGGTGTGAGGTCCGGTGATCGAGCTGGCCATTCCGTTGAACCTCGT
This sequence comes from Gonioctena quinquepunctata, assembly GCA_018342105.1. Lineage (NCBI taxonomy): Eukaryota > Metazoa > Arthropoda > Insecta > Coleoptera > Chrysomelidae > Gonioctena > Gonioctena quinquepunctata. Next base: position 692,052 of record JAFIRS010000175.1, read on the forward strand.
CGTCCAATCCATCTACCACGATACTCCCCATCCAAATACCGTCTTACTGCACCAAATTGCCGAATTCATCTGGATTACTTTCCAAAATTTCAAGGATTAACGGTTCTATTGCGTTTTGCAACAGCTCCAGATAAACCTCACCAGTTAAACTAGTATTTCAAAACAAGAGGCCCAACGATGTGGTTTCCCAGGATACCTGCCCAAACATTCACCTTCTGGAGAAATTGGGTATGTGTTTCACGAAACAGGTGAGGATTTGCGTCACTCCAATACCTCACATTCTGTGTATTTACATTTCCATTTAGATAGAAAGTACTTTCGTCACTAGAACAAATTGTTTTGACAAAGTCTGGCTGTTGGTTAATTTTAATTACTATCGTTTCGGACGTCCATCGTCTTAATGTATTTAAAAGGCTTTCACGACGTTTCGAATGCTTGTATCTGCAATCGTCTTCAGGTGAATACTGAAAAGTTTAGGTGCTACTTACCAATTTATATGACTGTCGGCGCAATGATGCGTGCAATTCCGCCATGTGCAGCGGTGCGTGTAATTTCGCGCGGTGTGGTGGTGCGTGAAGTTTCGCGCCTCTGCAGCCCGCCAGAAAGAGCAATCAGGAATTTCCATACGTTCTTGATCTCAACGCTTGGTTGACTAAAGGCGTTATTGGCTTCGATGTAGGCGGCCTCTTTGAACTTTCGTTTGAACCAATGCTCCTCTCTATGTAGAACACTTGCGTCGTCCCATAGAACTCGATGGTGCTCAGTCCAGGCGTGGTCAGCGATTCCCGATTTGAGAGAGAGTTAATGAACCATTTTTGATTTGTATGGATGAAATTTGTTTTTTTTCAACACCCTGTGTACTGTACTTCGACTGACTTCACAGGTAGATGCAACGTGAGTTGTTGAAGAAGTAGGATTAACTATTACTTCTGCCAGTATATCAATTTTTTTCTGATCAGAAATTTGTGGTCTGCCAGATCGTTTCGCATCATTAATACTACCCGTTGTTTCGAACTTACGAAGAACCTCCCTTGAATAAGTCCTCGAAACGGGGCGATCGGAAAACCTCTCATTAAAAATGCGTTCTGCTGCATGAATATTTTGTCCAGTTTCACCAAGAATTAGGATCGCTGCTACTTTATCACCTAAAGCACGTACCATTTCACTTCTTGAAGCACTTAAACGTTCGGCTCACAACAGTTTAACAAATTATTAAAATGTACAAAAATATTAAAAGTACCAAAAGCTGTTAAAACAGTTGAACGTTCGATCAACAATACACAAATTATTAAATGTACGAAAACTTGGACAATTACAAAAACGTCGAAGTAGGGAGACTAACAAAAACGTCAGCTTATTTGACAACTATCCAGAGGCGGAGCTTGAATTTGGAATTTTAGTATTAGCTGATTCAATTTATCACAGCTTTGCGTTTTTTAGAGCGAGTTGCCAAAACTGCCATAAACACAAACAAAATTGGTATCATCGAATAGGTTTTTTCGATACCTTTTGAAAGAGGTGTCGCTTGCCGTAGGGTTCCATTTAAAATTATTGGTCACAATGGCCTTGTGACGTTATCTTTGACGATTTCGTCATCTATCATCACTAGTAGGGAAGTTTACAATCTTTAATATTCAGTTTCCAAATTTCACTTGTTTATGTATAATCGTTCCAAAAATAAGAGGGGGGAAAGGGACTTTTGAGAAGCACTGTATATGATAAAGATTTATAGGAAAAACTATTGTTTGAAATACAACTTGGCAGATATTCAGTGGTACTCTGATTGTAAAAAGTGCGTTTTCAGAATGTTTTGGAATTTGCGGAAGCTATTTGCAGATATGTCGATGCTGGTGGAACTTGACAATATATTGTAGGTCTGTGTTATCCTGTGTAGAGGGGAGTTTAGAAAATAGTTTGTTTTTGCCTGCTCGATAAAGAATAAAAGAGTTTGGCGAGTATTATAGACTGGTGTAGCATATCGAATCTGAGAAACTATTTCGTTTGCATCAATTTTGCTATTTACGACTTTGTAAAGGAATTTCACATCTGTTATTTTCCTCCGGTGTGCGAGAGAGATGAGATTTAGTTCTTTCCGAACGTTGCACCTTTCATTGATATGTGGAAAGCATTTTCTGTTTACATGATCAATGAATTTATTTTAAACACTCTCAAGGTTTTGGACATATATAGTTGACAATGACAGATCGCTATTGTCATTATTTTTGTTCTCCTACATCCGTCACAATCATTATATTCTATGAGGGGATGGAATGATATACAAAGTAAGGAAATAAACTAAGCAGAACATTAAAAAAAAATTATATAACAACAAATAATAAAAGTGGATAATCATATTATTTAACTGGTCATAGTTGAAGTAAGGTGGGTAAGTAAGTATTTTGGGAGTAATCATGAAAGTGTGTAGTAATTAGAAGATTTCAACCACAAAAAATTGAAGAATAAAAACTTTTTAACAAAAATTCAAACCGACGAAATACGGTACTGAAAAGTAAAAAATAAAAGAAACCTCCTTAGTCTCAATAACTACGCTCCTAAACTAATGTAAGTAACTAATTTTGAGTCGGCGCCAAACGAACAATCAACGAAGATCATTAAATTACTTCAAAAAAATTATCAGAATGTCACCGCGCAACTCGATGCCATCATTTTACGCCTTACCTAATTCATTTGCTTGTTTGTTTGGCGCCGACTCGAAATTAGTTACTTACATTAGTTTAGAAGCTTAGTTATTGGGTAAAAGAAGGTTCATTTTATTTTTTACTTTTCAGTACCGTATCTCGTCGGTTTAATTTTTTGTTAATTTTTATATTCATTACATGGCGGTATAACTCGAAATGGACAGACATTGGCATCCAACGAGAAAAGTACAATTTCTATAATACTCCAGTCAATGGGGACTAAAAAATGCTCTGCCCTACAAAAGGTGGAGTACAAATGATTCTGATATACAGTGCGTTCATAAAGTGTGGAAACGCTCCATTATCTTACGAGTTAATCATTTTCGGAGGTAGAGCTCGGACAGGTCGATTTTGTATTTTAGTTTTCCACTTGGAAAAAAAAATCCCCACCAACTTACAAGATATGACGTCATCGATATTTTCTTCAAAGGGTATATTTCTATATCAAAATTTAAAAGCCCATATTTTGTTGCCCATGTTGTGGAGAAAAAAAACTAATTCACCCAGCCTTCTTTTATATCCACTCCACAACGATTGTTTAAAAAATGTGTTCAGCATTCAAAACTTCTCAGACTGCACCGTTGTGAGCGTGAAATCGAGCCATTTTGTGGGAAAAGTTTTTTCCAATGCGAGCAAGCTAACTGCTCTTACATATATCACGCAAAATTTTTTGCCCTATTCATACTGCGAGGGTATTAAACGTATTTCCACTGCGAATGTACGGCAAAGTGCAATTAATCATACGGAGGCGTTTTCACTCATTCAGAAGAAATTGATATATCCAACTTTGGGAATAATGGAAATAAATCATATCGGTGGAAGGGTGAGTTGATTTTTCGATCAGCGTTGAACTCCTGCCTACCCCAGATTTCTTTGTTGATCCAACCCAGAATCGCAATGAACCAAAGATATAGAGAATATATATCATCACATTCATCGCCATTGCTACGCAAATATGTTCTGACTTAATTACTGATTGACTAATCACTGTGTTACGCGCCTGGCCTTTTTATTGAGGGTGAACTCCGTCAAAGGAGACCAATACACACTAAGGAATTTTCAAATAGTATGAATTAATCACTTTACTTGATCACTCCTTTGTTGTTAGGTTGAGAACTTGAGTAATAAGAGCATCGACTGTCTGAGGATGGTCGAAACGAGATTATTTCGCTGAAGCAGCCTACAGGGAAAATATCTCTTTCTCTTAATACAGGGAATGTGGGGCGTTTAGATAGAACCACGTACCGATCTCAGAAAAATTGTTAAATAATGCACTTGAAAAAGCATTAGAATATACATATATATTTTATAATAGTTACATAGCATTTCCATCAGTTCTATATACTGATACAATGTTGAAATAGTCAAAGAACAGTTGAGATTTTACATCAGGTCAGTTTTTGGCATTCTCAAAGTCAAGTGGACTGAATATAAGTAATAATACCATCAATTGTGAACTAGACTGTTGATTAATATTATTTGAAAAATATGGGAACATAAAAATATGGAGATACATTTAAAAACATATAAAAAGAATAATTGATTAAATTTGCCCAAACATAAATCGAGAAAACTCACTTCAGACCATCAGGTTTCAACACTTATTCACTCGATATTTGTTTTACACGATATTAGTTTAATTGTATTACTATTTAAATTATTTCCGCGGGAGTTGTTTATTTACTTTTATATCGCACTGTATATCAGACTATAGTTGTATTGGTAATGTTTTTTCTATGAGAGCATGAACTATCAGTTAGAGGTTTTCGGTGTCTTATCTCGTTCCTGAAGCATTGATAACATAATTTTCATTAATAGTAAATACTGTTTAACTGGGTATTCACTATGTGAAGTCATTACTCGTGCAGTTCCTGTTTGACTTGATTGGAATTCTCTTCATTAATAATTTCGCAATTTCACTGCAAGATGATTACTTGTCAATGAACTCATGACTGATGACTGTCTAGTCAAGAGCTGTTACTTGGTTGATAGCTACCGCACTTCTAGATGTTATATTGTTATATGATTACTATGGGTAAGTTTGAGCACTTCTCGTCTTTCTGCACTACATGTTAATCGAATAAAAGTTTAAGCACCTCTGAGCTGACATGTTACTTAAACGACTTTTGTTGACCGAACCATCATTGTTTGTTCGCGTGGTCGCGTTTTATAGAATATCCCCTTCCATGTATTGTTCTTTGTTGGCTCGCGGGGTCACATTCCTAACGTTAGTTATCTTCTACTTGTCATAATAAAAAACCTCCCTAGTAATTAATGGCTCGTTTCTGTATCCGAAAGAATGTATGAAAAATGAATGATTTATCTATTTTGTGGTCGTATTGCATTTGATGAGCTGTCAAAACCTATAATTTATAGTTTCTTTGTTTACTATGAAATTTACCTTAGATGTGCGTAACTCGGAGGGTGATGATTTGTTGATAGCTCCTTTGTGAAAGGGTGACTTTTTTATGTGCATTCCAGGGCACCACGGTGTCTATCTATCTTTAACGTATCCTTGTTTATCAGTTGGGTCGAGTATTCGATTTCATAAAATTCCCAGTGAATTATGTTTTTTGGCCATAGAGTTCATATTCATTAATAACTTGTTGTTTCTTATGTTTGAAAGTTTTTCTGTACTTATAGGGTTATGACAAACGTACAGAAGTAATTATCAACTGAGAATTTTCAAAATTTAATGAATCGGGAACGACTAGAAATATCCTGGGGGTGTTCATCCAAAAAAATATTCGCGTCCTAATCCTACACCACATGGGGTGTTGCTTTCAAAAAACACGAGACAATTTAATTGAAAAAGTTCCAAATTGAAAAATCATTTTTTGGGTATGAAAATGGATCATGAATGTCACACGTCTGTCTATCAAATAGTGTTATCATTATTTCCTCTTCAATTTCATATCCGTGACGATGGTGATTTTTTTGGTATGCATCTGCAGATGACATTATTTCCACAAAAAAAATTATTACTTTCAAGTGGTTGAGAGATAGTCAATAATAGTGGCTTGGATATTTATATATATATATCAGATTGGTGTTCGGTCACTTTTTAGGTAAGTTGTGTAATAAATTATGTGTCTTGATATGATTGTGTTGTGAAGGTGACATTTACTAAGGTAAATTTCCCTTTTTAGTTTCAAACCATATTGTGAATCTTGTCTCTCCTGATATCTTTGTGGTATGATGAGTCTACTAGGCCTTTCAGTACTTTACATAAAAAGATTACATCACTTTGCTCTCGTTTTGACTGACCATATTTTTAGGATTTGCCTTAGTGCTGAAACTGAGAAAAAAGGTTGCCCAATAGGTTGTGTTCCGCCCATTTCAAGGTTTAGAATTCTGAGGAATTTATTTTGTATGGATTCCATCCTATTTATGTGGACATTGTATTGCGGGCACCAAATTACTGAGGAGAAGGTAATTTTACTGTGGACGTAGGAATAATACAAACATTTCAAAGAGTTAATATTTCTGAAATCTCTACAGGTTCTTATGATGTATCCTGGCAAGCGGTTACTTTTTGTTATTGCATAGTGAATGTGGTCATTGAAGGATAGTTTTGTGTCGTATAAGACACCTAGGAAAGTTTTGACCTGTTTCAGTTTATTTTGATTTATACTATAATCAAAAGAGTATATCAATATATTTCTGGTGAAAGAGATGGAAGAAAATTTCTCATGGTTGTGCAATAGTTTGTTTTTGGTGCAGTAGGTCTATCCAAGTCTGATTGGATAAGTGAACAATCCGCTAAATTTTGCACAAGAGAAAAAAGTCTTCAGGTCATCTGCGTATAGGAGGTAGTAACAGTGTTGAAAACAGGTTGATATGTCGTTTATGTAGATGAGAAAGAGTATTAGTCCCAGGTGGGAGCTCTGGGGTACTCCAGATGTTACAGTATAAGGAGGCGATTTGTAGCTGTTTATTGCTACTACTTGTGTCCTATTGAATAGATAAGATGTAATCCATCTGAGCAGGTCTCCGTGTACACCGATTTTTAGCAATTTCGATATGAGAATGTTATGATTGATTTTGTCGAAAGCCTTGCTGAAATCGGTGTTGGCTGAGTCAACCTGTGTTCGACAATCAAGGGCTTCTAGGAAGAATTAGATGAATGAGGCAAAGAAGGATGTTTTCCAAAATAGAGTACTCACCAGAAGTCATTTGTACGATGGAAGATAGTGTCTTTCAGTCGCAGATGATTCTACATCTAATTTCAAATAAATCAATCTATTATGCACCATGACAGGTTTTAATGTAAAAAAAACACTAATTTGAAAATGTCTCTCCAAAAGAAATGTTTCTATCATCTTTCCATCTTTGCATACTGATATTGCTTTGAGAAAATGTGTTTCCCATTTCTTCCGGTCTTCCTTCAAACTTTGAAGAAAAACTAGAATTGTAAAAATAGTTAGTCTGCATAAAATTTATTGTGTAAAAAGTATGGCCATGCATTATTGTTACTTACATGATATTGTTCAATCTTCCATAGCATACTTTCATAAAAAATGCCGTTACGAGGGGAATGCAAAAAGTAATTTTATATAAAATCTCAATTATATCAGCAGATTGTGAATTGGAAGTATGATTGTGATATATCATTGGAAAGGTACCGAATCGTAATTTTCAAAAAAAATATATACTTTCCATTTGTAATATGAAAATTGGTTGCGCTTCCGGTCAAACTATGCGCGTATTCAGTCAAATTGAATGCACCAACTTTCATGAAAAATGAAATTTTTGTTAGAGAAAAGAAGAAAATGACAGCTCCAAGATGGCGACCGAGTTTTGTGATTATGGTCTGATTCTATTTAAAATTTGTATGTGGGGGTTTTCGGAGTCGGAGATTATGAATTTTTTGTCGAAATATATGAAATTGAAATGGCGGCTCATGGAATTTTCGTTAGAGAAAAAACAAAATGGCGCTTTAAGATGGCGGGCGAGATTTAGGTTTGTGGTCCAATTCGATTCAAAATTGGTATGTGAGGGTTTTCAGGGTCGAAGATTATGAATTTTTCTTCATAATTCATAAAATCAAAATGGCAGCTCCAAGATGGCCGTTGATCTCTGTACTTATGGTCCGATTCTATTCAAAATTGGAATGTGGGGATTTTCGGGGTCGGAGATTGTAATTTTTTTATCAGAATTCACAAATTTAAGATGGCGGGCGAATTTTGTAATTATGGCGAGATTCGATTCTCAATTGGTATGTCCCGGTTTTTGGGGTCGGAGATTATGAATTTAGTCGAAGATTATTGATTTTTAGTTAAAATTCATGAATTAAAGATGGCAACTCCAAGATGGCGGATGAGTTAATCTTTAGATGGTCTCCTCATTGGAGGACTAGATAGTTCAGAACTTACAGGAAAAAAAAACTCATAATAACGATGCTTCAAATGCATAGATTAAGGCGTACTCAAGTACTAAAAACCACAAAATAAAATAATTAATAAAAAAAAAATCCGTGAGTTATAGATGCAAAAGCTTGTCGCTTTTGTATTCGAACTGAAAACTTTCCGCAACAAGCTTTCGAATCTATAACTTACGGAATAACCTAAGCCACACATCCAAAGCAATAATGTTTTTGTATTTAGTGCATTTGAATAAAAGCTTGTCTTTAAAAAGTTTTTTTATTAATGATTTTATCGTGGATTTTTCAATTCTCAGAAAAATATTTATATTCAATATTCAATTGAGAATGTTTCCCTTTTCAACATGAATACCCCACAAGAGGTTAAGTGACTTAAGTTTATCTTTCAGTCTCATTTAATGAACATCCTGTTCATATTTTCAAACAAATCAACTTGTATTTTCCCTACGTTCGGAAGTATCAAGAATGATTAGAAATCTATCTGACGAACTGATTGAAAAGAATTCTTCGGTATTTCCTATGCTTCGGCATTTCTTTGCAGAACACCTATACAAACGTGGAGTTTGGAGAGTCGACAATGAGATTCGATTTCGAATGTGCGTCAACCGAATGAGGGGAGAATTTTCACCGAATTCGTATCGCAAAGCATTTATGATATTCCTTCTGTTTGGGAAAACTCAAGTTATTTTTACGAACTGAATAACCTGCCGTGGGAATACGAAACTCAATTATTCACTTCGTTGCTTGGGATGCATAACAATGCCGGTATTTCACGCTTTTGTTTATTCGAGGATCCTTCCCTACAAACGAGGAGTGCCTTATTATTTCACACCTTGCCAGTTCTGCTGGCTCGAATTATGCTCGGAAATGAATGTCATGGAAGGTATCGGGCTTTGATCATCTAGTTCCGTTGTGAATGGAATGAAATAAAATAATATTTAATAAAAATAAAAATAAAAGTTTTAATTAAAAAATACTGATAATATACCTTTCACTGAGGGGAAACAAATATGTATACCATAATCGTTTTTGACATGACAAGTGAGATGAAGACATTATTAACGCACGTATGTAACGAATCAAATATATTACAAAGTTCGGTAAATACAAATGTGATAAAAAGAAATAAAATTGGATGAATATTCATGAGATATAGTTTGGAATTACCTGTATTACGAGAACTTCAAAATAAGCCACCTAAGCTATAATAGCTTGTGTTGTGGAACTCGAATTCAAGTTATGAATTTCACACCAATGGCCTTTTATAGAGGGAACACTCTTTCAGAGAAAGGCCAATAAACGCTGGGGAATTTTCAAATATTATGAATTAATCACTTGATCACTCCTTTGTTGTTAGGTTGAGAACTTGAGTAATAAAAGCATCGACTGTCTGATGATGGTCGAACCGAGATTATTTCACGGGAGCGGCCTACAGGGAAATGTCTCTTTCTCTTAATACAGGGAATGTGGGGCGTTTAGATAGAAGCACGTACCGATCTCAGAAAGATTGTTAAATAATGCACTTGGGAAAGCATTAGAACATACATATATATTTTATAATAGTACCATAGCATTTTCATCAGTTCTATATAATGATAAAATGTTAAAATAGTCAAAGAACAGTTGAGATTTCACATTAGATCAGTTTTTGGCATTCTCAAAGTCAAGTGGACTGAATATAAGTAAAAATGCCATCAATTGTTAACTAGACTGTTGATAAATATTATTTGAAAAAAATGGGAACATAAAAATATGGAGATGCATTTTTAAAAACATATAAAGATAATAATTGATTCAATTTGTCCAAACATGAATCCAGAAAAAGATATGAACTTACTCCAGACCATCAGGTTTCAACACTCTCGATATTTGTTTTACACGATATTAGTTCAATTGTATTACTTTTTTAATTATTTCCGCGAAAGTTGTTTATTTACTTTCATATCGCACTGTATATTAGACTATAGTTGTATTGGTAATGTATTTCTATGAGAGCATGAACTATCAGTTAGAGGTTTTCGGTGACTTATCTCGTTCTTGAAACATTAATAACATAATTTTTATTAATAGTAAATACTGTTCAACTGGGTATTTACTTTGTGAAGTCATCACTCGTGCAGATCCTGTTTGACTTGATTGGAATTCTCTTTCTTAATAATTTCGCAATTTCACTGCAATATGATTACTTGTCAATGAACTCATGACTGATGACTGCCTAGTCGAAAGCTGTTACTTGGTTGATAGCTACCGCACTTCTATATGTTATATGATTACTATGTGAAATTTTGAGCACTTCTCATCTTTCTGCACTACATATAAATCGAATGAGAATTTTAACACCTCTGAGCATTGTTTACTACATGTTAATAAATGAAAGTTTAAAACTTCTGGACTGACATGTTACCTAAACGACTTCTGTTGACCGAATCATCGTTGTTTCTTCGCGTGGTCGCGTTTTATAGGATATCCCCTTCCATTGTATTCCTAACGTTAGTTATCTTCTACTCGTCATAATAAATAACCTTCTTAGTAAATAATGGCTCGTTAGAATATATAAAAAATGAATGATTTGTCTATTTTGTGTTCGTATTTCATTCAACGAGCTGTCAAAACCCATAATTTATAGTTTCTTTGTTTACTATGAAATTCCTCAGATGTGTATAACTCGGAGGGTGATGATTTGTTAATAGCTCCTTTGTGAAAGGGTGACTTTTTTTATATGCATTCCAGGGCTCGACGGTGTCTACTTATTTTTAACGTGCCTTTGTTTATCAGTTGGGACGAGTAGTTGTTTTCAAAATTTATTTTCATTCCCAGTGAATTATGTTTTCTGGCCAGAGAGTTCATATTTATTAATAACTTGTTGTTTCTTATCTTTGAAAGTTTTTCTGTACTTTATTATAGGTACTTCTATTCTATATAGTTTAAACTATAACATAAAAAAATCTTTGAAATGGAAGGAAAAAAACGAATACAGCTGATCAGCTGAAACATTCAAATTAAATTGAAAAGATACATAAATTATCCATCCTCATTATTGTAGGAAGAGAGTGAAACTTCCTTTCCATTTACATGTTTATGAATTCATTATTTTTATGAAATTTTGGAAGTTGTTGTTTGAGTTTGTTTATTTTATTGTTTTTATAGTTTTTGAGATCGATGGGTAAAATGTTTCTGGGTGTGTGTCTTTTTGCACAGTGGTATTTCAACAGAGAGATTTTATGTATGTCGTGTGTTGTGAGTGTGGAATTTAATAGGGAGTGGATTTTTAAATATCCATAATGAACTTTGGAGAATTAAACATTTCCTTACACAAAATGAATACGCGACTCGTGATATAGGTTTTCAGTAGAATATCGTTTCGGTTTTTTTATCATTGTTTTATTAAAGTATTCTGGGTCGTTTCCAAGTTATAAAGAGCCGTTTTTTACATTCCACCCCAAGCTATAATACAGTATTTTCTGACAGATTCTGCCAGAGCATTATATACTGGGAGCAAAGTTTTTTTGTTCAGAATTTCTCCAAGTTGGTAGAACTTATACATTTTATTTTAATAGGCACCATTAATACACTAGTTGGTTGAATAACTGTTTTTGAAAGGATGAATGCATACGATTTGAAACAATTTGTTTTACATTTGAAAAAAGTTCTTTTACTTATTTTAGTTTTTGTCACACCCGGTTTTACTCGATCTATTTCATTTCTCATGCTGCTACCGTGCAGAATTCTCTTCGAAGAGTCGTAAATAAATCAGGAACGCAGATATCGATGCAAAATTCCATATCTCCGTAGAAAAAAAAATTACCTTTCGAATGGCGAGGAGTACGATGGAATCAGAGTAGGCACGGAAAAAAATGTTTTCCGCTCCAAAGTGAAAAAAGTTATTTTTGCTCAGGCACCGGTGCAGACTTCTGTTGGAAGAATCTCAAAAAGACCAGGGACAGAGCGATCGGTGTGAAATTCTCTGAACTTATGCAAAAACCTATGAAAAAAACGATTTTGGTTTTTTTTTCGGGACAAAAATCATTTCAGGTTTTTTTTTCCGGAAATTCGGATTATTTTTTTCTAATTCGGGAACGGTGAAAGATAGATCAATTCTGCGAACTCCAATCGATTCAGAATGGTCAAATTAGTCTAGAAACAGAATTTCGTTTTGATACGATTTTTTTTTTGAAAAGTCAAATTTTCGAACAACGCTTATACACCCCTGAATATCTTCGAAAAACCAAAGTGGTCGTATCGATCTCCGGTTTGAACCAAAATGTGGAAAATGCCGCGTAGATTTCGAAAATATAGCATATGTGATACCTCAATTCGACAGATTCACAGTGAATCCTGAAAAATCGAGATAACGGCGAGAGAAATCATAGATGGCGCACCGGTCGACATTGACATGTGTCAAATGAAAAAACCATCGGAGCGCAATCTGAAAATAACTTTTCTATACGTAAAAACTCCGCTGAATCAAAAAAAGTAACCATCTTGTCTATAGGACATGAAATGAAGAAGCTATTACCATCTTCTCCGCCGGCGCACCGTCGTTTCGAGACTTTGCGACATCATAGCTCTCTTAGCTGAAATGGTCACTTTTTTGCATTCAGCGGACCTTTTTACGTCAGAAAAAGTTAAATTTCGAAAAGCTTCTTTCTCATTCCGTTTTCAGATCGTCAACATCCATAGGGACATCATCTGAATTCTGAAATAAAGGACATTGATCTCAGTGTGCCTCAGGGCTCAGTTTTGGGTCCAGTATTGTTTATCCTTTTTATTAATAATTTGAGTATTTTATCAGTACCGGCATCATTAACTTTACATGCAGATGGTACATCTGTGATCATATCAGATAAAACCGATCTAGCCTTGACATATAAATGCAACACAGTTTTCTCCAGATTGCACGAATGGTATTCTGCAAATCAGCTGTTTCTAAATGTTGGAAAAACACAATCCACAAGGTTTCATAACCGTCAAAAATTGTGTCAAGATATCACATTCGGCTCAGATGATGCCTCAGCGCAATATGTCTCTAGTAATAGTAACATTATAACGTTTTTAGGTTTTCAAATTGATTCATGTATAAACTGGGAAAGTCACTGTCAATCACTGATATCAAAAATGAATTCACTATCATATCAATTCAGAACCACTGAGAAAGTGTTGGAAATAAATCAGCTGCTTTCACTCTACTATGCACAAGCTGAAAGTAGATTGCGATATGGTATATGCCTATGGGGGTTATCTGTATCCTGACACGATGTTTTTATTGCCCAAAAGCGAGTTTTTCGTTCTCTCGTTGGTATATCGGGCCGTACAAGTTGCAGGGATGTCTTCAAGTACCATAAAATTTTAACATTTACTTCATTATTTATTTTTGAACTCTCTGTTCACTCATTTGAGAATAGAGGTACTTTATTCAGTACCAATAAAGTCAGACATCAATTTGATACCCGAACAAAAAATTACCATGTGCCTTTTAATAAATTTAGCGTTTCATTCAACTCTCCTCCCTCTATGGCGCCCAGGGTATTCAGTAAACTGCCAAAATATATGAAGGAAAGTAAATGTATTAAAATATTCAAAATACAATTGCGAGAATTTCTACTTGAAAAGTGTCTGTATAGTGTTGAAGAGTTAATGTCGTTGAACCGTAATGTTTTGTTTATATGCTTTTATTCTGAGATGTCATCATGTTTCTTTTAGAATGTTCTTAGGACAATTTTAATTGAGGTTGATAATTTTTACTTCAAACCTGTGGTTTCAGCTTTTTGGTTTCATCTGAAAATTGAAATTCTGAATTTTGGAATTGTTGTGTGTTTCTATGTGTTTATATGTTTTTATATTTACCTAGATTTAAGTGTATGACTCTTCCCATGCGATGTTATGTTGTCTACTGGAAAATAAAGATCTTATCTTATCTTATCGAAAATGCGTTCTATCATACTGCTACCGTGCAGACTTCTTTCGAAAAATCGTAGAAAAAAGAATTTCCTTTCGAATGGCGAGAAGTACGATGGAATAGGAGTAGGAGAAATTTTTTTTTCCGGCTCCAAAGTGAAAAAAGTTATTTTTGCTGAGGCACCGGTGCAGACTTCTGTTGGAAGAATCGCAAAAAGATCAGGGACACAGCGATCGGTATGAAATTCTGGAAATTCTGAAAACTGTGAAAAAATCGATTTTGGCTTTTTTTTTCGGGAGAAAAAATCATTTCAGGTTTTTTTTTTCGCAAGTTCGTTTTTTTTTCTAACTCGGGAACGGTAAAAGATAGAGCAATTCTCCAATCGATTCAGAATGGCCGAATTAGTCTAGAAACGGAATTTCGTTTCGATACGGTTTTTTTTTTTTGAAAAGTCAAATTTTCGAACAACGCCTAAAAAACTCCGCTGAATCCAAAAAAGTGACCATCTCGTCGATGGGACATGAAATGTCTGGCGAAAATATCTCATTTTCGGGTGAACATCAACTATTACTAGACCTCATGAGCAGAAACTCCATCGGGAAGATTCCCGGGGGTCTAATGGAAATAACGATGGAGTTTCGGTTCGATCGGGTGGTGATAGATTTTGATTAGGGTTGTAACAAAGGTAGGGGCGCCTAGAGTACAATGCTCGATCTCTCGAGGGCTCGAAGAAAGTAGGATCCCCATTATGCATGAGCACATTGAATCATTCACGCATATTTTATTCAAATAGTTTGATACCGAATTTCCCTTTCATTGGATTTAATGCCATTTCGGCACGATCTAATGGATGCTTTCAGTTGTAATGAAAATATATATCTTTATTATTTTCAATGATATGTATGAAGGGATGTACGAAGGTGGATTGAAAAAAATCCTACCCAACAAAGATACAAGACATTTTTCTTTAAATTTATTTTTCTGCATAGTCTCCTTGTAAGTCTACACACTTCTTCCAGCGATGCTCCCATCTCTTTAACCCGTTCAAGTAGTACTCGGCGTCTTTCTCTGCAAAATAATTGTTTACGAAAGTACTGACTTTCTCATTTGACGAAAATATATGTCCTCCGAGGGCAACTTTTAGCTTAGGGAACAAAAAAAACTTTTTAACAAAAAATTAAACCGATGAAATACGAAACTGAAAAGTAAAAAATAAAATAAACCTTCTTAGTCTCAATAACTGAGCTCCTAAACTAATGTAAGTAACTAATTTTGAGTCGGCGCTAAACAAGCAAATGAATTAGGTAAGGTGTAAAATGATGACATCAAGTTGCGCGGTGACATTCTGATAATTTTTTTGGAGTAATTTATTGATCTTTGTTGTATGTTCGTTTGGCGCCGACTCAAAATTAGTTACTTACATTAGTTTAGGAGCTTAGCTATTGAGACTAAGAAGGTTTATTTTATTTTTTACTTTTCAGTTTCGTATTTCGTCGGTTTAATTTTTTGTTAAAAAGTTTTTATTTTTCAATTTTCTGTGGCTGAAATTACTTACTTACCCACCTCACTTCAACTATTACCAGTTAATTAATATGATTATCTACTTTTACTATTTGTTGTAATATAAATTATTTGTGTTGTTCTGGTTAGTTTATTTTATTACTTTGTATATCATTCCATCCTCTCATAGAATATAATGATTGTGACGGATGTAGGAGAACAAAAATAATGACAATAGCGATCTGTCATTGTCAACTACATGTGTGTGCCAATGTTCACAAGTGAAAAATCAATTATCCCCTATTTTTCAACCCGTAAGGGTGGATAATTCCATTCAAAATCCAAATATGATCAACTATGAGGTATACCCTATCTAATAAAGAAAGAATCATCCAAATCGAAGAACCCAGTACAAAGTTATGCCTGATAGAATCGGTTAACGGACCAGAATTCAGAGGGTGAGTGATCAATATCCTTCATTTTGCTACCCTTAGGGGTGGATTTCATTTTTCAAATTCGAATGAGACCAACTTTGAAGTACACCCTATCCACTGAAAAAAGAATTATCGAAATCGGAAGTCTCAGTAAAAAGTTATACGTGGTCATACATAAAAAAATGTATACGCGTCGAATAGAGAACCTCTTCCTTTTTGGTTTCGTCGGTTAAAAAAAGTCGCATGGGGATTCTTGCCATGGGAAACATTTTTATTTCTGCAAATGTGGCAATTTTTTCGCAATTTCTGCTTTTAGCTTGTCAAATAATGATTAGTAGTATGCTCCTGTAATGGTTTTTGCTCATTACAGATAATCGATTAAGATAACTTCATGACTATTCAAAAAAACAGTGGCCATCTCTTTCCCAGCTGGAAAAACACTTTTTTCTTCTTTGGAGCCGATTCCCCCTTCGCATCCACTATTTTGACTGAATTTTTGTTTCTGGGGTATAATGGTATATCCTCTCTTCATATACACTCTGTCCGTAAAGTATGGAACAAATTCATTTTTAGCTAAACAGGTCATTTTAAAATAATAATCTAATATACAGGGTGAATTACGTTCGAGTAATGACGTCACCGTCATTTTTTTTAAATGGAACACCCCCATTTTGTCTCAATTTTCGGATTACTCTAGCTGAGCTGATTCCAAAAATGTATCACATGTTGATTCCAATTGGTACAGGGTGGACAAAAATACAATAGTTTTGTGTTTGTTCATAAAGTAACGCGTAACATTCTTTATTAGGTAAATTAACAATATTATCAAAAATACTTATTGTCTAGCGGTAATTGGTTTAAATGTAACACCCCGTAGTTTGCTACATGTTTAGAGTAATAAAAATGAGCTGTTTCCAAACATGTTTGGTACTTGTGGTCTAGCAGACAGAATATGACAAAAAATATTTCTTATCTATTTATAAAAAACATAGTCGTCTACTTTTTTGGGAAATGTCATTATTTGTTTAGTAATTTATTGATGTTCAGTGACAGTTTAGTACTACAATATTTTTGGTATTCGTGAATATTCGAATGATTGCTTAGATTTAATTGGAGGTAGAAATGGAGTTAAGTGTAAAACAAAGAATTGAAATACTTATGATGATTGGGTATGGAGACAGATCGCGAACTCAGATGGAAGTGTGCAATTTGTTTAATGATAAATATCCAGAAAGACCTATAACGCGTTCAACAGTCAGTAAGATTGAAACGAAATTTCGAGAAATTGGTAATGTTGAAAATGTACGCAAATCAGGTCGTCCCCCTGCAAATGCTGATACGGCATTAGATGTTTTACTGAGTTTTGAAGAAGATGCGCACACTTCTGTTCGAAAAGTTAGTCGCTATATCGGTGTTAGCAAAACAACGGTACACAAACTATTGAAGCTTGAAAAATGGCATCCTTATAAAATCAAACTTGTGCAAGAATTAAACGAAGATGATCCCGATAGAAGACTCCAATTTTGCGAAGAAATGATGGATAAATGTCACCGAGACCCTCTCTTGGTACAAAACATTATTTTTTCTGATGAGTCCACTTTCATGTTAAATGGTGAGGTTAACCGTCAGAATTGTAGATACTGGGCAAAAGAAAACCCCCACTGGATGCGTGAGCATCATACACAATACCCTCAAAAGGTAAATGTATGGGCTGGAATTGTACGAAATCGAATCATCGGACCCTACTTTTTCGAAGGTAATTTAAACGGGGCAACGTACCTTGAGTTTTTAAAGGGGTATCTCGTACCTACTTTACGTAATTTGTTTCCCAGCAGACGTAATCCTGGAGGTTTTGATGAAAGTTTATGGTTTCAACAGGATGGTGCAACTCCACATTATGCTGTAGATGATAGAAGGTACCTAGATGAAATTTTTCCGAACAGGTGGATTGGTAGACGTGGACCCACTGAATGGCCAGCGAGGTCACCAGATTTAAATCCTCTGGATTATTTTCTGTGGGGCCATCTGAAGAATGTTATTTATAAAACGAAACCAGCAAATATTGCAGATGTACAAGAGAAAATTCGAACAGAAATAAACAATATTACGCAAGAAACCATACACAAGGTTCAACAAGAATTTGTACACCGTTTGGGTTACTGTCAAATACAGCAAGGGCTGCAGTTCGAACATTTATAAAGTCATGTATTCCAGCATATTCTGTCCGCTAGACAATAAGTATTTTTGATAATATTGTTAATTTACCTAATAAAGAATGTTACGCGTTACTTTATGAGCACACACAAAACTATTGTATTTTTGTCCACCCTGTACCAATTGGAATCAACATGTGATACATTTTTGGAATCAGCTCAGCTAGAGTAATCCGGAAGTTGAGACAAAATGGGGGTGTTCCATTTAAAAAAAATGACGGTGACGTCATTACTCGAACGTAATTCACCCTGTATATTAGATTATTATTTTAAAATACGGTAAATTAACATCAAAAATCGACGTGTTTCAGGATTATTTCTTAAAATGACCTGTTTAGCTAAAAATGAATTTGTTCCATACTTTACGGACACAGTGTATAGTGATTATTCGGGGATTTATTGCGCCTGAACTGCGACAACAGAGCGTTGGAAATGTTCATTCGAACACGTTTTTGGTCTAGCGTGAGAAAACGCGGCACCCAACGCGAGGACAACTCTCTCATGCCTAATTCTTCATGCAATATGTAAAAAAACACTTCTTTGGTCATATTCATAGTCTCTGCTACCTCTCCCACTTCAATTCGGCGATCCTTCAGCACCATTTGGTGAACTTGATCGATGTTATCGTCAGTGGTTGTAGTTTTTGGACATCCCGAACGTTCATCGTCTCCCAAGTTGGTTCAAATTCTGCTGACCAAAATTTCACGGTGATGAATGATGATGCAGAGTCCCCGTAAACAACGTCCAACTCGTATTGCCTTTCAAAAACAAATATCTAATGACAGTTCGATACTCGATTTTTTCCTACACTAGCTATTGTTGACGAGTTCTGGCATCTTCATGTTCAGATCGGGAACTTTTTAGACTAGCCTCGTACAACAACACATTTCTATGAATATCTATGAAAATAATGAGCGAAGTTCAATTCCGTCAGAGAAGACTTCACTGAAGCGACTATTCTTCCACTTAACCCATAAAAAATGTCCACATCAATACTGTCCTAAACTTGACAAAAAATATTTCAATTGATATGAATTCAAATCTAACAAAAATTTGAAAAAACAAAAAAACCCTCATCTCTTCCAATTGTTTTGTTTTAAATAAATACTATTTTACGGAGGCGTAGAAGGGCCACTGAATTTTATTTTTATAATTCCGACTTAGTATCTCGGAATTCCGACTTAACATTTCGGAATTATATAATTCCGACTTAGTATCTCGGAATTACGATTTATATAATTCCGAGATGTTAAGTCGGAATTCCGAAATACTAAGTCGGAATTATATAATTCCGAGTTATTAAGTCGGAATTCTGAGATACTAAGTCGGAATTCTAACAGTGTCCGCCAAAAAGTATTTACCATATGGAAAGAAAGTTTATTATTGGAGTATTGGAAAAAATATTCCTGTCACGTGATCGCCAGTATGACGGCAAATTGAAAACAATTGCTATGAGAAGACGAAAAGTGGGGTAAGATGGCAAGATATCAAAAAAATTTATTTGAAAAAGTTACTTAGAATTCAATTTTATGCACATATGAATAGTTTGATACTGAAACATTCGCATTTCAATGATTATGACAGAACTTTCTCATTTTCTCCTCACCAGAGGGCACTATATTTAAAAAATAGGATTTTGTCAGAACCTTGCTGTTACATGGTTCGTATCTAACAGTTATATCAAAATTCCACGACAATTGTGATGACATGACACTCCAAAAACATTGGATTTTCCAGATTAATAATAATAATAATAAATCTTCATTTACCAAGAACACTTAAAGTAGGTTTCGTCAAATACAGTTAATACAAACTGACACGTTCATGTATAAATGAGTATGTTTGCTTTTTCATATAATATTGCATATATACTTGTTAAGATAGAGAGTAGATTAAAGCTATAGATATACACTTGGATCGAATAAGTGGTGTGAAGTATCTTGATTTACTGCCAATCATTTGTTATTTGTTATATAATCCTAGGTTGGAAATGACAGTACCCTCAGTAGCTAATTTATTGCATGAATTCTGCAAGATTATAAAAACATTTTTCTACTAAGTATTCTTTTAATGCTTTTCTGAATGCTTGATATGATTTTAAACTCTTTATATTTTCCGGGAGTTTATTGAAAACTTCGGGACCTGCATAGTTTGGTGAATTTACTGAGGTTGCATTTAGTGAGATGTAGCTTTTCAGCATTTCTAGTTTTATAATTATGCACGTTGCTGTTCTTAAGGAAGTTATTTTCATTTGTGTACATATAACATGATATTTTGAATAGGTAGATGCTTGTTAGGGAAAGTATTTTGTTTTTTTTCAGAACGGTTCTGCATGAATCTCTGTAGCCCATGTTGAAAATTATTCTTATTATTCTTTTTTGCATAGTGAAGACTCTAGAAACATCCATTGATTGGCCCCAAACGACTATGTTGTAACTCATTACCGAGTATGCTAAGGAGTAGTAAGCTGTTATTAGATTTTTCATATCTATTTCCTTCTTCAGGTTCAAGATCGCGAAGGTTGCTCTTGCAAGTTTGGAACATATATTGTCTATTTCCAGTGTGAAGTGTAGTTTGCTGTCTATGACAGTTCCTAGAAATTTTGTGCTGCCTTTGAATTCTATACTGTTTATTGTAGGGGTTATGTCGCTGTTCATATTGGAAAAATAAACACATACCGATTTGGATTTATTTACCATGAGTGAATTTTGTTGACACCAGGATTCAAACTGTTTTGTGATTTTTTCCATTTTTTGATCTAATTCTCTCATGGTTGATGCCTCGATTATCACAGAAGTGTCATCAGCTTACATAAAAAATAAAAAGGTCGTTCACAAAAATTAAGAATAGAAGTGGCCCCAATAAAGAGCCTTGAGGCACACCAATATCGACACATTTTTCGGTTGACAATACCTCTTTTATAGACACACTAATTTTTCTGTTGGATATATATGATTCTATCCACTTCAGTAGGTTCCCCCTGATCCCTAGTGTTAATAGTTTGTTAAGAAGATACTGATGATTTACGCAGTCAGAGGCTGCAGTTAGGTCAAAGAAAACACCAGCTACTTTCCTTCCTGTATCTAGATGTTTATAGATAGTCTGAGTAAATTCTATGGTGGCTAGTTCAGTTGATTTTGCTGTTCGATATCCAAATTGAGAAGGGGATAGAATATTGTATTTTTCGAATAAATTGTATAACCTATATGCAATACCTTTTTCAGTTAGTTTGGAAAGATGACTGAGTAGTACTATGGGTCTATAGTTTTCGGCTGTTTGTGGATTATTTTTTTTATAATTAATTATATTATAATCAAGTTTCGATGATAATCGTGGATGAGCGTTTCACTTCGCACAAAAACATGTAAATTATAAGTCTCTTAAATTTTACTCACTATTTCATTCTGAATATTTTCACAATTTTTTTGGCAAATATAAACATCGAGAATAAACCATACTGAAATGAAATCAGATTCATTCAGTGATTTACATCGGTGTCCGTGAACATATTCCCCAATTATGTCACAAAATTCACTTTCCAAAATACTATTTCGTGTGCTTTTCAAACAAATACCTACCTACCTACTTATTTAAATAGTCAGTGTTTGTGTATTGCATCAAAATTTCACTCATATTCCACAAGATAGTCATGGATTTCATTTGACAGAAAATACGTAAACTTATTGCAACAAAAGTCTAAATAAGAACTCCATATTTATACATAGTGACGTTGATAATACCAGCAAGTTTTTGGTTGATTATGTCGAAGTTAAGTCAGCAAGAAAAGATCGAAATTGTTTGGATTGTGGGAGCAAATTACAAAAGCTATAGAGAAGCCGCAGCGATTTTCAACGAGAGGCATACCAATAAAATTATTTCACATGTAACTGTTGGAAGAATTGTTTCCAAATTCAAAAATACTGGGTCCGTGGAGAACTTATTCAGAAAACAACATAGGCTGAGGAAACAGAGTTGAAACTCCAAGAGCATCAATTAGTAAATTGTCTGGGAATTTGGGTTTATCTTCAACTTCTAACCGAAGATTGCTCAAAAAAAAACAAATTCAAGCCTTATAAACCAAAATTTATTCACACGCCTACAGAGAGAAACTACGATCCACGCTTGTATTTTTTCTTTTGACTGCAGGGACAAATTGACGAAAATATATCATTTACGAAATTTATTTTATTTAGTGATGAGCCAACTTTCACTTCAAATGGTGTTGTTTCATCTCAAAATTGTAGGTGGTGGTCGGATGAGAATCCACATTCTGCAGTAGAAGCCCGTGATCAATATTCATTTAAAGTGAATGTTTGGTGCGGGATTTTTAATGACAGAATAATTGGAACATTTTTCTTTCGTCAGAATTTGAATGCTGAAACGTACTTGGATTTTTTAAGGAACCATTTCTACAATGAATTAGACAATTTCACGTTAGAAGACAGGCAAAAAATGTATTTGGCAATAAGGAATTTATGTGCATAAAATTGGATTCTAAGTAACTTTTTCAAATAACTTTTTTTGATATCTTGCCATCTTACCCCACTTTTCGCCATTTCATAGCAATTTTTTTCAATTTGCCGCCATACTAGCGATCACGTGAAATGTGTCAAAATCGATTTTCAGGTAATCGGACATGCACAAACTTTTCCCCAGAATATTTTTTCCAATACTCCAATAATAAACTTTTTCCCCATATGGTACATACTTTTTGGCGGACACTGTATATTCCGAGATGTAAGTCGGAATTCTGAGATACTAAGTCGTAATTATATAATTCCGAATTATTAAGTCGGAATTCCGAGATACTAAGTCGGAATTATATAATTCCGAGATGTTAAGTCGAAATTCCGAGATACTAAGTCGGAATTATAAAAAAGAAACCCTTTTCTTAAATTCTGAATTCTGATTTTTATGTATGTTTCATATAATGTTGTTAAAAATTCATAATCAACACTGCCAGACTCTTCTCGTGGCGGTAATTTCCCCAAGCTTAAAGCTCGCAAAAAAATAACTTAACTTCACTTATAGTCTGAGTCTTAATTTTTATATACGATGCTCAGGAAACTATTTCAAGACTTTTTGTAAGCAGCTAGGTGCCAAACATCCCCCAGACACATTTAAAATGTCGCTGTGCGTATGAGTGCGCGGATGATAATTTGATGGCTTTATAACACGGCTTCATTAAAGTTATGTTGTAAACGGTCTAATGAAAGCTTTCGATAATAACTAAATTATACTTTAACGCCTATTTAAAAGGATAATTATAGTACAATTAAAAATGGATGAATATTTTTTGGGAATAACTCAGAAACTATAGGTGATAGCGGAAATCGAAAAAAAGATTCGTGAAGAGGAGAATTTCTAATAAAAAAGTCCCAACTCCCGGAACTCTATCTCCATCATTTATAATTGTAATTCAACGCGCGCGCCGTCTGAATAGAGTACACCACATAAAAATTTTTTTTTTAGTATTAAATATCGATTTAAAAATTTGAATAAATCATGGTGTGTTTCTAACACTTGAAAGAAAAAGGTCCCGTTGGGAAAGTATATTTCTCAACAAGTTAGGCATTTGTTGATTAGCCCTTATTATTCAGATCTCGGTTTTCATAAAAAACGGCATAAATGTTTAAATAATAGCTCTAAAAATATAACTATGGTCAGAAGATGCAGATTTCGACAGGGCAAGATCTCCTGTCGTCGCAATTCCGTGTTTCGTAACGGAAAATATTTTTGTGAATGTGGGGATAGAGTGTTGATAGTAGCGTGTCTACTAGTAATACATAAAATTTAAAAAGCATGAAATAAAATGAAATTTAAAAAACCTCAGATACAAAAAACCTCTAACAAGTAAAAAAATATGTATAAGTTTAACATTTTGAACCAAACGTCGTCGCGTAGGGGACCGCTAAGTAAATAAAATAAAAACAGAATACAACTAAAAATGATAAATTATGAAATTTGAATACAAGTAAGCTACCTAGGCAACGTAGATAAATATCAAAACAACAATAGACCAAGGTCGATAATTTTTTAAACAAAAAAAATAATAGTAGGATGAAACCCATTGGAAAAGGAAGAGAATATAACAAAAATGAAGGGAAAAATAATTTACGGACGATCTGAGGTGGGAAAGTGGTAGGGGGTGAGTTTTTAAGGGTAAAAAACGGTTTATCTCGATTTTCGGCGAAAGTCCTACGGAAAAAAGTTTTTATCTTTTTCAAAGACATTTTTTTTTTCACGAAATTTGGTGGAAACTTACCTTTTCATGTCCCAAACACACTGTAATTTTTTTGATTCAAAATATTTATTTTTTCACCTTATTTTGACTTAATATCGAAAAAGCACCCTAATTTTCAATCGAAAATTATCCCGTCAAAATATCAGCTTTTTTGAAAAAGTCGGTGAGTTTTTTGTTCGTTGAAATCTCTACTCTCTGATGGTATAAAAAAATTATATATTACTATGGTAAATGTTCTCAGAAAATGCAAAAAAACGAAAAAAACTCGAATCCGATTTTTTTTTAATCATTATTTTCAATTTTGAGCTATTTATTAAAATTTACACTTTAATTACTCGACCTTTGATGGGCTAAAATTTTCCGTAGGTCACTCAGGTATATAAGTTATCTTAAAATAGCAATAAATAGGCATCTATGCATATAATTAAAAGGAGATTCTACAACTTTCTCAAAATATTGTAGATGTCTTATTAAATATTAACTTTATTAACTTATTTGGTTGTTAATTATAGTGGTATATTTCGATTTGCAATTTTTTTGTTTATCAATCTAACATGGAATCTTACATTTTTCGAGTAATTGAAGTGTAAATTTCAATAAATAGCTCAAAATTCGAATTCGATTTTTTTCGTTTTTTTGCATTTTCTGGGAACATTTACCATAGTAATGTATATTTCAATTACAGTGTGTTTGGGATGTAAAAAGGTTTTTTCACCAAATTTCGTGATAATTTTTTTTTGTAAAAGATAAAAATAAAACACCAAAAACTTGGTTATTTGAATTTTTCACATAAATTTTGAGGTTATGTGGAAAAAGTGTAAATACAAAAGTTGAAGATCTTTTTTTTACCTACAACTTTTTTCCATAGGACTTGCCGGAAATCGAGATAAACCGTTTTTTACCCTTAAACACTCACCCCCTTCCACTTCCCCACCTCAGATCGCCCGTAAGTTATTTTTCCTTTCATTTTTGTTAAATTCTCTTCCTTTTCCAATGGGTTTCATCCTCTTATAATTTTTTCCACTTTTTACCATTTTCAAAGCCCTGGTCTACAATATCAAATCGTTGAGTCCAAGTCTAAATTAATTTACTCCGGAAAATTCGCAAAACTGACACACCCATCAACGACGTCTGCCCCCACGCGACTGCCCCTTAGCGTCGACGCTTGTATCAAAATATTACTACTGATGTTATAGTTTTCACGAGCAGTCGGACAAATGAAAAGCACTACTCTCTCATGACAGTTTCAATGCCAACGTTTCGGCGAGGGATCTAGCCTTCTTCAGGGCTACAATAAATATAAATTTTATTTTTGTTGTATAAATACAGAATTCACTGAGAAAAGAAGAAGGGTACATAAAAAATTGTGTTACAACATGAGGTAACCAACTACAAGGAAATAAAACAAGGAACGGAGGGTTTGTTTTCCCACATCACATCCGAAAAAACATATTTAGGAACAATTTCACTAACACTGTTGAGTCTACTCACCACAAACTTCTCGAATGATTACCCCTTTTGCTATGAAGCAAACTTGGGACTACAGTACAATAAACCGAATTAGGGTGTAAAAACGGAGGGTCGAATTTGTCTTGATCCGACACACGACCAAAATAAGCTAGGGAAAGTGAAACGCTGAGTTGGCAAAATGAGATTATTCTCAGATTAATTCCGCAACGCTGTAGAGAGAGCCCTAAAAATTTGCAATTTCCTGTGGCGTTGAGATTTGCACGAATATTTTACGTAAATGATTTGTGTTCCCGCTCCAGAAGGAGCTTATTCAATTTTGAATCATAGCTTCTGATTTATGAGGCATAATCGGGTGGAAATCTTCTGGAAGCTGGATAGAAAAAGTGGGGTTTATACCTTCATTCATTCATTATACCTTCAGTACCCTGGTGGTGAATTATTTTGATACCAGCCACTAGATTCAACATTTCCTTATTTGAGACTGCTCCACAATGAAAAGGCATTCGTCTCTATTGACAACTCACCTTGTCAGCATCAGATACTCTAAAATTAACATGGGAAATACAGGTGCTAATGATGAAAATAACCTAAAACTCACCACAAAACTAAGCATGACGGCATCAACAATAACAAAGTTGGAACGTCTACTGTTAATAATATGATAATAATGTGAGAGTGGAAATATTGTGTCCGAAATACATATAATGAAAGAAGGGAATTTTGTGGCATAGTGGACAAATTATTAAATTAAAGAAAAAAAAGAAAAAAAGGATCCTTAAGTGGGAGTTGAACCCACGACCTTATGATCTCTAGCCATACGCTCTACCAACTGAGCCATTCGAGGACATAGGAATCGACACACACTCGTGAATCCTTTCCTTCCATAATTTCCTTTCCTTCCTTTCTTTAATTTAATAATTTGTCCACTATGCCACAGAATTCCCTTCTTTCATAATAATAATGTTTATTTCCAAAAAACATGTAATTCAAGAAGGGAATAAACAATGGCATCACTGAAGTAACAATAACAGATTGTTTCTTGTGCGTGATTTGACCATTTTAGTATTGAAATAAAGTAAAATATCAAAAAGTTAAGGTTAGTAAGTAAACGTGAGTAAAAGTAGCATATTGGTAGAACAATGAGTTGAAATAAATACAAATACATTTTCTGGTTAGTGTCACAATTTTGTTTAAGTTTACATAATTAATGTGGTAAGAGTCATATTCAGGTATCACGAAATGGTGTATCATAGTAATTTTGGTAAATTATTAAAATAACATGTCTAGGTTAATATCACAATCTGGTTTTCATAATTACAGTGAGCAGGTTTACATTATTAAAAATATCACCGAAGACTGAGAGTCATTTCCAGGAAGTATCTCAGGTTTGGTTAGTGTTACAGTTTTGAAAATATTACTATCAGGTGAATATAATATCACAAGTATGTATGTATAATATTTGGGTATACGTATATACACATTCACGATCATATAAATATACACACACATATACTAATACACATTTATTTTACATCTATAAAAAAAATATTACATTGATTGGTGATTTTTTATCCAAGTTTTAATTCGGTTTTTGAAGTTTCTGTTAGATGGAATGGTTTTAATATTTTCTGGTAATAAGTCTCAAATTTTTGGGCCCAGAGAGCTGCAGTGTCTCTGTCTCACTAGTTTTAAGCATCGTGGGATCACAACACTATGCTCTCGTCGCCTGGTATTATATGGGTGATCGCTAGACATTATTTTTATTCATTTTTATATCCTTTTGAAAATAGCTTTTGGCAATATAATTTCCTAATATCGTATATGCCACTTTGTTTGTATAGTTTGTCGCTCGCGAAGTCTTCCCTTTACCTAAAATGACTTTACAGTTTTTTTTCTATACAATATTCAGGCAATTCCAGGGTGACTCATTAACTCATCCCCATCCTATGAAAGCTGTGATTGTATTAGTCCATAATATACTGTTCTAAAATAGATTATATCTAGATATTCCTTAAGATGTTTGAAATCTCCACAAAAATCCCCTCAGTGTTTTTGTTTGATATGATATACAGTGCCAGTTTCTAACTTAATAAATTCAGTAACTCAAAGAAAGTTGTTTTTTTAGACATATGCCCGGACAGGTCGATTTTTATTTTGTATTGCGCTCGTTTTTATGTAAGGAAATGTTATACAGCGTGTCTCAAATTTGAGATATGACGTCATCGACTATTTTTTTAAATGGCAATCCTAATTTTTTATGACTATTCTTGAAGGGTATAGTAAGTTACACATGCGTACCAAACATCAAATTTTTATTCCTTGTCGTTTGACAGATATTTAACAAACATCAACTTATTCGAAAATGAGATTCACCCAATCTATCTGATATCAACTCAAATATGTTTCTTCAATAAATGCTCAAAATGTTGTCCATTAACTAACTGACAATATCCTAAACGGAATTTAAACTCGTTTTGAACATTTCTAATTACTTGGGCGGAAATTAGTCTACACTCCTGTCGTATTTGTTCTTGTAACTGCTTTTCAAGTACCCCCATAAGAAAGAGTCCATAGGTGTTAAATCCGGAGACCTGGGAGGCCATTCAACAGCTCCTCTTCTACCAATCCATCTGCCTGGAAATACATCATCTAGATACGCACGGACAGGTCTTTTAAAATGGGGAGGCGCACCGTCTTGTTGAAACCAGATGTTTCTATTCGGGACATCGGCTTCATCCGGATCAGGAAACAGAGTAGCCAAAGTTCTTCCCGCAAGAATTCTAAATATCTATCTCCATTGAGATTCCTCTGGAAGAAAATTGATCCTATTACTCCATTACCAACAATCCCTGCCCAAACATTAACTCTTGCTGTATATTGAGTGTGGCCTTCCCTCATCCAGTGTGGGTTGTGGTCTGCCCAATAACGACAATTTAGACGGTTTACCTCACCATTTAACGTAAACGTTGATTCGTCAGAAAACAGGACGTTTTCTATGTTTACAACATTTCTGTCTAGTAGATCGTTCATTTCTTCGCAGAATTGGATTCTTCTATCCGGGTAATTTTCGGTGAGGATTGTCATTTTATGAGGATGAAATTTATGGGTTTTCAGAATTTTCATCACTGAAGACTGGCTAATTTCGAGTTCCCTAGCTATCTGCCTAGTGGGAACATGATGATTTTCTTCAACAGAGAGGAGTACATTCATTTCGACATCTTCATTGAGGGCACTCTGACGATGATTCTTCGTTTTTCTTGAATGCCCATCATCCCGAAACTGTTTTTCAATCCTGCTTATGGTACTCTGCGATATGGGTGGTAAATCAGGATACTTCTCTCTGAATACATGAATAACTTCATTTTGTGTTCTTGTCCTATCTCCGTAGCCAATCATCATTAATATTTCAATATTGTGGATTTCAGTTAAGTACGGCATTTTGTTAGATTTTTCAACAAACGTCGTTTCTCACAAAACGACAAACTAATAAATATCCTCGCTCGATACGATGCTACTATCTGTTTTTATTTAACTTTTTTGTTTGACATTGTCAACATCAACCCAGTTTGACAAAAAAATTTAAAAAAAAATTAAAGTGCCTGAATTATTTAATTGAGTCAGATTCCTTCGTTTCTCGCATTAGTTGATGTTTGTTACATATCTGTCAAACGACAAGGAATAAAAATTTGATATTTGGTAAGCATGTGTGAAAAGTCATAGAGAAATTAGGATTGCCATTTAAAAAAGTAGTCGATGACGTCATATCTCAAATTTAAGACACGCTGCATAACATTTTCTTACATAAAAACGAGCGCAATTCAAAATAAAAATCGACCTGTCCGGGCATATTTCCAGCAAAACAACTCTCTTTGAGTTACTGAATTTATTCCAAGTAAGAAACTCGCACTGTATGTATGTCCCATTTCATATGTCGGTCGATTATAATACCCAGATATTTTATGCAGATTATTTCTGGAATACACATATTTTGGTCTATGGTCAACGGTCCCATACTAGGCAAGTGCTTAGTGTATGAGGTGAATGACAAATATTTAGCATTCTCAACATCCATTGTAAGTTTGTTGAATTGGTACCACCAGATGACATTGATAAAATATGTATCTGTCTTCTCTTCAGCTATTGCCGTATCATCTTGTGAATTTTTGTCAAAATAAAAAAATTCAAGATTGCGGCTCCAAGTTTTGTGATTATGGTCCGATTCGATTCAAAATTGGTATATGGGGGTTTTCAGGGTCGGAGATTATGAATTTTTTGTCAAAATTCATAAATTCAAGATGGCGGTTCCAAAATGGCGGAGGAATTTTGTTATTATGGTTCGATTCTATTCAAAATTTGTATGTGGGGGTTTTCGGAGTCAGAGATTATGAATTTTTTGTCAGAATTTATAAAATGGCGACTCATGGAATTTTTGTTATAGAAAAAAATAAAATGGCGCTCCAAGATGGCGGACGAGATTTAGGTTTATGGTCCGATTCGATTCTAAATTGGTATTTGGGGGTTTTTAGGGTCGAAAATTATGAATTTTTCCTCAAAATTCATCAAATCAAAATGGCGGCTATAAGATGGCCGATGATCTCTGTGTTTATGGTCCGATTCTATTCAAAATTGGAATGTGGAGGTTTTCGGGATCGGAGATTATGAATTTTTTGGAAAATTTATGAAATTAAAATGGCCACTCATGGAATTTTCGTTATAGGAAAAAACAAAAGGCCCTAAGATGGCGAACTTTGGTTTGGATTCGATTCAAAATTGGTATTTGGGGGTTTTTAGGGTCGAAAATTATGAATTTTTCCTCAAAATTCATCAAATCAAAATGGCGGCTCCAATATGGCCGATGATATCTGTGTTTATGGTCCGATTCTATTCAAAATTGGAATGTGGAGGTTTTTGGGATCGGAGATTATGAATTTTTTATCAAAATTCACAAATTCAAGATGGCGGATGAATTTTTTAATTTTGGCCCGATTACATTGAAAATTTGTATGTCGGTGTTTTTGGGGTCGGAGATTATGAATTCAGTCGAAGGTGAATGATTTTTAGTCAAAATTCATAAATTGAAGACGGCAACTCCAAGATGTCTCCTCATTGAAGGACTAGATACCTCAGAACATACAGGAAGAAGGCCTCATAATAACGATGCTTCAACAGAAATGCATAGATTAAGGCGTACTTAAGTACTAAAAAGCAAAAAACAAAATAATTATTGAAAACCCTTTTTAAAGACAAGCTTTTATTCAAATGCATTAAAAAGTGAAAAATAATTGCTTTGGATGTATTCGAGCTGAAAACTTTGCGCGACAAGCTTTTGAATCTATAACTCACAGAATAACCTACTTCACACATCCAAAGCAATTATTTTTTATTGCATTTGAATAAAAGCTTGTCTTTGAAAATAATTTTAATTTTTTTTCATTAACATCTGTATTTCCCATATTAATTAGAGAGTGCCTGATGATGACAAGGTATCTTGTCGAAATGCATTGCATATTTCTTCAATAGAAACAAATGCTGTTTTATTGTGCATCAGACTACCATTCTTTTGCTCAATTTAGAAACAGCTCCCTCCACCTAGATATGCACTTTTTCCAAAATTTCCTAATTTAATATTTTGTATGTACATATCTACGTACATTTCGCCCTTGAATAGGAAAAAATCACAAAGACACATACTGACATCGGAACTGCAAAATTTCAACCACGCACTCGATATTGTACTTTTTTGACAACCAAATTAAAAGACCCATATTTCAACCCATTTTGCATACCCGACTCTGCACATGTCACCAAAAATGAATGCATGTCCGTCCTGTCCTCCTGTGAACATATTTTTTTACATCGAATTGTATACGCGGGCTTTAATCAACAGTGACACGAATGTGATTTAAAAAGGCAATTTTGCGGTGAATCGACAACAATCAAAAAACCAAACATGTCCACGTTCGATTGGGGACACTTGTTGTGTGTTACCGCTACAACGATGAACGAATAGGTGTGAATGACAATGCACGAATTTGGGAACGTTGCATTCATCAGAAAGATATGTCCAGGAATTTTCGCCGATTTCAATTTACCAGGCATATTTACAGCATATATTCACGTACACGATATTAACTATGGTGTGACTTAGTGGTGACAAATTTATTCATTTCCAAAATTTCGTACAAATATTTTGTTCTATTTTGAATAAAAAATAAAATTTGTCTTTTGTATCATAACTCATAGTTTCAGAATCAGATGCTGACGAAACCCCCGTATCTTCCATAATTATTGAAGAGGAACTTTTAAAATTGTTAGAGAATCCGGAGATGAATCAATGGATTAGAACTTTGTTCATCTTAACAAATTCAATAATATTTTAGAGGAGAAACAGTTCGAATGTGCAATTATTTTCTCTATGAAGCTAAACATGTACATCCTAACTATACAGTGCTTCTCAAAAGTCCCCTCCCCCCCTCTTATTTTTGGAACGATTATACATAAACAAGTGAAATTTGGAAACTGAATATTAAAGGTTGTAAACTTCCCTACTAGTGATGATAGATGACGAAATCGTCAAAGATGACGTCACAAGGCCATTGTGACCAATAATTTTGAATGGAACCCTACGGCAGGCGACACCTCTTTCAAGAGGTATCGAAAAAACCTATTCAATGATACTAATTTTGTTTGTGTTTATGGCAGTTTTAATGGCTCATTAGTAAACATTAAAATTTAAATTCCATTCAGTATGATATCAATTACAGATTTAAGAATCAGTATCTACTTGAAGAAATTGCTCGAAGTAACCTCCATTTACTTCCTGACAGTGAAATATCCTATTTTTAAACTCTTCTCGTACTTTTGCAAATGTGTCTGCGGAAACAGCCTCACATTCTGCAACAATACGTTGTTTTAAAACGTCGATATTGTCAGGTTCAGTGGCGTAAACCTTCGATTTGAGGTACCCTCACAGATAAAAATCCAAAGGTGTGAGGTCCGGTGATCGAGCTGGCCATTCCGTTGAACCTCGTCGTCCAATCCATCTACCACGATACTCCTCAACCAATTACCATCTTACTGCACCGTAATAGTGTGGAGGAGCACCATCCTGTTGGAATGTTATTTCCAAATTGCCGAATTCATCTGGATTATCTTCCAAAATTTCAAGGATTAACGGTTCTATTGCGTTTTGCAACAGCTCCAGATAAACCTCATCAGTTGAATTAGAATTTAAAAAAAAAGAGGCCCAACGATGTGGTTTCCCAGGATACCTGCCCAAACATTCACCTTCTGGGGAAATTGGGTATGTGTTTCACGAAAAAGGTGAGGATTTGCGTCACTCCAATACCTCACAAACTGTGTATTTACATTTCCATTTAGATATAAAGTACTTTCGTCACTAAAACAAATTGTTTTGATATAGTCTGGCTGTTGGTTTATTTTAGTTTTCATATTTTCACAAAATTCTAGTCTTCGGTCTGGGTCGTCGTCTGAGAGTTGACGAACCATTTTAAATTTGTATGGATGAAATTTGTTTTTTTTTCAACACCCTGTGTACTGTACTTCGACTGACTTCACAGGTAGATGCAACGTGAGTTGTTGAAGAAGTACGATTAACTATTACTTCTGCCAGTATATCAATTTTTTTCTCATCAGAAATTTGTGGTCTGCCAGATCGTTTCGCATCATTAATACTACCCGTTGTTTCAAACTTACGAAGAAGCTCCCTCAAATAAGTCCTCGAAACGGGGCGATCGGGAAACCTCTCATTAAAAATGCGTTCTACTGCATGAATATTTCGTCATCTATCATCAGTAGTAGGGAAGTTTACAACCTTCAATATTCAGTTTCCAAATTTCACTTGTTTATGTATAATCGTTCCAAAAATACGAGGGGGGGAGGGGACTTTTGAGAAGCACTGTATATATGCATATACAAATAGTTTGAAAGTTTTGGGGCAAGACAACAAAACAATTTCAATGTGGATTGTATTAAACTATCCTTGAGAAGGTTTTACTGTTTTAGTTTTTTTTATTGTGATTTTTTTTATTAAGATACGGTTATGGAGTTGGGGTGAGTATCAAGCATTCATGGTTGAATGATAGGAATTCCTCTATTGAGTAGAAATAATATGATAGTAAATGGTTC
The DNA here is from genome assembly GCA_018342105.1 of Gonioctena quinquepunctata. NCBI lineage: Eukaryota > Metazoa > Arthropoda > Insecta > Coleoptera > Chrysomelidae > Gonioctena > Gonioctena quinquepunctata. The sequence continues at coordinate 726,039 of JAFIRS010000175.1, forward strand.
CCTACACATTTCTTGAATTGCTAAAATTTAATGATTATACAGATGTTGGTAATTTATAAAAAAATCTGACATCTATAGAATTTTTGCTCTGTGACAGACAATCTGAATTTAGAAGTTCTGAGTTCATTCGATGATCTTGTAGCATGGTTGTGGACATCAGCATTTGTTGATTACAGAGCTATATTAGTAAAAATCTCCAGTAGAGTTTGATAGATATCGACAAAAGGGATTGGTAAAATTCTGAATTTCTTGAAAAGTAGCTGACAGTGAGCATGGAAGGTTGCACCATCTATGATTCTTAGCGCCTTTTTTGGAGTCTGAATACTCTAATTGAGTGGGTTGAGTTGCCCCAGAGAATAGTACCATAGTTGAGGTGCGATTGAAAGAGAGAATGGTAGGAAGTTATTGATATTGGAATACTCAATATTTTTTTTAGTTGTATCAATAGGAATAATTGGGTAGAGAGTTTTTTGCAAAACTGATCAATGTGGGCACTCCATTTTACCAAAATTCAAAATTCAAAAATATGTATTAGACTATTAGTACGATTACATCTCATTATAACATAAATAACATAGCATTTCATTCAACTCCATTTTAACATGTCGTCCAAAACAATAACTAACGGTAAAATTTTTTGGGTTTTTTCTTGATTTGGTTTAAGATTATTTGACCTGAACCAGATATGAGCATTGTTTTTGGCTTGCTCAGTAAGATTGTTGAGTGTGATAGGGTTGCAATGTGTTTCAATTGAAACAAATACATCCAGAGGGGACATATAGTGAAAAATATCGTTGAGGTAGATAAGAAACAACAATGGTCCCAGTACACTTCCCTGCGGGACTCCGTGGTTTATGTTCTGGAATTCAGAGAACTTGTTCTCGATAGCTACACACTGAATTCTGTTATTGAGGTACTACTATAGAGATGGGTCTGAAATTTGTGGCCAAATCAGGGTCCCCTTTTTTATAAACTGGAAGTACCTTGGTAATTTTTATATTGTCAGGAAAGATTCCATGGAGGAAACATAGATTGATCAGGGTTACCAGGGGTTCTATCAACCTGGTTGCTGTGCCCTTTATGATTTTACTGTTTAGACAATGTATATCAAAACAGTTTGAGTTTTTTAATTTATTTATTGCAGCGTTTACCTCTTCGTGGTTCACTGGTCCTAGGAAGAGTGAATCTTTTGTTTTGGGGACAATCACTCGAAGATTGGTTCATATCAGGTAATGTTAGGATGATCTCCTCGGCAACATGAGTGAAATACTCGTTGAAATCATCTGGATTGAGTTCAGATATTTTTTATTTCTTCGCTTCCTTATTCCTTTCGTGATTTATTAACTTCCATGAATCTTCAACTTAGTTAGTGGAATTCAGTATAAATGAATTGTAGGAATATTTTTTTGGGGTATTGAGATTTGTAGAGATTGTATGCAGCTCTATCTTTTAGATCGTTTGTCGAGTCACATATTATTTTTATGGAGAGTAGGGAGTCTCTCATGGACCTTAAGTTGACGTTAATTTTTTTTAGAGGAGCTCTCTATTTGTTAGCAATTTTTTTTTCGGGAAAATGTTTCTTCACCCTGGTTTTAAACTTGTCAACTAGATAGTTTGACAATAAATTACAAATTTCTTGGTTTTCTTGGAGTAAGTTGAAGATGGTCCAAACTAGTCCCAGAAGTGACTCAGTCGTTTTAGCAAGGCCAATTTCATTTATTTTTCATGTGAAAGTTTTTGTCAGAAAGAGTATTATGTGGAATTATGACGAAAATTTTTTGAAAATGAAAAATTACAAATGGCAAGAACTTGACTTTTTCGAATGAATTTTATTGCATCATTGTATGGCATTTTCAAGAGCTTTTTGTCGATAAAGGATGTGTGGGGTCTACTTTGTAAAGTTTGCGAGACTTGTTTCAAAATAAAAAATGTTGAAGTTTCAGAAAAAAGTCAATTTCTCAAAGTAAGTATGTACGGAAATGAATCAAGACAAAACTTAAAAATTAACAAACTTTATGTTGCTTTTTGAGTTTTATCTTGATTTATTTTCGTGTTCCACATGTGAGTATAACCTTCTCGCCGGCCCTTACTGAAAATGTCTGTCACTCAAAACAAAATCAATAAATTATATATTTTTTTGGATAATTCCTTTGTATGTTACTGAAGATGGGACTAATTGGTCCCGAAACATGTCTAAGCTAATTAATATCTACCAATGAACTGTGGAGACTACTTTGAGCCTATTCATTTCTTTTATAAAAAATATTGATGGTTTTTTCGAAAAATAAAAGGAATCGTGTAGGCCGGTGTCGTAAAATTTGACACATCCGTGTACTTTTATTTTCGTTTTCGTTAAAGAATAAAAATCCTTCACAGATATTTTCGACAATTGTCTGCCAAAAAAAAACGCAGGGAGTTTCAAATATATATATAAAGCCCCAGTAATGATGTACTGTAATAAACCCATCCTCTCTAACAATACTCAAGAGCTTCTCGAATCTCTGGTACATTTCGTGCTGTTTACCAATAACCATCCATCTTTCCACTTCGTTTTCTCTTCACCCTACTTTTCGCGTCTAATTTATTTAAGATCTTTGGCTTGTCTGCAACTCGCATTCAATTTGGAGAACGTATAGGCTTTTTGTAGCCATATTTTCGCTTCAGCATAGGAAATGAGGGTGTGATTTCCCTTTTATTAGCGAACCAGATGTTGTGAATACGAGCTATGTGATTTTACGTAAAGAACAGAAAGATAAAGTACCTATTCAGGTTATAGGCGAGGAATTGGTTAGAAAAAAGTTTTATTCTCCAACCACTATGTAATATTGACATTTCTGACTTGTTTGAAGGTTTGAAAATCGAATAATTCCTAAATGTCTCTCAAATAGGTTGAAAAATGTTCCCAAGATTTGTCTGAATTTGGACATTTGCAACGGATTTTTTTAGAAACGTGGTATTGTTGAGGTAGTTGTGTGGAGTGCGTTGTCGACGAAATTGGCTGAATAATTAACCGGCGAAAAAAAAAAGGTTTCCTAGTCGACGCGTATATATTTTTTTGATGTATGACCACGCATAACTTTTTACAGAGTAGTCCGATTTTGATGATTTTTTTTTAATGGATAGGGTATATATCGAAGTTGGTCCCATTTGGATTTGAAAAAAAATCCACTCCTAAGGTTAGGAAAATGGGGGATGATTGTTGGTTCACCCACCGATTCTCCAAGCATAACTTTGTACTGGGTTATCCGATTTAGATGATTTTTTAACCGACGAAATAAAAAAGGAGGAGATTCTCTAGTCGACGCGTATATTTTTTAATTTTTTATGTATGATCACGCATAACTTTCCACAGAGCAGTTCGATTCCGATGATTCTTTTTTCATTGGATAGGGTGTACTTCAAAGTTAGTCCCATTCGAATTTGAACAAAAAAAGCCATCCCTGAGGATAGCAAAATGGAGGATATTGATCGTTCACCCTCTCAATTTTGGTCTGTTAACCGATTCTATCAGGCATAACTTTGTAGGGGGTTTTCCGATTTGGATGTTTTTTTTATTAGATAGGGTATACCTCATAGTTAATCATATTTCAATTTGGAATGGAATAATCCTTCCCTATGGGTAGAAAAATAGGGGATGATTGATTTTTTACTTGTGAACATTGGCACACATATGTAGTTGACATTGACAGATTCTCCTACATCCGTCACAATAATTACATTCTATGAGAGGATGAAATTATATACAAAGTGATGAAATCTACTAACCAGAATTTCAAAAATAATTTATATTAAATAACAATAAATGGTTAAAGTATATAATCATTGATTTGTTGAAAATATAAACAGGATGTTCATAAAATCAGATGTGGAATCATCTGCGACTGAAAGATAAACTTTAGTCACTATCTATCAGAAAAATCTTTTTATCAATATTCAATTGAGAATGTTTCCCTTTTCAATATATAATCATATTATTGAACAGTTAATAGTTGAAGTAAGCTAGGTAAGTAAGTATTTTGGAAGTAATAAAAAATTAAGTAGGTAGTAATTAGTAGATTTCAGCCACAAAAAATTAAAATATAAAAAAAAATTAACAAAAAATTAAATCGACAAAAAAACAACTGGAAAGCAAAAAATAAAATAAACCTTCTCAGTCTTAATGATAATTGAGCTCCTAAACTAATGTGAATTCTTCAAAGTAATATAATGATCTTCAATAATTGTTGGTTTGGCGCCGAAAATTTGGCGCCGAAATTAGTTACTCACATTAGTTTAGGAGCTCAATCATCATTAAGACTAAGAAGGTTCATTTAATTTTTTGCTTTTCAGTTGATTTTTTCGTCGGTTTAATTTTTTGTTAGAAAGTTTTTATTTTTCAATTTTTTGTGACTGAAATCTACTAATTACTACCTACTCAGTTTTTGATTACTTCCAAAATACTTTCTTACCTAGCTTACTTCAACTATTAACTGTTAAATAATATGATTTTCTACTTTAACTATTTATTGTTATATAATATAAATTATTTTTGATAGTTCTGGTTAGGTCAATTCAACGTCAATAAAATAAATCGAAGTCCAAATGGTTTTTACAAATCCTCGTTCGTGAATGAAGAAGATTTAACTCTTTGTTTGAAATTGTAGAAATTCAGCCTTCTTATTGCTTCAGGTAGTTTGTTATAAAAATGTAATTTCAGATAATTTTCCTGGGACACCGAAAGCCTGTAACTTGGCGTTCTTGGCAAATTTCCTGATCTCGTATGATACTGATGTAAATCAGATTGTAAGGCATAATCCGCTCTGTTTTTATGCATTCCAAGAAAAGAGTAGTGAATATAAGCACTTGGGAGAGGCGTGATCTGAAGCCGAATGAAAAGAGCACGGCAGTGATCTCTGTAGCCTGCTTCTGCTATCACACGAATAATCTTTTTTTGGAGAATGACCATTTTGTTTGCGTGACTAGAATTACCCCGCAGAATGATTCCAGAGGACAAATGACTATGGAAAAGTCCAAAGTAGCTTGACCTAAGAATATCAATACCAACTAAATTCCTCAGTCTACGAATCAAAAACACCGCACTAGATAATTTATCAACATGGCACTTCCAGTTGAGCTTGTCGTCAATATATATATATATATATATATATATATATATATATATATATATATATATATATATATATACCAAGCAACTTGACACTATGTTCATCTGTTAAAGTGGCATTGGAAGATATAATTATATTCTGGTTTTTCTCAGAATCAAGCAAAAGCTTGTTAGAACCGAACCAATCATTTGCTAATTCTGAAGTGTGTTTGGCGGATTCCATCAGTTCCTCCATATCACTGTTACGATCGATTAAAGTTGTGTCATCGGCGAAAAGAATACTATTTTTGGGCAAAATATGATAATAAAGGTCATTTATGTATAAAATGAATAGGATCGGTCCCAAGATAGATCCTTGAGGCACCCCATGTATGAGTTCCTCCAAATTTGATTTAACACCGTTAGTCGAGACCACTGCTTTCTATCACATAAATAGGATTCAAAAAAATCTAGAGGAAGCCCCCGAATACCATAATAAAACAGCTTTCTGAGTAATATATCATGAGACACGCAATCAAACGCTTTCATGAGATCAAAGAGCGTTAGAAATGAATGTTCCCCCAATTCTAAGCCTTCAACTACACTAGAGATGACGTTCGTAATAGCTTTCGTTGTTGATCGATCCGACCTGAATCCAAATTGTCCAGGACAAAGCAGAGAGTTTGCTTCTAGGTATGAAATTAACCTTTTTTTAACTAGATACTCTATAATTTCAGCTATGACAGGGATTAATGAAATTGGTCGAAAGTTTTCTACCTTTTGTGGATCACCTTTTCTTAGTAAAGGCAAAATCACAGCTTTTCACATCAGGGAAAATACCTGGCGAAAAACATCCATTAATTAATAATGATGAGGGTTGAGCAATGATATCAGCTATGGCTATTCATTTCATAAAATTCCAGACAACTTGAATCCTTCAATGACCTAATGGTATCCTTAACCTCAAGATAACTGACAGGAGAAAATTAAAATGAATTCATCGGAGAATTGATCTTCTTCAAGAAGTCAGTAGGTTCATGATTTGACTCGGTTAGAGAAGAAATCAATGTGTTTGCTATGTTGATGAAATATTCATTGAACTCTTTTTCTGATATGAGTGTATCAGTTTTTTTGGTGTATTTTTATCGCCCTCTCGAAATTGATTAAACTCCAGGAATCTCTATTGATATTTGTGGAATTTTTCAAAAAAGTTTCATAAGACCTCCTTTTGGTTTCCTTGATAGAATTTATATAATCCTTGTGTAATGTTTTATAGGTACCCAAAGTAACTGGATCCTCATTTACATTATAATAATTATTTATGTATCAAGGGCGTAAAATAGGCTTTTATGGACCGCAGCGTGTAAGTAATAGCCCGAGCGATAGCGAGGGATATTAACACGCCTAGGTCCATAAAAGCAAATTACGCCCGAAATACATACAAAATTTTATGCACGACCGGTATATTTGATGTCATATAGATAGATACCTCTTTATATCTAGAACATGATAAAAATACACCCAGGCTGCTGGAGGATGTATATTCATATCATATCGGAAACAGAATAAATCAAGAAGTGATGGAATGAATGTTACAAAGGCAACTCAGTCAATTTTTCGAAATAAGATTATATAGGCTAGTAGCCATATTTGCTGTCAATTTTTGTGATCACAGATAATTTATTACTGATTTTGAAATGGATTCAAGCGACGAAGAAAGTGTGAATTGTACTCCACCAGAAATAAGTAAAGCAGCTGAGGATGCGAAATTGAGTTTATTGCCAAGTAAATCCAAGAAAATAGGTGTAAGAAGAATTCGTGAGGTGGTGCAACGGGAAAAATGTAAAAAATAAGAAATACACAGAGACTGTACTTCTTGCCTATTTTCTGGAAAAATCTAAATATTGTAAGCCCTCTACCATGTGGTCATATTATTCCATGCTGAAAGCTACTTCAAATGTACATGATAATATAGATATCAGTAGATACGCAAGATTGATAGCTTTTTTGAAACGAAAATTTGATGGTTATAAACCAAAGAAATCGAAGATTCTAAGCAGAGAAGAAATCGAGTTATTTTTGAGGGAAGCACCAGACGATTTGTATCTTATGATGAAAGTAAGTTCTAATTTCATGTTTTCTCAATGTTCAGTATGTTAATCTGAGAATTTATTGTAGGTAGCACTGATTTTTGGTATTTGTGGAGCATGTCGCCGCGAAGAATCGGCAAATATCACAGTGACGACATTCAAGATTTCGAGACATTCTTACTCATAACTAGACGAGAAACCAAAACGAAGATAGATCGAGTATTTACTGTAATCGATAATGAACAGAAATCGCCAAGTTATTTGGATATTTACAGAAAATATTTTCCCTTGCGAGATCAGAATGATCAAAAGCGGTTTTTTTTCATATTATAAAAATGGCAAGTGTACGAGACAGGTTATCGGAAAAAATACATTCGGTCAAATACCATTCAGAATAGGTAAGTGGCTAGGTATTTCTAAAACGGAAGAATATACTGGTCACTGCTTCAGACGTTCCTCAGCAACTATGTTAGCAGATGCAGGCGAGGATATAATCAACATTAAAAGACATGCTGGGTGGAAGTCGGCGACTGTTGCGGAAGGTTATATTGAAAATTCAGTTGCAAATAAGCTGAAGATTGCTAAGAAAATTGTAGAAGATGATGAGCCTTCTACTAGCCATTGCAGACAATCTGAAAATATTGCTCACTACTCTGAAACACCAGATAATAACATGCATTCTCTTCAGACTTCTAGTAATGAGGAATCAGTTGAAATCAGTAACTATCTGCAACAACAGAAAATAACAAATCCAAATATTTCCGTAAATAACTGTTCTAATTGTATTGTCAATATATATATATATATATATATATATATATATATATATATATATTTCCATAAATAACTGTTCTTTTAAATCAATTTATGTTCATTGTTTTCGTTATATTATTGTTAATAGGTAATGTTTTGGGTTTGATTATATGATCCATCGGAATATAGTGTAACGAACCTAGGCCGGACCTGTCGCCTCATTCGTTGCCATCAACAACGATGATGTCATCCCCGGAGATATCCGAGAACAATCCAGTCGCGCCGCCGCGGATAACAACGGTCAATATTGGAAGCAACTGGAACATGCTGGTCGCCAACCGCCAGAATTGGAAAGATCGAGAATTCTGTAACGGAGATAAATAGGCAGCACTCAAGAGGGCGGGAGTCTCAGTCTCAGAGAGCCGATAGCATCGAGCGATACAGTGGCGTAGTTAGTAATATAAATTAGTTGTAAATTTAAGTGTGAAATAAATTAGTAAAACCAAGTTAAGTTTATTTACGCTACAATAGATTTCTATCGATATGAGATTGAAATTCACTTTAGCGACTGTTCAACGATTTTATCGCCCGCCGGGCGATAAAGTAGTCCGCGGGCGCTAAAGTGCTACTTTACGCCCGCAAATCCGGGCGCTAAAGTGCTACTTTTAATTAATTTAACACTCTCTGCTTGTTATGCAATTCATCATTGAATTAGCAAACGGGCGACTTATGTCTGATATGGTTCCCACATTTTTACAAAGAAAATATCAGTTTGATATATGGCAACTCAGCATACTCATTAAATGATCAGTCACGGCGATTGGAGATTTTTTCTGAAAAATTTCCCAATTATAATTACCAAGCGCACATCTCAGATCCTCCAAGCCCGAACGAAAAATGTTTCTATTATAATTAAAATTTTCTTTTTGTTCCGAGGCAAAATCTAAACACATAAGTTGACCAAGATAAGCAGGGATCTAGAATACTAGTATTATATTGTTCTATGTCAAGATTCGTAATTATGTTATCAATGCAAGTACCACTCATCTGTGTCTGACAAATTTGAGAAATTCAATGAAGATTTCAGGAAATCCACATTGAAATCAAGTAGCGGTTTCACGACAACTAAATACCTCAACTTCTCTTACCTTCTGAGAAAATTAATGTAGGTCGGAAAACGCTTATCCTCAAGACCTTTTCAACATGTAATCTTGCCTATAATCCGCGCCGTTAGCGGCGTAATGAAAAAGTATCAAAATTAATTGAATCCAGCTGGTTTCCAGTATCTTATTTACGAGCAGACATCATTTCTAACTCATAGTTCAGGTCTATTTCCTGAACACATATCGAAACCAGTTTCAGAACGACTTGGATAATAGAACCAAGTCGCGGATACCGAAGCCCGCGTAATAATATTTCCTCTGGTGTCACATACAGAGGATATATTTCGAGAATTGTTACGTCAGAAACCACATATTGCAAAACTCGAGCCAACTCTTGAGTGTTTGCTATTTCTTTAGCGTCACACAACTGCACGAAGAGAAATCAGATTAGCCGCTTCAGATAGCGATACGTTCAAAGTTCCAGGTTTTCAAGCGAAGGCAACGGATTTGAAATAATTTCCCAATCGATCCTCGCGATGTGGGTGCATCATTTTGGATTTGGTTTGAGGCAACGTCGCGTCGTTCACGTACCGAAATATTCATGAGATCGGGCCCAACGTTGCGTGAGATATTCAGTGCTTAATTGAAAAAAAAACGCAATTTCTATATTTCCATGGAAACTCTATATTATTTGCAATGAATAAACCTCAAAACTCACTGAGGCAACTAGGCTGTGCGTGAGACATGATTTATTTATTTTTCATCTGAATTTTTGTTTGTTTATTTTTTCGTTATACCTGTCCGATTCAAATGTTCAACAACATAAAATCAAGAAAATATACACCAGACATTATTGATAAACTATTGAGAAAGAAGCGTTTCACTTTTAGTGGATGAAACCATGACTCTGAGAAAAACGACAGAAGGTAAAAGATTCGTGAGAATGCCTCTCAATCCAAACCTCACGACTTAGGTAGTACCGCCACGAGATAGTTGAAATAGGAAATTATTAAAATTTGGCATACGTATTTTTTAACATGTGAACAGTACCTCTTTACAATTTTAACAAGTTTCACCATCCCGAACTCGAGATATATATAATTGAAGTTGACTCAATTAACACGTAACATATGGACCATGCATAGGCAAACAGCACATTATTAATTCTACCGTTAGTACTAAAATTAAGAAGTTTATGAAAAACGATGAGGAGCTAGAGCAGGATATCACAGATATCGTGAAAAAAAACAAAGTGATTGACCATCTAGTTTGACAGATATAATCAAAACTACTCTCGTTATTCAAAATAGTACACGGGGAAGCGCACATTATTAATTCTACGGTTCTGAAAATATTTTTTTGCTGCGCTTTGCGGGGACATTAATTTTTTGAGTCGCCGACTTTCTATAACAAAGACATTTTCTAGAGTCGATTGGGGGGGCAAGTGCCCCCTTCAAAAAAAAATTTTTTTCGCGTTTCAAATCGGAAAGTGTTTTGAAATTTTTCGATTCCGTCGAAAATAATTTCCTGATTCAACTGTCTCGTGGCGGATAATATTATTAGGAAACCCGAAGGACCAAACTGGCATATTGGATGAGTCGGGAATTTAACGGGTGTGTCAGTAGCAGCGGTTTTTGTATTGTAATTTATAGAATTTATTGGTTTTTAAACTGAAAATGGCCATTTTTGGAAAGGTTCTAATAAATCACTATATTTTGGCACCTACCTCAATATCTCACCCCCAAATTGAAATATTCGAGGATTTTGTCATGCAAATAATTATAGGAACTTCATAGACATGCTCCATATGATGAAATAAATTGTCACCCAAAAATTACCTCAATAGCTCACCCCCAAATTGAAATATTCGCAAATAGAACAAATTAACCGTTGCTGGAGATTTTCTCATGCAAATACATTATAAAGAACTTTCTAGATCGCTCCATGTGATGAAATAATTTGGACCCAAAAACTACCCCAATATTTCCCCCAAATTGAAATATTCGCAAATAGAACAAATTAACCGTTACTGGTGATTTTTTCATACAAATCATTAAAAACTTGCTAGACACGCTCCATGTGATAAAATTATTTGTGACCCAAAAACTATGCCAATATTTCACCCCAAATTGAAATATTCGCCAATAGAACAAATTAAACATTGCTGTTGATTTTGTCATGCAAATATATCATGAAAAAGTTGGCAGACACGTTTCATATGACGAAATAATTTGTGACCCAAAAATTACCCCAATATCTCATCCCCAAATTGAAATATTCGTCGTGGGAAACCAATCAAATCGCCGGTATTGACTGGCTTAGGGGTTTTTGGCGACGCCATCCTGAGCTCTCACTCAGAAAGCCATAAGCCTGTAGCATTGCCAGAGCAACATCATTCAATAAAGTGGTAGAAAAAACTTTTTATGATAATCTTGAAAACATAATGGATCGAAATCCAGCATTTGCCGTTGGCTGCAGAATATTTAACCTCGACAAGACAGGTACAACCACCGTAATAATGGCACCAAAGGGCTATAAAAATATTTGCAATTTAACTAGCGGTGTAAAAGGAGTTTTATGCACAACATGCTGTATCATAAGTGCAATAGGGTAAGCTCTTCCTCCAGCAATTATTTTCCCACGCAAGAAGGTACACCATAGAATGGGAATTGATACTCCACCTGGAACCTTGATTTTAGCTACAACATCGGGTTGGATGAATAGCGATTTGTTTGTAGATGTGATGAAACACTACATCAAAAACAGTAACAGTTCACTGGAAAATCCGAGTATCTCAATAATGGACAACCATGAGTCGCATTTATCAATTGAAGCATTAGATTTAGCAAAGGCATTACATCATCACACCTCAGCGAAAATGCAGCCTTTAGATGTGTCGATATTTGGACCGTTCAAAAATTATTATTATTCTGCCATGGATTCGTGGTTGATGCGTTATCCAAGACAAGCGATTACCATTTATGATGTTGGACAATTAATAGGATTAGCATTTGAAAAATCCATGACAACATCCTATATACGACAAGGATTTAACAAGACCGGACTAGCACCCTTCGAGTAGTATTTCATCCTTGGTCGTGTATAGTCGGTGTAGTGTGTGAATTTAAAATGCCTTTCACACGTGAACAAGTCATTGATATAAAAACTATAATCAAACAAACTATCACGGAACTTTTGAATGACGACAAATTTATATCAGCTGTTGCTGATAAAGTCTCACAAAAACTCGGCATTAAAGAAACCGTAGAAGAAGTTCGTGGCCTACACAAGGAAATAGAACAGCTGAGAAACCAAAACAAACAATTACAGGGTGATGTGGCGCAAATTCGACGCAATATGGATGCAATCGGAAAACTTCAAACCCCCGATAATGCGCAACAAATGGTAGCCGAAGTCTATGAAAGACAGAAGAGGATGTCGAACATAATAATATTGAATGTTAACGAATCGAAAAATAAATCAAATGCGAACAGAATCGCAGAAGATAAAGATGCCATAAGGGACTTATTGGAAAATGTCCCAGTAGATACTTCAAATATTCGTGTGTTCAGACTGGGTAAATTTGAGCAGAGCAAAAACAGGCCCATTAAAGTTTGTTTCCCTAACTCAGACGAAGCATTAACAGTGTTAAAAAATAAGAGGCTGGTGAAAGCTAACTCTGTCAAAATATTTTCCGATCAGACGAAGGCTCAAAGGGATTATTATTTCAGTGTAAAAAAACAACTGATGGAATATAACAACAGAGGTGAGAACAAAACTATTAAATATATCAATAATGTCCCTACAATTGTCGATGCTGATATCAATCAAAAAAACTAATAAGTCCTAATATAGTATACAAAGTTGATTTAATTTATTTAAATGCTGCAAGTTTTCTTGCCCATAAAGACCAGATTATTAGTGAAATATTCTGCTATCACCCAGCAATCGTTATTTTGAGTGAAGCCAGATGTACAAATGATGTTCAGGATTGTGAAATTGCTGTTAATGGATATTCGTTCATAAGATGCGATTCCAGTAGTCGACATACGGGAGGAGTACTCATTTATGTTAGAAAAGATGTCACTTATTCAGCCGAAAAAAGGTTTGTCTCGGATACAAACTACTGGTGTCAATTCACTAATATTGAGCTGAATGGAATAAAATGGACCATTGCTGGTGCTTATCACTCTCCAAATGCATGTCATGAGGTGTTCCTGGAAAAACTGGTAGAATGGTGCGAAGATTATTTCATGACCAAAAAAAATTGTCTTTTAGTTGGTGACGTAAATATAGATTTTCTTGGTAATGGCTCCCACAACAAAAAAATTAAAAACATCATAACAACTCATGGAATTGAACAACTTGTTGATGAGTACACAAGAATAACCTCAATTAGTTCTTCTTTAATCGATTATGTGTTGTCAAATCAAAACAGTGTCAAAGTATGTGTACATCATGAACCAAAAATTACAGATCACTCAATAATCAGTGTTAATTTACAATATAATGAAGCTGTTCCAAATAAAAATCTTACTCGGAAACTAAATAATGACATTTTCATAATATTAATCTTAAACTCATTGAATGTGAATGGTTGAGTAATTCAAATGATGTAAATGATATTTATGGTGATATTGAATCGAAGTGTAGATTTATATTGGATGAAATGGCACCAATAGTTGAATTTGAAATTAAACATAATCAAGTCCCCTGGTATGATGACGAAATCAAAGCAGCGTCCAAAGATAGAGACAGAGCATATAAAGATTTCATTAAATATGATGGTACTTCAAAAGCGGAGCTATGGAATCAATTTAAATTAAAACGGAATAAGGTTGTAAATATGTTAAAAATAAAAAAATCGCAATATTTTGAAAACAAAATTGATGCAAACAGGGGCGACGCAAAAGAAATGTGGAAAACTATGAAAACATTAATAAAAGGTGAAGAACAATTTGTGAACTTTGAATGTATAAACTTCATTATTGATAATTCCGTTTCTATAGTAAAAACTGAGATGGAGGCGGCTGAAAACTTCAATTTATATTTTGTTGAAAGCATTGAAGATATTTCTAGATCTATCACTAGTAAAATTGAATGGCCTACTCCAAATAAAATAATAGAAACAAGCTTTGTTGAATTCCAAAACATCAACATAGTTAAGTTGAAATCCATCATATTCTCTCTAAAAAATAAAGGTAGTGTTGAAGAAGTTATGGGTATCAAATTCTTGAAGGAAACTTTCTATACGATTGGTTTTGCTCTGCTGAATCTCATAAATACGTCACTTTCAAATGGAAACTTTCCCGAACGGTTGAAGAAAAGTACAATTACCCCCATTCCCAAAATCAGTAACGCAAGTGAAATGTCAGACTTTAGGGCTATAAATACGTTGCCGACTATTGAAAAAGTGTTAGAGAAAGTAATATATGAACAAATATTTCAATACTTTGATGAAAACCACCTTTTCATGGGAAATCAATCCGGCTTTAGAGAACATCATTCGTGTGAAACGGCACTTCAGCTAACAATTTCGAAATGGAAACAGGAATTAGACACTGGTAAATATATAGTAGCTGTATTTCTTGACCTCAAAAGGGCTTTTGAGACAATAGATAGGAGTATCTTACTGCGTAAACTAAGATATTATGGTATTGGGGGAGTTGTCCTCAAGTGTTTTGAAGAGTACCTAACTAATAGATCACAAGCAACCAAAGTGGGTAAATCGCTCTCTAATGAAGTTCTCAATAACATAGGTGTACCCCAAGGTAGCGTACTAGGACCTCTACTTTTTATAATATATCTAAATGATATAAATTACATACAGGGCCACGATTTCCTCAACTTATTTGCAGACGACACTATGGTTGCTTGTTACGGCGGTGACCTTATTGAAACAGTGGGGCGTTTGAACCAAGTCCTGACAAAGTTTGAGGCATATCTAGAGGTGAATAAACTGAAACTGAATACGAAAAAAACTAAGGCAATGATCATCAGTAATAAATACAAACTAAAATTAGTGGATTATCAATCCCTCAGACTCCAAATGGAGGATGACAAAATTGAATGGGTATCTGAATTCAAATACCTAGGATTTATGCTTGATGAATCGTTAACTCTCAACAAGCATTGTGATTACATATGCAAAAAGATATCAAAAAAACTATTTTTCTTCTCTAGGATATCATCCGAAGTCTCAATATTTTCAAAAATTACCATATATAGAACCATCATTCAGCCCCATTTCGATTATTGCTCAACCCTGTTATATCTATTAGATGTGAACAATATGCAAAAGTTACAGAAACTTCAAAATCGGGGTATGAGAATTATTTTGAGGTGTAACAGGTATACTCCGATTCAATATATGCTTAACACTCTTGGTTGGTATGATGTAACGAAAAGATATTTCTATTTAACTATGGTATTCATTTTCAAAATTACCAAAAACTTATTACCAAAATACTTCGATTCCTTCATCACTTATAATAATCAAATCCATGAGCACAATACAAGGACAACTGATCAATTTCACATATCTAGAACAAGAACAAAAAATTCAATGAACTCGCTATTTTTCAAGGGATTGGACGATTTCAATCAACTTCCCAAACCAATGAAGAACTCAGCCACGTTACATTCTTTTAAAAACCAGCTAAAAAGCCATGTTATGTCACTCAACTCATGAATCAACATATTGTAGTTTTATTTCGATGCAGATTTGATATTCAATGTCTTTAAGATATACTTTTTTCTCTAGAGATATATTTGTTTTTAGATATACAGTTTTTAGATATACATTTTATATGAGATATTTTCTTTTAACTTCTTTTAACTGCCTGTAATGTGTTTTAATGTGTTCAAATGTCTCAAGATGTGGTCAAAAATGTGTTCAACTGTGATGTCATGTCATGTAATCAACTGTACTTTGTGTATTTATTTTATTTTTATTTTTTAATGTTGTTTTTTAATTCAAATTAGTATAATCTGAACAACCATTGTATTTATATTAGGAATTCCTATTTCAATAAAGATTTCATTTCATTTCATAGACACAAGTTTACAGACGATAGTTTTTTGCCCAGTACAGTTACATACAGACCAAATCCAGATTCACAATCTACTGAACTCTCTGTAGAACAAAATCAACCTACTGAAATACTTCTGGAACGGCCTAACGAAATTAATGTAGTTCCTTCGACATCAGCAGATCTGTTATTAGGGAATTGCGAAATATTAACTCCTGACCAATTTCGACAACCAATCAAAGCAAAACCAAGAACTGGAAAAAGAAAACCAAGAAAGTTAGGTAGAAGTTTCCTAGCTACGGATACACCGGAAACAGCTACAATTGCCATGGAAAGGCTAAAAGTCTGCTAAAAGAAGAAAAGAAATAAAAGGAAACAAGGCTAGTGTTCGTAAAGTTTTGCAAAGCGAGTCAGATGAAGAAGACGAGGAAGTTGTGTTCCAAGATGAATCTGACAATGATGACATGAACTGGTTTGAAGAAGAGAATGAAAAAGAAAACAACCAAGATATATTACCGAAGACTGCTTGCAAAAACCACTTAGTCGACCACCATCTGTAGGAGATTATGTCATTGTCGAATTTAGCACAAAAAAAAATTACTATATGGCTAAGGTATTAGAAAAGAGAAATGCTTCGATGGAAGTATTCGTTAGTTTTTTAAGAAAAAAAACAGACGAACTATTTCCCAATCCCAAAGTACCTGATACTTCGTATGTTAATGACGATGACATTAAATTCATACTACCTGAACCTACAGTGACAGGAAGTACTGCAAGACAACAATCTTGTTTTAAGTTTTCGATGGATTTGTCACATTTAAATTTACGTTAATTTGTTGTTTTTTAGGGTTTCGTTTTATTAAGTTTTATACTGTAAGAAGATTTCATCTTTTTACTTTCTGTATACGGAAATTTTGTTTTCTTTGAACCGTTTGAATAAATACTATTATGCACAATTATATAGGAATATGTTAAAATGTTATTTGTGTTTTCATTTTGTAATTTAACATAATCTATACCTTTGACATACTGTTGACCAGTGAGCGATTCAGTGAGTACACAGTGGATCAATTACATTTTTTTTTAACTTTGTCTTTTTTCAAAACCCTCTACGTTTTAGAATTATTATAATGGGAAGATACATTAGTCGACATCTGCTAGAATTCAAAGCAATGTCGGCTGTAAATGTGGAAAGTAAGGACTCGTAAAAAATATTGATCCACTCTAAACCATTTTACCCTAAGTGTTTGCTACTTCAATTCTGTTATTTATAAAACTATTGCAAATAAAACAAAATTTGAAAATATTTCCGAGCACAGATTTAACAAACTAGTTTTATAATATATATATATATATATATATATATATATATATATATATATATATATATATATATTGTAACGAAGCATTTTTTTTAGAGCTCCGTTACTAAGAACGGCTACAGAATATTTAACCTAACTTTAGTACGTCCCTGCCTATTTGGGGTTTCTATTGGTTCCGGTCTGGCAAAATATTTCATTCTCCTGCTAGAAAATCAATGTACATACCCAAAGCTACTGGAATTCACGTCAACATCATGCATCTATATCTTACAAAAAGGGTGGAAAGCTCCGGTGATTGTTTTTGTAAAAGACGGGAAAGAAACCAAAATCGCGATTGGAAAAACCACGTCTTTTTTTTTAACACGAAATCATTCTTCAGATTTCTGGTCCAGTTTCGATTTATCGGACAAAAAACGCGCCTTTCTTAATGGGCTTTTTCGTCTAGTTTGGACATTAATTCGAGATCTATAAAAAGGTACGATGAAGCTAGCATCGGGGCTTGTTCCTGTTGTTTTTCCGTAAGACTTGTTCCTGTTGTGCTACAAAGGCTGGTTGCAGTTAAGGAGAGAAAAGTGCAAAAGAGTGTCTAATAGATTCGAGGTCCAGAAGCGTTGAGGTATCCGTAAGTGGAAATTGTGAATAAATTGTATTTGAGCTTGGTTTCTCCGTGTGCTGAAGCACACAAGGTTTATTATTTCTGCATTTATTATTATTACATTTGGTTCAATTATTTGCCGGGAGTTTAAATATTATTGCTTACATTATTATTATTTTATTTATTTAATTACTGTGTGTGGGTTTTTAGTTCTGCAATTGTATTCTTCCTTTGATTTAATTCGTTACCTGAGAAGTTAAATATATTTTCTGCATTATTATAATTTCCTTTATTCGAGCATTTGCCGAAAAGTTTAAGTTTGGTCAGAAGACTACAGAGTGAATATTGATTTATGTTATTTTTGAGTGGTACAATCGAACTTTTCGTGAAATCGATTGAGTGTTCAATTTAGGGTAGTAGTGACACTTTAGTAAATTGTTGGTTGGATTATGGGTAAATATATATGATTTATTTGCCAAGTTGAACAATATAAAGTGGATGATTTCATTTTGATTTTTCTCTGAAACAAATATTGGTGTCCCCGCGCAAAGAAATTCTCCATTAAGCTCTTGCAGGTGTTTATTTTTTGTTGAAGGAAATCTTTCCCAAATAGTTCTCAGATTTGGCCGTCACTATGATTGTTGAGTTATGTTTTCAGTTGTTTGAGTTCAGGAAAAACGCCGAATGCAAACAACTGACGCGAAAGTTTACATCACTTCAATCAGTGATTTTCAGTTTTCCATTGTCTTAAGTTCAGGGAAAACGCCGAATATAAGCCATTGACGTATAAACAAATTACATAACAATAATTATTGTTCCCCGCTGTTCAGATTCAGGAACTAACCAAATTAGAACAACGGCCGCGATATATACGAGGAATTGAAAGTTGATTTGTCCTGAAAAATACGTGCAGAGCAAAAGTTTACGAATTTTGCAAATCATAAACATATTCAGGAGGAATAATAAATTTTGCGATTCGAGAAGGTGATTTGGTAAATGAGTGTTATTGACTCCATTAAGGGGATGTGAGTTATTTTATATTACGAAAACACTGCGATACTTTGTCGTCTGTATCCACGCCCAGTTGTTAACATTGTTTAAGCTCAGGGAAATCGCCGAGCATAAATCCAAATATTTAAATCTTGTTAACAAGAGAAGTCGTTGTAAAAAGGACCTATTTTAAGGAACAGAGAAAAATATCACAGCCGGGATTAGTGCAAACGTGAAGCTTAGGTAATATACAAGTGGAACGTAGGATTCAATTTTGTTTTGGGGTTGACAAGGGGAAGTCGGTAGGGTAAAACCAGTTGCGTACAGACTTGAAAAATCACTTTCTGAGTCAGTCAGTTAACCGTGTTCAGGAAACAAACAGTTTTTTGGGCTATTCATATGATTTCATTTATTCCCGTAATTGCCGAGAATTTTCAGTTTATTTGGTCAGTTATATACCGTGAATGTAAATATAATTTCGATACTATTATATTAATAGGATTATACGTATACAGTGCTTCTCAAAAGTCCCTTCCCCCCCTCTTATTTTTGGAACGATTATACATAAACAAGTGAAATTTGGAAACTGAATATAAGAGGTTGTAAACTTCCCTGCTAGTGATGATAGATGACGAAATTGTCAAAGATGACGTCACAAGGCCATTGTGACCAATAATTTTAAATGGAACCCTACGGCAAGCGACACCTCTTTTAAATGGTATCGAAAAAACCTATTCAATGATACTAATTTTGTTTGTGTTTATGGCAGTTTCAATGGCTCATTAGTAAACATTAAAATTTAAATTCCATTCAGTATGATATTAATTACAGATTTACGAATCACTATCTACTTGAAGAAATTGCTCGAAGTGAGCTCCATTTACTTCCTGACAGTGGAATATCCTATTTTCAAAATCTTCTCGTACTTTTGCAAATGTGTCTGCGGAAACAGCCTCACATTCTGCAACAATACGTTGTTTCAAAACGTCAATATTGTCAGGTTCAGTGGCGTAAACATTCGATTTGAGGTACCCCCACAGAAAAAATCCAAAGGTGTGAGGTCCGGTGATCGAGCTGGCCATTCCGTTGAACCTCGTCGTCCAATCCATCTACCACGATATTCCTCATCCAAATACCTTCTTACTGCACCGTAATAGTGTGGAGGAGCACCATCCTGTTGGAATATTATTTCCAAATTGCCGAATTCATCTGGATTATCTTCCAAAATTTCAAGGATTAACGGTTCTATTGCGTTTTGCAACAGCTCCAGATAAACCTCACCAGTTAAATTAGTATTAAAAAAAAAGGCCCAACGATGTGGTTACCCAGGATACCTGCCCAAACATTCACCTTCGGGGGAAATTGGGTATGTGTTTCACGAAACAGGTGAGGATTTGCGTCACTCCAATACCTCACATTCTGTGTATTTACATTTCCATTTAGATAGAAAGTACTTTCGTCACTAAAACAAATTGTTTTGACATAGTCTGGCTGTTGGTTAATTTTAGTATCTATATTTTCACCAAATTCTAGTCTTCGGTCTGGGTCGTCGTCGGATGTATGGATGTATGGATGAAATTTGTTTTCTCTCAACATCCTGTGTACTGTACTTCGACTGACTCCACAGGTAGATGCAACGTGAGTTGTTGAAGGAGTAGGATTAACTATTACTTCTGCCAGTATATCAATTTTTTTCTCATCAGAAATTTGTGGTCTGTCAGATCGTTTCGCATCATTAATACTACCCGTTGTTTCAAACTTACGAAGAAGCTCCCTTGAATAAGTCCTCGAAATGGGGCGATCGGGAAACCTCTCATTGAAAATGCGTTCTGCTGCATGAATATTTTGTCCAGTTTCACCAAAAATTAGGATCGCTGCTACTTCATCACCTAAAGCACGTACCATTTCGTTTCTTGAAGCACTTAAACGTTCGGCTCACAACAGTTTAACAAATTATTAAAATGTACAAAAATATTAAAAGTACCAAAAACTGCTTAAACAGTTAAACGTTCGATCAACAATACACAAATTATTAAATGTACAAGAACTTGGACAATTACAAAAACGTCGAATTAGGGAGACTAATAAAAACGTCAGCTCATTTGACAACTATCCAGAGGCGGAGCTCGAATTTGGAATTTTAGTATTACCTGATTTAATTCATCACAGCTTTGCGTTTTTTAAAAGCGAGTTGCCAAAACTGCCATAAACACAAACAAAATTAGTATCATTGAATAGGTTTTTTCGATACCTTTTAAAAGAGGTGTCGCTTGCCGTAGGGTTCCATTTAAAATTATTGGTCACAATGGCCTTGTGACGTCATCTTTGACGATTTTGGCATCTATCATCACTAGTAGGGAAGTTTACAACCTTTAATATTAAGTTTATAAATTTCACTTGTTTATGTATAATCGTTCCAAAAATAAGAGGGGGGGAGGGGACTTTTGAGAAGCACTGTATATTACCCCTATTTAAAGGTGGCCAGACCGATTTTGTTCAGATTTAAGCAAAAATAATTGTATATGAAAATTGTTGTGACAAATCGTAATGAACACTTGAATGTACCAGTTAATTTAATACATATTACACACTGTGTTTACATTGAAAAAAAATATTATATTTCATATAAAGTATTGAAGTTACGCAACAGACGTATTTAGTCAAGTTGTAAAAACAAAAAAGAAATTTGTAAAGAAAAAACAAACAAAGACATTTCTGTCTGTCTGTCTCTTTGGGAGACATAAAAGCAATCGGCGTTCAGTATCCAAAAATTGTACTTAAAGCCTACAGTATTTTGTAATGATTCGAAAAGTGTCAACATACCAGACCCCTAGACGTTCCGTATCTCCATCTGTAGCTACCCTAGTGCGTGGAGAAAACCACTATAAAATCTGGCGCCCGAGATTTGAAATAGAGAAAGGAAAATATTTCCTGCCTAAAATTCTGGCGTCATAAATAACGTGACTTTCTAGGAGTTTGAGGGCTATTAAAATAGATCCTAGGGGTGGATAATTCCATTCGAAATCCAAATATGATCAACTATGAAGTATACCCTATCTAATAAAAAAAGAATCATTCAAATCGAAGAACCCAGTACAAAGTTATGCCTGATAGAATCGGTTAACGGACCAGAATTCAGAGGGTGAGTGATCAATATCCTTCATTTTGCTACCCTTAGGGGTGGATTTCATTTTTTAAATTCAAATGGGACCAACTTCGAAGTACACCCTATTGGAATCGGACGTCTCAGTAAAAAGTTATGCGTGATCATACATAAAAAAAATGATGGAAAAAAAATACGGGTCGACTAGAGAACTTCCTCCTTTTTGGTTTCGTCGGTTAAAAAAAAACAACCAAGATATATTAACAGAAGACTGCTTGCAAAAACCACTTAGTCGACCACCATCTGTAGGAGATTATGTCATTGTCGAATTTAGCACCAAAAAAAATTACTATATGGCTAAGGTATTAGAAAGGAGGAATGCTTCGATGGAAGTATTCGTTAGTTTAAAAAAAACAGACGAACTATTTCACAATCCCAACGTACCTGATACTTCGTATGTTAATGACAATGACATTAAATTCATATTACCTGAACACCTACAGTGACAGGAAGTAGGTACTGCAAGACAACAATCTTGTTTTAAGTTTTCGATGGATTTGTCACATTTGAATTTACGTTAATTTGTTGTGTTGTATTTTTTAGAGTTTCGTTTTATTAAGTTTTCTACTGTAAGATTTAATCTTTTTACTTTTTGTATACGGAAATTTTGTTTTCTTTGAACCGTTTGGATGAACACTATCATGCACAATTATGTAGGAATATGTTAAAATGTTATTTGTGTTTTCATTTTTAACCGACGAAACCAAAAAGGAGGAGGTTCTCTATTCGACGCGTATATTTTTTTTTTAATGTGTTATCACGCACAACTTTTCACAGAGTGGTTCGATTCCGATGATTCTTTTTTCATTGGATAGGGTGTACTTCGAAGTTGGTCCCATTTCAATTTGAACAACAAAATTCATCCCTGAGGGTAGCAAAATGAAGGATATTGATCGTTCACCCTCTGAATTTTGGTCCGTTAAACGATTATATCAGGCATAACTTTGTAGTGGGTATTCCGATTTCGATGATTCTTTTTTTATTAGAAAGGGTATACCTCATAGTTGATCATATTCTAATTTGTAATGACATGATCCACCCCTATGGGTAGAAAATCAAAAATAATTTATAGCATTTAACAATAAATAGTTCAAATAGAAAATCATATTATTTGATAGTTAATAGTTGAAGTAAGCTAAGTAAGTATTTTGGAAGTAATAAAAAATTGAGTAGGTAGTAATTAGTAGATTTCTGCAACAAAAAATTGAAAAATAAAAACTTTTTAACAAAAAATTTAACCGACGAAAAAATTAACTGAAAAGCAAAAAATAAAATAAACCTTCTTAGTCTAAATGATAATTGAGCTCCTAAACTAATGTGAGTAACTGATTTTGAGTCGGCGCCAAACCAACTAGCAATTGAATTAGGTGAAGCGTAAAATGATGGCAGCGAGATGCACGGCTGCGTTTTGATGACTTCTTTCATAGATAATTGTTTGTTTGGCGCTGACTCAAAACCAGTTACTCACATTAGTTTAGAAGCTCAATTATCATTTAGATTAAGAAGGTTTTACTTAATTTTTTGTTTTCAGTTAATTTTTTTTGTTTAAAAGTTTTTATGTAATTTAACATAATCTATACCTTTGACCTACTGTTGACCAGTGAGCGATTCAGTGAGTACCATCCGGGGTACACAGTGGATCAATTAGATTTTTTTTCAAACAAACCTTGTCTTTTTTCAAAACCCTCTACGATGTTAGAATCATTATAATTTGAGAAGATCATAGACTTATTATGGGAAGATACATTAGTCGACATCTGCTAGAATTCACAGCAATTCCGGCTGATCCACTCTCAACCATTTTACCCTAAGTGTATTTTGTTTGCTACTTTAATTCTGTTATTTATGAAACTAATGCAAATAAAACGGAATTTGAATATATTTTCGAGCACAGATTCAACAAACTACGTTATTATGGATATATATATCTTCCCAAACAACCCGATCCTTCTTCAATTCATTTACCTTTTTCATTCCATATGTAGGAACATGCCTATCTCGCCCACTGCGGATAAGTGGACGCGTAAACTGATACGTAAAGATATGTGTATTTCCGAACCGACAGACTTCAGTGATAACCGAGCAATTCAGAAGGAAAACACACAGTGATGCATCTCAAATTACCATCGACCGATAACAGGTGGCTACAAAGGCGAAAAAATCCCACGCAGTTGTCCCTTCCGTCAACAAGGTTATGGCGGACGCAAAGAAACGCTCGCTCGCTAGTTCGATCCAGCATTCGATTGTGCCAGTGTCGTCTGTCGTTCCGTATCACTAATACCGACCCTTTTCTTATCTAGGTCATGTTTATGGAGCAAACGACCGACCGAACGGAAGAAATGTTACACGTGCAGAAATTGGTTAGCCCGTCGCCGGGGGCGCCCCGATCGCTGCAATTTATCGTGGAAAGAGCGCGCGCTACCAATCTGGGTCTTTGCCGTACTGGGGCCTGCGACAGGCCGAAAGCCTCAATGAAGCTCACCGACTGCCGCATAGAGGCGCGCTCTCCGCACGTCACTCCAACTTATCGCGCTTCTCTTTCCCGTTCTTTTTTATATGTGATGAATGTGCCACAGGCTTTTCGGGGATCATTTAGAAGTTCTCGCGCTCTGCTCAATGTGCAGTAATTATCGTTTCTCCAAAGTATACAGGGTGTTTCATAATTGAATGCTGATCCTAATGGGCGATAATCCTTGGGAGATTTTGAAAAAAATGCTTCATAAATAATAAATAAATTTATTGAATCCTTTTTGATCATAAAAAAATGATAAAGGATACGTCAGACAACAAGTAGTTTACAAATATTCTGTGCATACAGATACATAAAGTAATAGTTTAAAAAAACTAAAGAACACACTTTTATAGAAAACCAGACTAAAAAAATTAAAAAATATTTATTTGAAGTGGTATCATAAAGGAATATAAATTAAACTAAACTGCTATTTTTAACCCGATTAGAAAATTAATTTTTACAAAATAATATATTCCGACCCCAAAACCCCACATACCAATTTTGAATGGAATCAGACCATAATCATCAAAACTCGGCCGCCATTTTAAACCGCCATCTGAATTTTTCAATTTTACAAAAATCATAATATTCGACCCCAAAACCCCACATACCAATTTTGAATAGAATCAGACCATAATCACAAAACTCGGCCGCCATTTTGAAGCCACCATCTTGGATTTTTCAATTTTTACAAAAGGATCATAATATTCGACCCCAAAAACCTCCACATACCAATTTTGAATAGAATCAGACCATAATACAAAACTCGGCCGCCATTTTGAAAGCCACCATCTCGAATTTTTCAATTTTCACAAGAGAATCATAATAATTCGAACCCAAAAACCCTCACATACCAATTTTGAATAGAATCAGACCATAATCACAAAACTCGTCCACCATTTTGGAGCCGCCATCTTTAATTTTTCAATTTTGACAAAAGAATCATAATTTCCGACCACGAAAACCCTCAGATACCAATTTTGAAGCAATCGGACAATAATCACAAAACTCGTACGCCCTATTGGAGCCGCCATTTTGTTTTTATCCCACACAAAAATTCCCTAATGCATTGTCACAAGAATAATGTACACCTGCCAAATTTCAAATCATTCCGACGTCTGGAAGTGGGTCAAAATCGCGCCCAAAGGAGTCGGTTACAAACAAACAAACAAACATACAAGTGAAGCTAATATAAAGCATGTACAAATATAACAGTTCCACAAAGTAAATATATAAATACATCATGTGATTGATTGAAATAATACATAGAAATACATAGGAATATAACAGCACCACCAAATGAACATACAAATACACATCATTGATTGAAATACTCATCAGTACTATAGAAACAACCGTTAATCAAGAATTCTTTGAGTTTCAGTTTGAAATTATTTTCCCTGTTTAGGTTTTTTATATCTTCAGGTAAGTGATTCTGAAATTTTGCCCCCTTATAGGATGGACAGTTTTCATACAGACAAGTTGAGTGTTTCTGAAGCCTCATTAATTCACCGTGCCTGGTGGGATATGCATGAAAGTCACAATTTCGATTGTAACTATGTATTTGTTTTTTTTAAAGTAGAATACATTTGTAAATATAAATGCAGGGTACGCACATGACTTTATTTCCAATAAAGTGTTGCCTACAAGATTCTCTGTATTCTATCCTATATATTAGCCCCAAACGGCAATATTATAAGAAATATGGGAATATACAATAGCAAAGTAAACATTTAAAAGTTGGGCTTTATTGAAATTAGATTTCAATTGTCTAATTGCATAGTACCCACTGTTAACTTTCTTCGCTGACATGATTAATACCTGACTCCCAGGTCATGTTACCATCGATGTAAGTACCTAGGAATTTGGTGTTATCTGATGATTTAATTATTTCATCGCCCACTCTAACCTGAAACTTATAAAAAAATTATTTATCTTGGAATAAAACTGCATCAGAACAGTCTTTTTTTCATTTACTACTAAAGAATTTCTACAACACCAGTTTTTAAACTCGTAATTCAGTTTTTTTTTCGAGTTCCTCTGGATTATCAGCATTCGCTGCGATCGTTGTATCGTCTGCATACAGAACTACATGATCTGTGCTTATGTGATTGGGCATGTCATTAATGAACAGAAGAAAAATTGGAGGACCCAATATAGAACCCTGCGGTACCCCAAGATCAATGTTGTACTGCTGCGACTGACAATTGTCAATTTTAACATACATCTTCCTTAGAGTCAGGTATAATCTTAGCCATGAGAGAAAGTTACCCCTGAAGCCAAGTGATTCAAGTTTTTTTGCATATGATATCTGGGTCAATAATGTCGAATGCTTTTGATAAGTCAAAGAAAAGTGCAGCGACCTATTTTTCTTTGTCAAGTGAGTCATAGATACACTTGAAAAAGTTGTAAAATGCACCTTCCGTTGACCTACCTGGACAAAAACCATGTTGATGTTTAGATATTATATCGAATTGATCTAGGAACGCCAGCATTTTCACATAGATAGACAGTTATGAACATAGGTCCGCAACCGCTTTATTTCTGAGATAAAGGATGTTGAAATTAAACGAAAAAAATAAGTTCTTCCCCAATATCTCTGAAACCGCTTTGGCTTTTTTTTGAATTTTGGTACATGCAAAGTACGCATAAAAATACGTTTTTTCCATGATAGAGGATTTCTTAATTTTCATCAGTGGCGTCCCTGTTAACATGCTCTGCCATATTTTTGATCAAAATAATGATACGCCACTGTCTTTTTTCCAAATAAATATTATTTTTGTAATTATCCTCTGTCTTCCCATAAAAATGGTCCCCTGCCTTTTTTCGTTCGCCGAACGGTTTTTGAGTTAGAAAATAAAATGCATTCATCTGCTTGTCCCTTTGCGAAATCAGTCGTTGAGGAGTAGTAGGATTATCTTGTGGGCTAAGAACACATTTCGTTGTTTTCAACATAAACAATTTTGACACTTTTTCAGCTAGATACGTGATTTTATTCACGTTATTAAAACTTATTTATTAAAAAAAACATGGTAAATTTTACAAATACCGAATTAGCAGACATGCATTACTTGTATCCCAAATAGCACAGAGTCATAGAATTAACATAATGACTTCTCATACCGTCTTAAAGACCACGTATTTGTATGTTTTAAAACCAAAAAGTTAATGTGCGTTTTATAACCTTCAGGCGTTGCTATGACGCCGTGTAGTAGATATAACGAGAGTACAATAAAGAATTCTCGAGATGATTGTACTGTGGTTTGTATGTAAATAAATAGTGTGTCGTTAAGTAGAACTTAAGAGCAGTTGCTGTGAGGTTATTATGACAATGAACATATGTGGTTCTAATTAATATATTTTTGAAACGTTTCTACGATTTCATATTGTACTCATGTAATGTAGTTTTATCAACTGATGAACTTTGGTCGTAAAGATTACATTATGAATCTATGGTTAGATTATTTTTGTTGGTTATGTTATTTTTGTTGGATAGGTATATTGTGTTATGTATGTAGAATATTCAGTTCCGGATGAATGATTAAGATGCCAAAACAAAAATCCAATCTGCCTTACAAGAGAACTGGAGCGTATAGAAAAATGTAAAGAGGAAGGATGAGTGCCTACCCCAAAATTAACATCTGAAATAACTAATCAGTTTATCGGGACACTGCAAAAAAATAAAGTTCATCCAGTTCCTTCAATTGTTTTCACAACAAGGAAAGACATAAATAATATGTATATGCACTTCGAGTGATAGATAAAAAATATTTAAATATAACTGTTCAACATCAACATAACCTCTATGGTAAATGTCAGTTATTTTTAGCGTTTTCCATTAGGCGGAACTAGCGGAATGCTTATGCACTCAGTGTATAGCTTTTTCTGTTTTGATAGCGTTACGACGTTAGTACAACAAAACTTGCTACTTGTGGTCACAGCGACTACATTACAACTTTTTTTTGTAAGATATTGCGATGTCTTTGAGACACTCGTAAACTATTCTATGGTAATACATACCGGAGTAATTACAACTTTTCGACACTAGGAGGACAGCATCCATGTTTTTCGATTGATTGATAACATCATTCTGGTAGCCATATTGAAACAAACATATTTAAAATAAAAAATATGGGACCCTGGGTGTTATATCAATTTAAAAATCATTGGAGATGTGCTAATCAAGTATCTTTCGTAATATAGTCTACATATTTCAACGATTAATGAGAAAAATTGATGAAATATATTTTTCTATAATGAAAATAAATATTTATCTCTCTTCATTTTCGAAGCGCATGAATTTTAAGTGAGTAGAATTGGATTTTGATCGTAAAAAGGTTTTTTTCAAGACACATAAATGAAAATCATTTTTATCTCGATAATTATCACGGTCACAGATCATGAACTTGTAAAGGAAGGCTGACTTATATATTATATTGATATTATATAAAATCTTTTGATATGGTATACATATTGTAATACTATATTAGAAAGATTATGACCTTCATGCATAATGATATAATGACTACACTAAAACCACAGAACGACCATTTTGCGACTGGCTTATATAAGTCTATATTGGCAAGTCATTACCACTTTATAACGTCGATGTGACGTCGCAAGAGTGTGCCTTTTTATCGTATTGGCATACATAGCGACGTCTTAGCATATTACAAGACATAAGTCATGGACTTTTGCGAAAGGTCTAGTAGACGTCTGTACAACCGAATTATGACCTCTGTGTGCTACTTGGGATGGGCTTGCTGACGGGAACGCATATGAAGCCGGGCGACTGTATCAAGAGCGCTTCCCAAATAGATTGGTTCCTGATGCTCGAAAGATTTCAAACACCCACAGAAGGTTATGTGAAACAGGAAGTTTTGAGACAAATCATCACTTGAAAAGAGCACATCGGACTGCAAGAACTCCAGCGATTGAGGTAGCAGTTTTGAATTCAGTTGACGAAAATCCTGAAATAAGTACGAGGCAAGTTGCCAATAATTTGAAGAACGCCCATATTCTTCATGATTATTTATTATATCCCTATCACATTTAACGGGTTCAGGCTCTATTTCCTCGAGACTTTCCATTACGAGTGAATTTCTGCTTCTGTTCTTGGTTAGCTATCCAATTATGCCAAATTGGCTGCAAAAAAATTGTTGACAGATTATCATATCCCATTTTTCATAATTCTCATACTTCATTGCAAATGTGTTTGAAAAAATTAACAAAAACCACGAATTGCAGCTTTACTGCTTAAATCAAAATTTGTCAGCTACCTGCAAACATTTGCATTCTGTTTTATCGCCGCGCCGTCCAAAGCCTACTTGTTCAAAGTGTGCGTTTCAAAGTCTACAAGAAAAAACCTAAAAGCTCTGCATTTCAAAGGTGACTCTAGCAAAATATCAAGTGTGCTACATTTTTGGATGGTAATTTCAAGCTCTATTGAAATTAGCAAAAATATACAGATTGTCTAATTTAAAAAAATTATTTTTCCATTAATAACTATTGATATATGATTTGAAAAAATAAATTACCTACACCATTGAATTCTACGTAAGAAAGTTTCCACAGAAACAAAGAATTTTTGACAAGAAAAAAGTAACAGCAACTTTTCGAAAATGCACATTTTCGAAAAACATGCTGTAACTCAGAAACCATTAAGCTTGACCCTCACCATTAAGCTTGACCCTCAGACACAGCTATCAGTTTTTATCCATCTAGTGTGGAAACAGGACTTTCCCTTTGAAAGTGTCCAATTTGGCCCACTCGGTACATTTGATTTTTCAGAAGCATTTTTATTATTGCTCTAGAGTGCGTTGCACCCTTCAACCAATCTGATGGACATGAATGATGAGTGAAAAATATTATATGGCAGCTTTTTCCGCCTAGTTGAGTACCTATGTCGGTTTGATATTTCCAAAACCAACTTCTGGTATTTTGATATTTCCAAAAGTCAACTTTTTCAAATGACAACATCTTTGAGACACACATTTCTTGGATTCAAATTTTCACGACGAATCCATTGATGGTTTCTAATCGAAAATCGGATGTATAACAATCCTAATTATTTGTCGAATAATTATGAGAAAATTGGGGTATATCGCTAATCATAATTTCAATTTTACGATCAAAACGAAAGGTATAATTTTTTTTTACATTTCTAGAAACCATTGGAAACTTTCAATTAAAATCATTCACGTACGTTTTGGCCAATCAAAACATTATTATTGTTATGCCCCAAGAATATTCATATATAAACATAACGAATTTATATATGAAGAAGTGGCAACCTCAAATATGAAAAAACTTTTTAACGAATACTCCATTTTTAAGACTTTGAAAATACAGACGGGAAATAGCAAGCAGATGGTGGGTAAGAAAACATGGCAAGAGATAAGAACAGACCTAAAAAAATGTTCTTTATGGAGTCAAAACTGTCAGCACTTACGATAATTGCTTGCGTGTGAAAGTCATTATTTGAGGCTCATCAAACAACCTAATCATTGAAAATGTTCAAGCATGTCATTTAATATTTCCTCATATTTTGGGGTCTTATGGTTTCCCAAGACGATACCCATGCTGCCAATTTTGTAGGATGCAGTTTCCTATCAAAGTTTTCGTCGTTTATCAGTTTTCTTTCATCGGAGCCAACGAAAATGCCTTCTTTCAGTATAGCTTCAGATAAAGATGGGAATACACCTCGTAAATGCTTCAATCCATGGCCTTGTTTATTTGAGGCTTCCACAAATTGTTTCATAATACCAAGTTTTAAGTGCAGAGGTGGTAATAAAAGTTTTTCAGGTGGCACTTAGTTTTGTCGAATTATATTTCTGATTGCTGGATTTGAGCTAGTTCTAGCCAGCCATTATTGTCTCTAAAATGTTGTACCCTGTTTCTGCTGTCCCACTCACGCATGTTATGTGAAGCCACTTTGCTGTCCTAATAACATATCAAGTATTTTTAAATCTCCACACACAATCCACCCATGTACAGAATTAATAGAGAAAAGTAGTTATATCCATTATGGAGTAAAATTGCTTTCAAGCTTCTCTTTGAAGAGTCAATTGAAAGTATCCAACCGTTAGCATCGTATTCAATATCGTACATCTTTACCAATCCATGTTTTTACAATAGACAAGATCTGTATCTTCATCAAAAAAATGTAATAAATCGTTTTTTAACTTATTCGACATTTCCTATAAGAACTCGCGTCCTTTCATCTCAGGACAGGTGAGGTCCGTTACATCCAAACGTGACATGCCAAATGCATTTCCCTTTTATCCAGAGTGTCTAATGAAACATGCTCCCTACAAAGAGAAGATCCCGATCTCATTCCAAGTTCAGTGAACCTCATATCATTGAAAGACTAAAGTAGCTACCTGAGAAATCTCGGCTTTGTCCTGGAGTCACCATTACGGTCGGTCTATTGTTATCTCAAGACTACTCTTCTACATGTATCACGAAAATGTATGCAATTTCAATCTTGGAGATCACTTAGGAATAATAATGAGAATAAAAAATCATAATTACATAAATAACATGAATTTGAAACGTATTTCATTTAGAGACATGGACGATAATAATATTAGGAATTTACAAAACTACCTTGATGTTGAATCCTTCTTTCCAGTATATAACTGTTCCGAAAATATAGATACAATATTCAGTAATTTTATAGGAGTAATTGACTATGCCCTAGCTTTATTTTGTCCGGTTAATAGTAAGACTATCCATCAGAAAAACAGCTCCTCCAAGGAGTGGGTGAATAAAGAAATCATAGAAATGGGCAGAAGATTGAAAAACTTATATTGGCTAAAGGTGAATACGCATGAACAAACAGACCTAAATGAAGAATGTAAATGTTTTAAAAAGGAGTACGAACGAAAGGTTAGTTACACCAAGCATACTCACTATCAGTCACGTATAAACGACAAACAAAATATAACCGAAAAACAAAAGTACTTCTGGAAATTAGTCCGGGAAAAAAACGGTAAATCAAAAAACAATCAGCCACCTGAAATTGTCATCAACAACAAGTTGACCACTAACAAAACTGTGATAGCTGATGAGCTTTGCAAACACTTTGCAACGTCACCCAGAATCGCACTAGATCTGCACTTTCCAAATTCAACATCCGAGGTATGCACAGTGAGTAATCCACAAATGAACTCTTTCTTCTTTAATGCTGCCAATCCTACAGAAATACTAGACATAATAAATAATTTAAAAAACACCGATAGTGTTGGTGTTGATTGTATTTCTACCAAAATAATTAAAAGCATAGGATCTTACATTGCAGAGCCTCTTGCGTACATCATCAATCTCTCGATTGAACTAGGTAAATTTCCTAATAATTTGAAAATTGGAACGTTTACACCAATCCCTAAAAAAGTTAATTCCCAGTTCCTGGAAGATTATAGACCCATAACTGTTCCCACGGTCATATGTAAAATAATAGAGAGAGCACTGTATAATAGAATCATAACATACTTTGAGAAATATCAAATAATCAGTATGTGTCAAAATGGTTTTTATCCAGGGAGATCAACAGAGAGTGCTATCTACAATCTTTTCCAGTATATCCATAAACATTTGGATCAGAAGAAACATGTGGGGATACTTTTATTTGATCTCACCAAAGCATTTGACTGCTTGGATTTGAAATTTCTCGAAAGTAAGCTTCAGTCAGTAGGCATTAGGGGGAAAGTATCAAAATGGTTGATGTCCTATTTGGAGCATAGAAAAATATTCATCAGAATGAATGGCACCGAAACAGAAACATACGATGTGAATTTAGGAGTTCCGCAAGGATCAATTCTGGGGCCACTCCTGTTTCTCATATTCATTAATGACCTTCCAAATTTCATGAAAACTGATTGCCTAGTGCTATATGCAGATGATGTTTCATTAGCAGCATATGGTGATAATTCTCACATATTACAAGAGAAATTGAATCATTTAGCAAACAAAATCACCGAATGGTCACAAAAAATGGAATGATACTCAATGCTTCAAAAACCGTTCTTCTACACGTAAACCCAAAAAAAGAATTACGCGATCAAATTCATATAAATATAGGAACAGTTTCGTTACAACCAATTTCTTCTGCACGATTTCTTGGAACTTATCTGGATTCAGACATGTCCTTCAAAACCGCCATTGAGAATGTCAGCAAGAAAGTAAACTCAAGTTACTATGCTATAGTTCAACTGAAATCGATATTCAATAAAGAACAACTCCTCAATGTCTATTATGCGCTCGTATACTCTCGAATTAGCTATGACATTATTGTATGGGGAAATACATCAATGGCTCGCAGACTACTGATCTCACAAAAACGTATTATCAGACTTATATTTGGTATCAAACGAACAGACTCATGTAAACCATATTTTAGAGATAATAACATCTTAACAGTTCCCAGTATATATATTTACAAATGTATTTTGCTTGTCAGTAAAAATATAGATTCACTAACACATAATCATGATAGTCATAATTATAAAACTAGGCATGGCAATTTGCTACAAATTCCTCACCACAGAACTTCCTTATATGAAAAAAGTCCTCAATACAGTGGTATAAAGTTTTTCAATATACTCCCGGAATCAATAAAAAGTGAAAGAAATGAAATACGTTTCAAAAAACAACTAAAAAGTTATTTGATTGAGAAATGCATATATAGCCCAAGCGAGTTTCTGACTTCTTAACTATAATAAAATTGTATTGACTGTTAAATGATACTGAACATTGTGTGTCTAAATGTCTATATGTAAACAATAACTGAAATTGTATAATAATTGTTATTTATGTGCCTGTAAGTCTTCGAGTCTTCTTTACGGTCTCGTAGAATGAAATTTTATGTATTATAGGTGTACAGATTTTTATATTTATATTTTTGACATGTCCAATACCATGTAATATGGTCTTAATGGAATAAAATATTATTATTATTATTATTATTATTTCCCCGTGAATTTTTTCCACATATTCATAACAACTTACAAACGCTATCAAGTTTGATTCTAGAATTCCTACCGCTGATCATTTATATTTGTTTAATTCTTGCAGAAATTCTAAAAAACCAGGGTTGAAAAAATCATAATTTTTTGGAAAAATATAAAAAATCAATATTTTTTTCTATTTCTATTGATTTTTTTCCTATAAATAAGACAAGTTGCTATTTTCAACACGTTTTTGATCTTTTCCCAACGTTCTTCAAATTTTAATGAGGATAATTCCTGTCGAAAAACGCCTAGTCGTGCAAATTCCTGTGAACAAGTTAAAAAACACTCCACTGTTTATATAAAGATGTGTCCGCCCTAACTCGCATCATTTGATCATTTGCCGTCTAATAAGCAGCGCGACGCGTGATTTCTGCTTTAAATTTCTAAAGGTTACCTGAAAATCTGCAAATAGTGTAACAATGTCAACTCTTCATGAAAGTGGAAGGAAAAAAGACCCTATCTAATAAAATTGAAGGAAAATCTGTGAATAGAGCTATACTCTGTCCTTTTTTCACTGGCAGCTAACACCCTCATTATAAATGCAAATCTGCGAAAAGTTGTTTACCGTCGGCTCAAATGAATTTCATGGTATAGTATTTCTAATCCCAATTGGACCGGCATAAAAAGTTTCGAGAAGGAATTCTCTTCCACACGACAGAAGTTTTTTATGATTGTACCAGGAACGCTTTGAAAGTAAAAACACTGGTAGTATATAAATTTTCCATTTGACGGGCAGTGCATATGAACACTCCCCGTAGTGCTCTTATTCTTATTGCCGTTCCAATTGGGATTAGAATGACTATAACAAACACGTTTTGATAGAACTTCATGTGTTTTCGAGTTTACTTTTCTAGTCCACTCTGTTTTATCTCTAATAACAATAGAACGGTGAAATTATTACAAAGCATCGATGGTAAAAGTAATGATCAATGACGTGCGTTCGGTAAACCATGTTTAGATATTTATTTATAAAAACTTTCCAAGAAACAATACATGTTTATAACAATATTGAATTCAGAGTAATAATTGACAATTAATCGATTATTGGATGTATCAAAGTTACACTTGTCAAACTATTATAACTGCGTCCTATGCGCGACTTCAGCAGCTCACCTGAAATGTTTTAGTTGCAAATAGTGATGGTGATAAATGTATGTAGTTACTTACAAATGCCCATTTTACAGACATCATCGGTATCCGAATCAGAAGAATCTTCGGGTCCTATTGAAATTACTAGAGATTCCACAGTTTGGTCAATTGAATTATCAAGATCCCACATCTTCTGTTCTTCTGTTAATACATGATTAACAGCATTTTTCTAATTGTCGCTTGTCACTTTGGAGAACGATGCTAGAAGAAGCTGACGTACATAATCCAATTTAGAAGTAGTGTTGTTCCTAGCAACGTCTTCTTTCACTTGAGCCCATATGAGCTCGATAAGATTGAACTCACAATGGTATGGAGGTAATCGTAATACAACCATCTTTTTTTCTTTAGCCATTTCGTCAACTACGTATTGTTTGTAGTTTGCATTGTGTTGCCTCGCAATGGATAATAATTCTTTTTTTACCATGCTATTATCATGAGGGAGATCTTTCTGCTGGAACCAATAAAAAAAATTTTTTTCCAGTTTTTTGTGGGCAACGCTTCCTTAAGCCTGGAATGGTAGCTGTCCATGACAATAACGGCAATCGCAGGCAACAGCTCTATCATTTGTGAAAAGTAGTTCTCACACACATTCGCATTCATCTCCTCGTGGTAATCTTTTGTGGATTTCGAGACGAATTGCAGCAAACCACCATCGACAAAACCATGCTCATTTCCAATATGGGTGATAATTAACCTACGCCCTTTTCCGATCGGTGCAGGTAACCCAGTGGAATATCCTTCCATTACTGCTTGGCGAGAAGTTTTTATGTTAGTGTCGACCCATGTTTTCTGCACAATAGGTCCTTCGTTAAGCCATGTTTCGTCCAAATAATAAATTGTCCTTCCTTCAGATCGATACTTCCTGATCGTCCTTAAATAATTTCTTCTCCAATGCACAATTTCGTCTTTATCTATAAGGAGGGACTTTTTTTTCTGCTTTTCCCAGGAAAAGCCTATCACGCGTAAAAGTTTCCTCAATTTG
The DNA here is from genome assembly GCA_018342105.1 of Gonioctena quinquepunctata. Taxonomy (NCBI): domain Eukaryota; kingdom Metazoa; phylum Arthropoda; class Insecta; order Coleoptera; family Chrysomelidae; genus Gonioctena; species Gonioctena quinquepunctata. Next base: position 762,822 of record JAFIRS010000175.1, read on the forward strand.
GTTCTGCCTACTTGTGGTGAATCGTCGTCTTCCTGAATTGACTGTAGAACTTTGTCTATTGTTGGTATCTCTTTATTCATATAAAAAGAGTGAACTTTCCTTCGGTTGGCGGTCCTACCAAAGTTATCGATTGATAGGATCCTGAATTTTGTTTTGGTGTACTAATGTCTTCACTTTTCCTTTCGTTTAAAAACCTGTAAATTGTTCTTTCACTCACTCCCGTCGGATTAGAACATGTAGACATTATCTGGAGAACGGAACTCGTGGGTTGTTGATGAACAAGTGCATCATGCACATTGAGCACTATAGTTTGTGCTCTTACAGAGTATGCAACAAATATATTGGGTTCAACTGGTGTAAAGTTTGCACCCGATGCCATTTTCATAAACACTACTCAAAGATCACAAACGTATTAAGAATAAGCAGTAGCTCGTCACGGACTCCCCTCCACAGCAAAACACTATTATATTGTATTTTGTAGAAACTAGCCGACGGGGGAAACCCAGAATTCCTTTATTTATTTGCTTTAATACCAACTAATGCTTCTATACTGGGGCAGGTACGTCCACTTTGCATTAATTATCCTTCATAATAACAATTTCGAATTGTATTGGTCTTACCTAAGAAGTAAGCAAATTTTAATTATGAGGTATTAACTGAGACCCTCATTCTGTAATGATGTCCGATTTGTAGAAACGAATGTACAGTTAAAGTGTATCTCGGTAATTTCCATCTAAATATTTTATTTCGACCTGACTATTTACTAAACTAATTGTGCTCAAATATTTACCTCAATTCCTTCATAATAACAAGTGGTGAGGGGAATAGGTACTAGTATTATTATATATTCATTTTGTAGGTATTCAACCATATTCTCATAACTTGCTCTTGAGTAAAAGTGAGTACAGTATAAAAGTTCGTAATAAGTATCATTGAATTTCCGTCTTACATTTTGGTAAGAAATGTTTATTTTATACCTGAGAGATGAGACCACGAAGTCGTGCTGCCAGGGAAAAAAGGACAGAGTATACCTTATTACATATGGTTGTGCTGCACATATTTTAAATTTACTATGTAAGGATTTGGAAATCGCTAATATGCAAGAACATGTTGTTTACATCGCCAAATACTTTCGTAACAACCATTTTGCCTCTGCAGCATATACCAAAGAAGGAGGCAAATGACTAGTTTTGCCAAATGATGTCAGATGGAATTCGCTTGCCGACTGTTAAGGTTTCGTTGAGTCATGGCCCATACTTTTCAAACTTGACAATATTATAAGAGGAAAAATTCCAAACATTCACTTGAAAAGATTGTTCGAAGATTACTTAAAAATACTTGAGCTTATCTCTATCGTAATAGATGAACTACAAAGAAACACTCTTTCAGATGTTGTGGAAGAATTTAAAATATAAAATACCCATTTTGACAAAACTGACATAACTTTAAAACATCTGCAAAAATTTAATAAGCGTTATGAACAGTGTATAACCCCATCATTTGTTGGCATATCTTCTTGACCCAATAAAAACTCGGCAAACACTAACAGAGAGTGAAAAAACTTTTGCTTTAAAAGCTGTTAAAGAATTATATCCATTCATAATCAAGTTTCTTGCCAGATCAGAACCTTTCACTGATATTATGTTCCAAGATAATATTCTTCGGAATATAAAACCCATAGATTGATGGAAATCACAACAAAATATATACCCATTATTCAAAGAGTTCTTCATAATTAGAAAGTTATTTTGTGCTGCTGCTTCTTCCGAATCAGTCGAGAGAATTTTTTCAACATTTGGTTTAGTCCATTCCAAACTCAGAAATCGATTAGGAACGGAAAAATCTGCAAAATTAGTTTTTTTTTGTCATGATTTGAATTGAAAAAATCATATGATTTAAATCATGTATTTACATCAATTGATTTAAATCGTTTCAACCCTGAATCAAAAATGGAACAAAAAGTATGTTTATTTCATCACTATGAGACCGTCGTTTCTCAGGAACTTTTTTCCAATTTGCGAAACAATTAGGACCTATTAGCTCCCAGTATAAACATTCATTTGGACTGTTTGAGTTTCCAATACTAGCTGTTTTCCAACTTCGGCTGGTTTCTTTCATCGGTATCCAGAATTCGATTAAAGCTTTGCGGAACCGAACAAAACAAGGAAATAGAATCGGCATTCAGTAACGTCTCTTTCAGATGAACTACGAAGGAACAACCAATCGCCACAAGAGAAAATAATGTTTCGGCTGAATTTTTTAATACGAGCGTTTTATGTAACGAAACACGTGCATGCTTTTGATGAAAATATGTTTATCATACACGCTCTACAAAATGCCCTCTTTGAATACTGAGAAGAGTCCGCAAAATGCCAACTCAGCGGACTTGTACTTGAAGTCGTCATGGCAACACTATAAAATAATTAATAAAAAACTTTTTTGGAGACAAGCTTTTATTCAAATGTTCTAAAAAGTAAAAAATAATTGTTTTGGATGTAGTTATTCCGTGAGTTATAGATAGAGTTATGTCTTTAATAAGGTTTTTTTTTTATTGATTATTTTATTTCATTTACGATGTGAAAATACTAGACAGGATATACTCGATTATTTTTTTTCGTGTAATTTTTAACCAATCGGAACGTTCAATTTAGTTAAGTAACCTTTTGTATGGCGAGTAGTTTGCGTCAACACATGTTCACCTCCTACGAGAGATGAAGATGGGTTGCGAAAACTTAGGTGGCTACCTCCAAGTGGTATCGCTGGATAACGGGGTTGACAAGGAAAATCCAGTGGGAATGACCAGAAATGGTCAAAACCTGCGGATCTCTAAGTCAATCTCAAACCAAATGCCACCACAACATGGCTTAATCCAAGGCGTCAAGCGACCCGTGCCGAGGGATGGATGATACCTGAGCCAGTCAGGTATAAAAAAAACGGAGCCTCTGGGATACATGGCGACCTCCCAGAGTAATCTGCCTTACACCTGCGCAGGGGGCACCGCAGGTGTGGACGACCCTTTCCCCTACACAAACAACCCTGGGGAACTTCCAGTTGAAGAAGACCCAACACCGATAGCGGGTATGGAAGTCGAGGAGATTCCAGTTGAATCACACTCGGCACCAGAAACCGTAAACCCAACCGAGGAGGGATCAGCAGATGGTCGAACACCTACTGAGAAACTCCCGGAAACAGAGTGGATTCCAAAGCCATTTGGTAAAATGGAAACCAAAAAGATTCTTCAGCTCATCAAAACCCAGGACATGGGGATAGATACTGAAGAATGGCTTGTCATCAAGAGACAAGAGGAGGCCTCGGGTCTAACTCTTGTCTTTCAATCTTCGACTGTGACGCCCTAAGTAGTAGGCGACACAGAACCTTTGGAGAGATCAGCCCGGAAACAGGCATGAATCCGAAGAACCTTATCAACAGGCTTCTAAACCTAATCAAAGGCACAAACCTGTTTGAATGAGGAACCACTGACGACAGAGTGATACAATAGACCCCAGCTGGTCGCAGTGTCAAGGGAAGCTAAGTGCCAACCCTGTCTCTGGCTCGTCAGCCTTAAACCAACCAACCAACCAACCTTTTGTATAATTTCGATAATACCCGATTATACATAGAGTAGCTCCACCAATCGAAAATTTTACAATAATTTAATTTCCGTAGTAACCACATCGACATCAATATACAACAATACACAAACTAACAGGACCGTCAAATTTTGACGTTTATCAACAATTGTTCAAAAATGATTCGATTCGGAGATTTATCATTAAATGCAATAGACGAAAGTATACAAAATACTGAGCCTCATAATACAGTGAAAACAAAAAAGTTAGTATGGGAACAATTTCTTACGTTTTGTAGTGGAAGAAACTATGTACTAAATGAATCAATTTCCACTGAAATGATAGCAGCCATTTTGAAATATTGGGCTTTCGATATGCGAGAAGATAATGGAGAAAATTATAAAGAAAATGTGGTTAAAACGATTTGGAACGTAGCGGCAAAACAAATACAAGAAAATATATGAAGGAGTTTAATAGAGTAATTGATCCATTCTCTAGTCCCATATTTTTAGCCGCACGAAACGCAAGAAATTCAAAAAGAAGGGAACTTCAAATGTTACCGGACGAAAGAAAGGTTAGTGCATCAGCATTTCAAGATACCGAGTACATAGCAAGGATAGAAGCGTGGGATGAAAATACACCGGAAGGATTACAAATAAAATGTTTGCTTGACTCATTATTTTCAAAGGGAAACTGGAAATGATAATACTCCAACTGGTAGAATACAATATAATCCTATGTTTACCAAAACCACACAGGGAGGAGCAAAACCGTGTGCTAATAATAAATGGCTTGCACCCAACCATAATAAGTAAGTCGTTGTCCAGTGAGACTTCTAGATAAACTAATGATAAAAAGAAGCGAAAACATCAATATTGAAACAAATAGGTTATTTCTGACAGTAAATCCTAACTGGAGAAAACAAAAAACCCTTGGCTGGTACGAAAATATGCCAATTGGAGTGCATGAAATTAGTAAATGGGCCAAACAGTCTGCAGAATTGGCAAATTTAAGGTAGTACCGCCACGAGACAGTTGAATTAGGAAATTATTAAAATTTGGCATACGTATTGTTTAACATGTGAACAACACCTCTATAAAACAAACAATTTTAACAAGTTTCATCATCCCAAACCCGAGATATATATATATAATTGAAGTTGACTCAATTAACACGTAACATATGGACCATGGATAGGCAAACACACATTATTAATTCTACCGTTAGTACTAAAATTAAGAAGTTTATGAAAAACGAGGAGGAGCTAGAGCAGGATATCACAGATATTGTGAATCAAAGTGATTGACCATCTGGTTTGACAGATATAATCAAAACTACTCTCGTTATTCAAAATAGTCCACGGGGAAGCGCACAGCCTAAAGGGGGGTCGTAGAGAAATGCGGATTGTGCCAGGGGACTTTTTAAAGAAGGACGGGGGACCATTTGAGGGTCTGAACGCAAAAAAAAAACTCCTCCTAGGTGACCCCCATCGATTTTAACGATACCCCCCTTCTAATTTTTTTTTCGCTTAAATAGCCCTTGAAGTTTAAAAACAATTTTTTCCCTGACGTATGTTTTAGGGGGGGGGTGTCTCAAATTTATTTTTTTTGCTGCGCTTTTCGGGGACATCAATTTATTGGTCGCCGCTTTCTATAACGAAGAAATTTTCTAGAGTCGTTGGGGGGGGGGGGGGGAACCCCCCTTAATTTTTTTTTTTTGCTTTTCATATCGAAAAGTCCTTTTCAATTCCGTCGAAAATAATTTCCTAATTCAACTGTCTCGTGGCGGAACTACCTTAAATATGACAAACAAAACATTTTCAAATCATTCTCACCGAGCCACTGCTGTTTCACAATTGGCAAAAGCAGGTGTATCGGAACAAGAACTTGTTAAAATAACAGGACATGATAATAGCAATTCTATCAAACCCTACCTACAGTTAGATGAACAACATCACCAAAACATAATAAATAAGATGAGATCCAATTTTAAAAACGCTACAGGTTCAAGTAATAACACCTTCGGTATTTCCAGCACTTCAATGAGCAGTAAAGCCACGTTTCCAGCGCAGAAAATAACTCAGTTAAAAAAACGTAGTATATAATAATTATAATTGTCATCGTACCAATTTGTATTTAAATTAATAAATTTTTTTTTTAATTTAAAAAAAAAAAAAAAAATAAATACGGTTATACATCTCAAACTGCATAATTACAAATCGTGTCAGCTTGACAGAATAATTTAAACTGTCAAACTAACACTCTTTGTAATTATGCAACAAGTTATCGATGTACAACCTGATTATTTTGAACTAGTTATAGTATTACTACTGATAATTTTATATTTCAGAAATGTATTAACTAATAAAACATAGTGTAGTATTTGTAGATACAGAGTTACAGTAGTCGGATTGAAAATGCATTTTCACTAATGTTTTTAAATCTTCCATTGCTGTTTTTATATTTCTATAGGATATTAGAGTATTATTCAATATTCAAAGTATTATCTATTCATGAACAAATACATGAATTATATCGTTCAATATTGAACGTAACAACAGATAATCTATTGTTATGTGAAGTAGCCTTGTGGGTCATTTATTTTCTAGCTCGACAATAAAATTGTGGAAAACATATCCTGTCGCACCTTTTCATTTATTCACAGTAATTTCGTGGATTATCGTATAATAGGAATATTGATGACAGTGTGCAAGCAAATATTTCTATTACTCAGGTGAAAATAGAAAATCAATATGTAGTAAATACGAAACGAATTTCAGAGTGCTATTGAATTTACAACTGAATGCATTTAGTTGTCATGAATATTTTCGTTTATGGCTGGTCGTAATTGAAGTGAATGGTATTGGGCGTAAATGTGTTAGCAAGTATATTCTCATTGAGTTTTTCATATGCGAAATAATCAAGAACGGAATTTGAATTCAGTCGAAGGGCCTATTTTAAAAGAATAAATCGCGAAGTGTCGAAAAACGGAGATGGCTTTTCCATACTAAAAACAGCTGAGAAATGTAATTTTACCTTTGCGTGCTTCCTTTGTGACTGAATTTTCTTCGGAAACACTTCATACAGTGTGACCTATTTAAAATGGAACCACCCCTCTAAAATACTCATTTTTCAATCATTCTAAAATTTTTTTTTTAATATTGAGCATCAAAAACTATATCTTGACACAAATTTTCATAACTTTAGTTTCATTTCCAAGGCACTCTATGGTTTTTTTCTTCGTCAAAAACGGCAAAAGTTTATTAGGCAATTTTTGTTTTGAAATTTGACTACACCACTGGATTCGTAGTCGTTATAAATGGGAACCATGCAAATTTCATAAAAAAATATTGCTTAACAACGAAGTTACAACAACTTCAATTTTGGAAACAAAGTATTTGATTATAATTTTTATTTAGATTGTAGACATATTTAAAATCTGCCAACACTGCCGATACAAAGTAGAACACCAGTGAATTTGTTCAGTGAAAATCCGAAGTCAATAGCTCATTCCGTTCTACAGTTATAACTCCTGAAAGTATGGTAATGTGAGCGATTTGTGGTGGAAGCGATTTTGTAATAAAAATCTGACTACGCCACTGCATTTGTAAATTATATTCCCTTAAAATAATTTATTTAAGTTTAAGTAATAAGTGTATTCGAAAATGACAGAAAATTAAGAATTCATTTTCAAGTTATGCAGTTTTCCATAGCCGATAAAAACGAAATGAACCGAATCAAGTTTTAAAGTATCAAAATTATTTATTGAATGATAAAACAGAAAGCAGGACAAAATATGTTCTTTTTAAATTCTGCAAAACTCAATTGAAACAAGCTTTTAGAGAAGGTATCAATAATTTGAGGAAAGCTGAACTAATACATAAGGCATAGGTATTGTACTAAATCAATAGTAGGCTGTGATTTAGTACACCACAAATCGCTCACATTACCATACTTCCAGGAGTTATAACTGTAGAACGGAATGAGCTATTGACTTCGAATTTTCACTGTACAAATTCACTGGTGTTCTACTTTGTATCGGCAGTGTTGCCTGATTTCAAATGTGTCTATAATCTAAATAAAAATTATAATCAAATACTTTGTTTCCAAAATTAAAGTTATTGTAACTTCGTTGTTAACAAATATTTTTTTATGAAATTTTGATGGTTTTCATTTATAACGTCTACGAATCCAGTGGTGTAGTCAAATTTTAAAACAAAAATTGCCTAATAAACTTTTGCCGTTTTTGACAAAGAAAAAAAACCATAGAGTGCCTTGGAAATGAAACCAAAGTTATGAAAATTTGTGTCAAGATACAGTTTCTGATGCTTAATATAAAAAAAACATTTTTGAGATTGACTGAAAAATGCGTATTCTACAGGGGTGGTTCCATTTTAAATGGGTCACACTGTATAAGCTATGAAAATCCAGAAATTGCAGATATTCACCGAATACAGATGAGGGCACTTAACGCGGCGCTCCATTTGTTCACTGACAATATTCCACCGACACGTTAGATGACTGACACATGAATTCATGGATCCAGTAGATCCAATTCAGGTAAATATTCCCAGTCTTCATAGTACCCGAGCCGAAAAACCTAAGTCATTTTAGCAAAGCTGAAATTTTGAGTATGAGTAGTGTGATATGTAGTTGAGAACGTATGCATACTTGCTAGCTTGAAAGCGGGGCCCTTTAACAGGTAGCAGGTACAAAAGTACATAATAGTATATTGTTTTACGAGTGACGAAAGTAACATTTTTTGAAGCGAGAGAACAGTTTACCAGCCGAGGCTGGTAATGTTCACGAGCTTCAAAAAATTTTCGACGAGTGAAACAATATACTTTTTCTACTACCCTGTTAATATCATAAGAACGATGAACAAATATTTTATTTTAAAGTAAAAATAACAGAATGTCTAGAAACATTACTCATGAATTTAAATATTGGTTAATTGTTACATTCGAGCAATTATTCAAAATTATAGGAGTATTACAATCAAGATTGTTATGTTTTTAACTGATGTCACTCCAGATGAAGATGCGCCGTAATCAGATGGGGTTGTATTTTGTATGGATTGAAAAATTTTGGTTTGTATTTGATTTTTGCTGCTAACTGATTGATCAACATATCCCTCCGCAACGTTACTAGATTTCCGGCCTCCATGTCTTTTTAATTGAAGTGAATCACTTCCTGCATCCACTAATAGCGTTGCGGAAGTTCTACGCAAACAATGCCCAGTATATTTTTGGGGATCAGGCAAGTTTGAATATTGAGCTATTTGCATAGGTAATTTACTGAATTTATTTATTCCCACAACCTATCCAGTACACGTTCCGTTCTGGTAGTTAATAAAGAATCTTGAATTTATTTTGTCCATATCTAGTGGACGGAGGTTCATATATATTTCAGAAATCTCGTAGAAGAACCCAGAAATGTGGAAGGAACGCGGTACTTTTGTTTTTATATTACGTATTGTGACTAAGAGTATACTGCTGGTATCTTTTTAACCGACGAAACCAAAAAGGAGGAAGTTCTCTAGTCGACGCGTATATTTTTTATCATTTTTTTATGTATGATAACGCATAACTTTTTACTGAAGCGTCCGATTACGATAATTCTTTTTCCAGTGGATAGGGTGTACTTCGAAGTTGGTCCCATTTGAATTTAAAAGATGCAATCCACCCCTAAGGGTAGCAAAATGAAGGATATTGATCACTCACCCCCTGAATTCTGGTCCGTTAACCGATTCTATCAGGCATAACTTTGTACTGGGATCTTCGATTTGGATGATTCTTCTTTTATCAGATAGGGTATACCTCATAGATTTATTTTTTACTTTTCAGTTCCGTATTTCGTCGGTTTAATTTTTTGTTAAAAAGTTTTTACATCATTTACTGTCATCATTTCAATTCATGGCAACGACAAGCCCCCGAAATTCCAAAAACTAAGGCTACCGTCAAACGTTAATATTAATATTATTAAGAATTTGTCGCAATAAAAAGTAATTAACTTACCTTAATCATTAAGTAATTGGAGTCGGGTGCATTCTTTAAGAAAGTGTGTATCTCATCGGTAGAATTTTTTTTTACTTTTAAAACCATCAGATTTTCGTTTAAAAAAAGAACGTAACTTGAGATATCTACTGATATCGATATTATTTTCAATCGATAAAGTGGTTCTCAACATCGAATACATAGATCATAGCGTCGATGAACTAATTTTTTTTGACAACCATCCAAAATGCGCAAGCAGCACAGTTTTCGAAAATGAATTTACGTGACTATCAACTCTCCAATCCATGAATTTTGCATATATTTCTTCATATCTCTTTTTACATTTTACTGTTAATAAATCCAAAGAGGTTTCCTCAGCTTGATTTGCTATTACTGGGTGTATTTGGAAAATCTAAATCACTTTCCGAATCAGAAATCATGATAACTTAAAAAACTAACAATGTTTGCAGTGCAAACTGACAAGTCTAAACAATTAATGAGGAACGTCAAACTAATGGAACCAGATATAAATTGTTTTTTAATCTCACGGTATTTTTACGATTCTATTTTGCTTTTTAATCAAACAAAAGTAAAAAAATGCATTCTTATTATAGAAATGATTCCTGTCTATGTTTATTGATAATTTAAATTCATCAAAACATTATATACGAGGGCGGGAAATGTCAGTTTAACTTGAATTTATTTCGAACTAAAATACATTTTAGTTGACTTCTACTGATCTAAATTCGATTACCGAACTGAATTAGTCTAATTTCCAAACTGAGTTAGTCTGATCTGTCGAACTGAATTAGCCTGAATCTCTCCTCATTGAGCTCTGTTCGTCGCTTTAAAAGCGAAAGGGTACTGCAGCTGCAGGAAACCGCGTTGTCTCCCCCCTATGTTTCTATTTTTCGCTCTCTTTGTCTCTAGAACAGCTGTCGTTTTTTTAATAAGGTTATTTTTCTACTGTTTCCCAAGTTAATAATTCATCAATGTCACCATATTTCTTAGATTTTACGTGTTTTCTGATAGACAGGGGTGTTTAATTATAATGTAAACTGTAAACAGTGTTATTTTATAATTTTCACGTGTTTCTCAATAGTTCAGCGTGGCTATACGTTTCTACATGTGTTTGTTATTTCCACAGCTATTTGGTATTAAAATTATTAATTTTTGACGCGGAATTATTTTGGTATTGACTTTTGAATCTCTGGGTACAGGTTGGGACTTTACAAAATTTTGGGGATTGAATAGTCTTTCTTAACTATTTGATATATACTTAATTATATGTCTATACATTTTCGGAGTATAACACAACGCACTTTCGTAGCAAAAATAAAAATGCTTCTAAAAAATCAAAGATACCAATTTTGCTTCTGAAAACTTTGTGATCGTACTCAGAATCGATAATTTCCAATAGTACATATAATATTATCCCTTTTGGTCTATTGTTTCAGTGAATATTAAAATAGTGAAAAATAAAAACGGTTTTTATCCGTTCAGCATCAAATCCATTGGTTCACGGGCAGGGATATTCATCCACTTACCCGGCTTCCTGTATAAATTGAACTTTACAGGTGAAACAAACTTTCTCCCCTAATTACTCTGGCCGTAGCACCTCTGCTGATAAATTACACTTTGTCCGAATAACCCAACTCCCGTAACAAGTCCCAGAGAGCTCAGAATGTTTCAGGGCAAGAAATTTCCGAACAAGACAAATAACAATGTTTCTGGGTTGTTAGATAGTGCGAGTCGTGCCAAATCTTTTGATTTATTATGTGGGGTAGGGCAAACCAAATCGCAGCTTTGTAACTAAGTTAATGTCTTGCAGATAAGTTTTGCTTTCGAAATGTTGGAAACATATCAAGTTGAAGTTTTATGGGATTTGATATTCGGGAATTTACGTAAGGTTAAGATTTTCTGGTGAATATTATAGAAAAGTGTTATTTCTGAACTATTCATTATAAAGGAACTATTCCATCAGTTTTTATTATTTTTCAGATTATTTAACCACTCTCATAACAAAAAGTTCGACCAATAATCCTGTTTGTTTTCAACATAATAGTTATTTATGTAATAAGGATCATAAAGACGATCATTATGGTACAAGTCGTGAATGTTATTACACACGACGTGTGCTATAATTATTGTTTATGATTCGTATTACATAAATTTTTTTATCTGATGGCATTTATAATAATACATTTTCGAAAAATTAACGACTGCATTTTTGACATGTCACAATGACAACTTTTTTGAAAGGAGTAAGTATATGTGTAGTTTCAAATATTAGTAGGTTAGTGAGCTGTGCTTTGCCATTTCCTTGACGTCAGGTTGTAACGGCAATATTTATTTATCTGCTGTCAAACACAATTGTCACGTAGAATTGAATATAATTTAAATAATAATGAGTGATTCTGAAACTGGTAGTTTACCTTCTGATTTGGCAGAAATGATAAGCTTTCATTTATACAAATACATTAAGAAAGAAAAATAATTTCTTTCAACTAGAAACTAGAATATCCTAAAACGTATTTCGATCGGCACACACCAAGACCACAGACGCTACTGGTTTTTAAATCTTTCAGAGCTATTAAAACACAAATATAACGCGTGATTTATGACCTCCCATCGTATAGACACAGCTGCAAGCATTGATGTCCGACTTGATTGGCCCAGACGAATCGGTTGTAGAACAGACAGCAGTCACTCAAGTCCACGTTGACCAGCGGGCTCTTTGTGCCGACGGAGACTGTATACAAGTAGTACAGATTATTTTTCGTTCCGTTTCTTCGCATATACGCTCGTGTTAGCGAAGTGAGTATTTATTTGCTCCCTATAGAAACAGCTTCTGCAATTGATATTGGATGGACTATACCACAATGAATTCATTATGGGACTAAGTACCATAATGAGCTTCCTTATGTCATCAAAATTGAGTGACATAACGTTGTCATTATGACATGCCATCAGATAAATAGATATACAGTCCTAATAAATGCTGCAAAACAAATTTCTTACTACTCTCGCCATTATTTTATTCATAACTGCTATATCAAATTCAAACTTCAACACGAGTCTAGTCTATTTAATGGTTCAAAAGATAGCAACTAATATTCATATAACAACTTCAAATCCTAGGAAATTTTCTGCTGTATTGAACGAAATATGAATTCCTCAAGCAGAAATGGTTGTCCCACAAGGCATGGTAATAAAATAAAGATTCAGAAACATTCAACTAGCTTATATGAAAAGACTCCCTCGCTGACAGGAACGAAATTATACAATAATCTACCACCTGAGTTGAAAGATATACAGTGCTCGTCTAAAGTCCGTTCCCCCCATTCTAATTTCTGAACCACCTGGAGGGCTCAAATAGGAGATAAAAACCTACTTTCTCATAAAAAAATCACAGCTAAAAGTTTTAAAATGGCGGCTGAGCGCCATCTTAAATAATTTTTTTAAATTTTAAATATTATTCCATTTTCGAAATCTGTTCATAATTCTCAACAGTTTTCCTCAAATACACTTTACTCCTAAATTCAATTGTTTTCGAAATATTGAAAAGTGACATTCCGGTTTAAAATGAAGTATGGATTTTGGTCACTACCGGTAAAACATTTTGCTAACCAATTTGAATGTTCAAACTCGATATAAAATGTGTGTTCTGTCTGTGTATACATGACATTTATATTTTACATTTGATTTGTTTTAAATTCGAGATAACATGTTAGTTCTATCTGTGTATACAGTGCTTCTCAAAAGTCCGCTCCCCCCCTCTTATTTTTGGAACGATTATACATAAACAAGTGAAATTTGGAAACTGAATATTAAAGGTTGTAAGCTTCCCTACTAGTGATGATAGATGACGAAATCGTCAAAGATGACGTCACAAGGCCATTGTCCAATAATTTTAAATGGAACCCTACGCCAAGCGACACCTCTTTTAAAAGGTATCGAAAAAACCTATTCAATGATACTAATTTTGTTTGTGTTTATGGCAGTTTTGGCAACTCGCTTTCAAGAAACGCAAAGCTGTGATGAATTAAATCAGTTAATACTAAAATTCCAAATCCAAGCTCCGCCTCTGGATAGTTGTCAAATAAGCTGACGTTTTTGTTAGTCTCCCTAATTCGACGTTTTTGTAATTGTCCAAGTTTTAGTACATTTAATAATTTGTGTATTGTTGATCGAACGTTTAACTGTTTTAGCAGCTTTTGGTGCTTTTAATATTTTTGTACATTTTAATAATTTGTTAAGCTGTTATGAGCCGAACGTTTAAGTGCTTCAAGAAGCGAAATGGAACGTGCTTTAGGTGATAAAGTAGCAGCGATCCTAATTCTTGGTGAAACTGGACAAAATATTCATGCAGCAGAACGCATTTTTAATGAGAGGTTTCCCGATCGCCCCGTTTCGAGGACTTATTTAAGGGAGCTTCTTCGTAAGTTTGAAATAACGGGTAGTATTAATGATGCGAAACGATCTGGCAGACCACAAATTTCTGATGAGAAAAAAATTGATATACTGGCAGAAGTAATAGTTAATCCTACTTTTTCAACAACTCACGTTGCATCTACCTGTGAAGTCAGTCGAAGTAGAGTACACAGGGTGTTGAAAAAAAACAAATTTCATTCATACAAATTAAAAATGGTTCATCAACTCTCAGACGACGACCCAGACCGAAGACTAGAATTTTGTGTAAATATGGAAACTAAAATTAACCAACAGCCAGACTATGTCAAAAAAATTTGTTTTAGTGACGAAAGTACTTTCTATCTGAATGGAAATGTAAATACACAGAATGTGAGGTATTGGAGTGACGCAAATCCTCACCTGTTTCGTGAAACACATACCCAATTTCCCCAGAAGGTGAATGTTTGGGCAGGTATATTGGGAAACCACATCGTTGGGCCTCTTCTTTTAAATACTTATTTAACTGGTGAGGTTTATCTGGAGCTGTTGCAAAACGCAATAGAACCGTTAATCCTTGAAATTTTGGAAGATAATCCAGATGAATTCGGCAATTTGGAAATAACATTCCAACAGGATGGTGCTCCTACACACTATTACGGTGCAGTAAGACGGTATTTGTATGAGGAGTATCGTGGCAGATGGATTGGATGACGAGGTTCAACGGAATGGCCAGCTCGATCACCGGACCTCACACCTTTGGATTTTTTTCTGTGGGGGTACCTCAAATCGAAGGTTTACGCCATTGAACCTGACAATATTGACGTTTTAAAACAACGTATTGTTGCAGAATGTGAGGCTGTTTCCGCAGACACATTTGCAAAAGTACGAGAAGAGTTTAAAAATTGGATATTCCACTGTCAGGAAGTAAGTGGAGGTCAGTTCGAGCAATTTCTTCTAGTAGATACTGATTCTTAAATCAGTAATTAATATCATACTGAATGGAAATTAAATTTTAATGTTTACTAATGAGCCATGAACACAAACAAAATTAGTATCGTTGAATAGGTTTTTTCGATACCTTTCGAAAGAGTTGTCGCTTGACGTAGGGTTTCATTTAAAATTATTGGTCACAATGGCCTTGTGACGTCATCTTTGACGATTTCGTCATCTATCATCACTAGTAGGGAAGTTTACATCCTTTAATATTCAGTTTCCAAATTTCCCTTATTTATGTATATTCGTTCCAAAAATAAGAGGGGGGAGGGGACTTTTGAGAAGCACTGTATGTGACATTTATATTTTGTATTTTGGTATTTTGATTATTTGTCTACCTTTTTGTGTTCTTGACGTATCCTATATCATGTATTTGATTTCAAAGGATTCAATAAATTATTATTATTATTATACAATATTCTTCGAAGTTTGGGGTCCTTGTTGGCTTGTTGGCAATTAGCCGAGCTGAATGCGACATTCGTTTCCTCCTCTGAGATGACAATGTAGCGGTGGATGTTTGCCAAACACGATACAATGTGCACCTACTCCTCGAAACTATACTAAACTACCCGATCGAATATCTATAGATAGATTTCGAAAGCGATACCCGTGATAATCGCCGAGTAATGCCGCATAAATACACAGGTCCCTGTAAGGCATCCAATATTTGGCGAGAACAACGATTCTCGACACCTTCCGCCACATTTGTTAATTGTGTTAACTGAACAAACAGCCGAATACAATAACGTTAGCATTCCTTTATTCGACATCGTTTAATTAGAATAGGGTTTTCTGACTAACAGGAGAATGTTGAATGTTTTCTGCGGTTGGCGTTTTCATTAGAAGTTCCTTTCATTCCGTACGTGATTTCGATAAACGTCTGAGTGGGTTTATTGTATTTATAATTATTTCCAGTTCCAATGGAGTTGTTTCTTTCGATCCTGATTTGCTATGAGGCGAAGCCATCGATACAAACAGTCGTTTAGATGAAATAAGTGCAACAATATATTAGAACATATGTTTTCTGGGATCGCTTGAGAATGCCTACTTTCTCGGAGCAATTTCAGACCCCAAAATACGCTAATCTAGTATTTTAGTCCGTAGCTAGGCAGCGAACTTTCCCGGCCTAGGCCGTCAAAATCGGTCCCTACCGGTTTTTTATATACATTTTAGACAGTAAATAAATACACGCAAACAACCATCTCACATCAAGAACAGTTATTGAATATATTATTACACATATGGAACGTTTATTATAACTATTTTTGTATATTTATAGTTATGTTGCAGTTTGTACAATTATTAAACATAGGGTGAACTCTACCTGGAAAGTCATTCTCTTTGTCACTTCCCCCTCTGAATATTTTATCTGCTATGTCTACTTTATTTGTAAAAGATTGCTCTATATGTCCTTCGGCAACGGTAGAGGATTTCCATCACCCATGCCTCTTTAAAGCAATTAAATCTGCCCCAGCATTAACCAAAATTGTCGCAGAGGACCGATGGAAATGTCCTGTGTATTCATGTGCATATGACAAATTTAACAATTTTGCGACCATTTGAGGGATTTTGGCAAACTGATGTATTTCCACTACTTGCCTGCAACATTTCCCATTTAAATATTTAAAGAAAAAGCGCCAACTTTCAACATTTTCTGGACGACATGCAACATATTTTCTATACAATGGCATATGAGTTTCGTTTATCACAAATGATGTTGGTTTGTTCGTTTTATTATCGGGGATTTTAATCAAAAGCTTAGATCTAAAATCTTCTGTCATTCAAATTTAATTGAAATAGTCATTACGGTGACGTGCACTAGTAACACCAAATATTAAGGCAACCTAAAAAGTAAACACTACATAAATATCTAGGTAATTTTAAAATTCTTACATTTTAAATGTTCCTTATTTATTAAGTATATTAGTCTACTCGACAAGTTGAATATGGTCTAAAATAGAGATACTGCTCTTGAAATTATGTGTGATAGCTCATTGGATCCAGAATAACGCCTAGAAAAATGTGCCGAAAGCGTGTATCAGCACATAAAAAATTGCAAAAGTTATAAACAATTGAAGATGAAAAAAAAATGACATTTCGTTTTTTGCCAATATTTCATGAACTATTGATATTTAAGAAATTTCAAAAAAGGATTCTGAAAGAGGAGAGAATTTCCAATAAAAAATTCCCGGCTCCCAGAACTCTATCTCCATTATTTATAATTTTAATTTAACGCTGAAAATGGGTCTCCGAGCGACATTTTTAGGTTGCGCGCGCGGCGTCAAAAGCGAGTACGACAGACACATTAATTAATTTATTTAAGGTATTAAATATGTTTTTTTAAATTTGAAAAAATCATGGTGTATTCGGTACACTATGAATAATTTATTCCCGTTGGAAATTTTACTTAACGATAATTTTTCAACGATTGTTAACTAACAAAATTTTCTCGAACTTCTGTCTTAATTGTAAATGAAAAAAATGTTTGATTGATTGTCGTAAAAATTTTTCGCTTCGTAGAGCCTTTCTTATATACATACTTAACAAGATCAGGCCATAAAAGTCAAAAAAATATCCATACTTTGTTTATAATAATTTTTGTACTTGAACAAAAACTAAAAGAAATCATCATATTATCGTTTTTTTATTAATATAAGATATAAATTTATTTGCAAAAAAAAACCGCCACTTGTTGATAAATTTTTTATAAACAAATTGATTATTTCAATATTTTTGAAAATTTTATTTTCACCACTCCATTATATTACAAATATTATGATTTTTGAATAACAAATTTTTTCTTAATAACAATTTTTAATTAGTTATAATTGTTTTTTTTATATTTCTATTGACAGTCCTCTATGAAGTAACAAAGAAATAATTTTTTTTATCAACAATTCCATTGTTTATTAACTAACCAATTTGTTATAAATGAATTTTTAACTTTTTAGATTTTTTTTCTGAAACTTCCAGAATTAACAAAAACAACCACATATAACAAAGTATAGAAAAAAAATATTCCAATTTTTTATTGTACTTGGGGAATTGGAATTGGGAAAAATTGGGATTTTTTTTTTCTATACTTTGTTGTATATGGTTGTTTTGTTTCAGCAAAAAAATCTAACAAAGTTAAATAAAATTTATAAAAATTATTAATAAAGATTTTATAAAAAATTTTTAAAAAAAAAAACAATTAAACATTGTTATTGAGGATTTTTTTTAAAAATCATAATATTTGTAATATAATAAAGTTGTGGAAATTTTTTTTTCAAAAATATCTAAATAATCAATTTGTTTATAAAAAATTTATGAACAAATGGCGGGAAAATTTTTTTTGCAAATCAATTTATATCTTGTGATAAAAAAACGATTATATGATGATTAAGAAAAACATTTTTTTTCAACAAAATCACTTGGATTTTTTAGTTTTTGTTCAAGTACAAAAATTATTATAAACAAAGTATGAATATTTTTTTAACTTTTATGGCGTGATCTTGTTAAGTATGTATATAAGAAAGGCTCTACGAAGCGAAAAATTTTTACGACAATTATTTAAACATGTTTTTTCATTTACAATTAAGACAGAAGTTCGAGAAAATGTGCCCCCGAACTAACAGCTGTTCTTTGCAAGTTGTTCAACCACTCTTACAATTTGGGGGTATTTCCGTCCAATTGGAAAATTGCAAGAGTACAGCCAGTCCCTGAAAAAGGCCCTACCTAGCAACTACAGACCTATCGCACTGCTATCTATTATTTCAAAGGTCATGGAAAAAGCCATCAACATCGAGCTCATGAAATATCTGGAAGACTCAGGAATTGTCAACGATAGGCAATATGGCTTCCGCCATCAGAGATCAACTGGTGACCTGCTCGCTTACGTCTCACATATATGGCAGCTATCTATTGAAAAGTATGGAGAAACTTTAGCTGTGGCATTAGATATCTCCAAGGCGTTCGATCGAGTTTGGCACCAGGGACTCCTCTCCAAGCTTCCGTCTTATGGCTTGCCCCCTCAGCTGTGTTCTCTGCTTGCTAGTTTTCTCTCAAACAGGTCTCTCCATGTAGTGGTCGATGGAGTTTCATCTGACACTCTACTCATAAATGCTGGTGTTCCGCAAGGATCTATTCTCGCACCAACACTATTTCTACTTCACATCAACGACCTGTCGAAAGCAACTTCATGTCCAGTACACAGCTTTGCCGATGATAGTACCCTCCATACCGCTTTCTCTTCCAGGGCCCCTATATCAGCCCGTGAAACCAGAAATGAACGAGGAAGAAATGTAAATAATATAAATCTGGACTTAGCAACAATTCTCGAGTGGGGATCAAATAACTTGGTAGAATTCAATGCAAACAAAACACAAGCGTGTCTTTTATCTAGAAAAGCCGATCTCACTGTGCCTAACATAACTTTGTCAGGAGTAACCATACCACTGAAGTCATCCATATCGATGCTTGGTATTACTATCAGCAATAACCTTTCCTGGGAAAATCACGTGAGATCCATTGCCAAAAGTGCATCCCAAAAACTTGGTTTTTTGTTTCGTGCCAAGAGCTATTTCACCCCCACTCAGCTGCTTATGATCTATAAGGCACAGATCTGACCTGTCCTGGAATACTGTTCCCATATTTGGAGCGCGGCACCTAAACATATCCTGAGGCTATTGGATTCTGTCCAAAAAAGGGCAATTCGTCTCGTCGGTGATGCCTCGCTTACAAACTCGCTCACTTGTCTGGAACACCGTAGAAAAGTTGGCGATTTGTCTCTATTTTATAGATATTTTCATGGGCGATGCTCTTCTGAAATATCAACAATCGTTCCTGCTTTGGCAGTCTTTTCGAGACTAACCCGTCAAGTTCAGTCATCGCACCCCTTCGTGGTCACTTTGGAGACCTGCAGAACATCAGTTTCCAAAGACTCGTTCATCCAACGAACAGCGAGGCTTTGGAACTCATTGCCTAGGGAGGTGTTCCCCGAGGCATACAACCTCCAGAAATTTAAGAATAACACCAACTCCTACCTTCTTTCCCTTGGTTCCCACGATGTTCTCTGAACATTACAGGATATCCCTTTTCGTGGGAACCAGAACATAAAAAAAAAAATCGTTTTACTTGTTGAAAAATAAACTTTTAGTAAAATTTCCAACGGGAATAAATTATTTATAGTGTTCCGAATACACCACAATTTTTTCAAATAGAAAAAAAAAATTAATACCTTAAATAAATTAATTAATGTGTCGTACTCGCTTTTGACGCCGCACGCGCAACCTAAAAATGTCGCTCGGAGACCCATTTTCAGCGTTAAATTAAAATGATAAATAATGGAGATAGAGTTCCGGGAGCTGGGAGTTTTTTATTGGAATTTCCTCCTCTTTCAGAATCTTTCTTTGAAATTTCTTAATAATCAATAGTTTATAAAATATTGGCAAAAAAACAAATGCCTTTTTTTTTCATCTTCAATTGTTTACAACTTTTGCAATTTCTTATGTGCTAATACACGCTTTTGGTACATTTTTCTAGACGTTATTCCGGATCCAATGAGCTATCACACATAATTTTAAGAGCAGTATCTCTATTTTAGACCATTTTCAACTTGTCGAGTAGACACATAAACCTTATAACTTATTATAATGTCTATGAGTAGACTATATATAATGGGGGGGATTGGCGCGGTGGGTTAGCGTCCGACTCATGATCGAAAGGTCGTGAGTTCGATTCTCGGCCAGGGCAGAAATTTTTCTATTTAATTTGAGAGAATTAAATCATTGTCTAAAGATTTAGACAATGATTGAATGTTAAATTTCCGGGCCGAGGATGGTCCTCGACGATTTGCTGTTGCGTTCAAATTAACATTGCTGCTCCTAGGTGGCGTATGGAGTTAGTAACAAGGCCTACCCAGAACACTGTGTGAATGATACATTCTATGTTTGTAATTGTCCCGCCGTCATAGACGTGCAAGCAAAAATTATTAAGGGATGCAGTATTGCTTAGAGCATGACTATCTGCATCCCTTCGAAAACACCTCCCCTGTCTCTAAGTCGGTTGAAGGCCGGATGGGAACGGATTTTCCGCAGGAGGGGATGTCCATATTGCGCCATATTGGAGCAGAGTATATATATATATATATATATATATATATCAATATCTTCTTTGGTGTAGAGCTCATCCAGTATTGAAACGACCTGTTGGTAGGTAGAGAGGGGGAAAATACGAGTGGACACGATTTACTGTGCTACGGCGAATCTTCACCAGTGTCATGGCATGCAGCGTTTGAAAGGTTAGGTTTGTTTAACTAATAAATAGGTTGTGCAGTTATTTATTCAACTTTGCAATAGTTTACTCGTTACCTTGCCAAAATGCCCGGTGGTAAGTACTATTCAGTAGCGGAAAAAGAAATAGGAGTGTTAGGAAAGTTATAGGAGTGTAAGTTCTCTACGTCTCGTGAATCGCCTATACCAAATAATTTGGTACGCCTATGGAATTTCTATTAATAACCACAGTGAGTCAATGGCTCGGGTATCTTCGAGAAAAATTGGTTGTTAGGTGGGGGAAGGCCAAAGAGGTCGTTTCAATACTGGACGAACTCTAGCTCTCAGCATGGAGTAATTTGGCCTTGCATTTATTTGGCAATAAATTTAAGATGACATTTTCAGCAGCATTTACTAACTCTGGTGGTGACCCGCACACCTGACATCATCACTGTCCATTTTAAATATTTTTTAGCGATAAGTAGGTATTAAACTGAAATAAGTAATGAATCTCTGACCTTTGTCACAACAATAAACAAACAATGATTGTCAAGGAAACGATTTCATAGGCAATAAGATGGTAATAAAAAATTGTTATGCATTTATAAAAAATCCCTTAATTTATGATAATGTTGATTGCGATTTCAGAAAAAATAGTATGTGTACCTCGTAGTAAAAGCACATTCCCAGACTTCAATTCACATTGTCGTCCGGGAATGTATTGCTTTCACTACTTGATACACAATGTACTATTTCTCCACGACCATTAGTGAAAATAATAAATAATTCTGAAATCATAACAAGCTTTCATTTAAGTTGAAAAGGAAAACATTCTCAATTGAATATTGATAGAAAGCTTTTTCTGTGAATTGAAAAATCCACGATTAAAATGAAGTTATTTTTCGTGAATGTCTAACAGAAAACAACTACTTCCCCGGCTAAAGCCACGCTGGACATTGAACTACATCTGATAGATATTCTGAAAAGGCCCTAACTCAAAATAAAGAAAAATCTTGACGATGGAAGATAGTCACTGAAGTTTATCTTTCAGTCGCAGATGATTCCACATCTGATTTTATGAGCATCCTGTTTATATTTTCAACAAATCAATCTTTTATTTAACTTGCTTCGTTCGTATGTCATTCGTTCTGTCATTCTTTCCGGTTCAGAATTTTTAATCCATTTTTGGAGACCATGCATTATGCAATTTTTGTTAGAGAAAAAAACAAAATGGCGGCTTCAAGATGGCGGACGAGTTTTGTGATTATGGTCCGATTCGATTCAAAATTGGTATGTGGGGCTTTTCGGGGACGGAGATTGAGATTTTTTTGTCAAAATTCGAAAATTCAAGATGGCAGCTCCAATATGGCAAACAAGTTTTGCGATTATACTCCGATTCGATTCAAAATTGGTATGTGGGGGTTTTCAGTGTCGGAGATTATGAATTTCATGGAGCAAAATTTGTTAATTTTTTGGTTTTTGGTAAAATTTTATTGTTGATTTTTTTTTAATAAAACCAATTAGACTTTTTAAAGTACAGGTTACAAGCTTCAAAGAGTGCTATTGAACAATTTCAATATTATATTTTAAACTAGAGTTTTTGGTTTATGAAGCATGGCCTAAGAATTCAAATGTCTCATTTTTTTAAATTTTTCAATATTTTGCCACTGTATTTATTTAAATAAAATTTTAAGATTTTTTTTCATTCGCACACCTTCTTGAGTATCATTTTGGGAGTAAACTCTGAAAATTTCAGATATTTATCTTGAAAATTTTAAGAATGGCAGATCTTTAATTGATTTTATAGAAAATTCTACTTTGACGTAACTTCATATATGAGTCG
The DNA here is from genome assembly GCA_018342105.1 of Gonioctena quinquepunctata. Classification (NCBI taxonomy): domain Eukaryota; kingdom Metazoa; phylum Arthropoda; class Insecta; order Coleoptera; family Chrysomelidae; genus Gonioctena; species Gonioctena quinquepunctata. The sequence goes on from JAFIRS010000175.1 coordinate 785,886, forward strand.
TATAGAATCAAAAGTCTGTATTTACCAAAACCGAAAAAAATTAGTAAGCTATTGGATATAATAGATCACAGGTTTTTACAGCATCTTACAATATCATTCAGCTTCAAAACTCGTTGGGAGGTATAAATAAACGAGGTATAAAAACTTAGTTGGAATCAAAACTGTGTATTTACAGAGATATTTGGAATCAAAAGTCCGTATTTTCTCTTCAACCAATGACAGTATACCTAAATGATCACGTGATGAAGTCAGATGAAGTCATTTCGTCCGGTATTCTCAGTGATAACGGTCGTATTAAGGAATAATTTCATTCCAGTTTTCGGCTTAACAGTTTGAGCAAACTTTTATCATTTCCATTAAGATTTATGTAGATTCATTTTTATAAACGTTAAATTGACATATCACCGTATTTTTATTCGTTTATTCAATGTATTCCTTCAATATTCAACAGCTCAATAGAATATATTTTTATGATAAAATATAATGATTTTTATTACGGTCCTGTCTAGCTACAATGTTGATTGCACTTGTACGTAACAAAACTGTATTTTCTTGGTGGTTTCAAAGCTCTGTATTTTCCCAAGTTTAAGTTTCAAAACTTTCATCAAATCAGAAAATTACTATCCATACTTGAACATAAACCACTGTGGATTCCTTTAGAGTATTCACATTCGCATGGCATTTAAAAAAATTGCTGTGAAACTGCAGATATATCATGAACTCACAGTTTTTCGCGGTTTTCTCAGAATGACATATGTGGCAAATGCACAGTTTTGATTCAAGGCGACTCATATGTACTATTCCTATTCATATTTTTTTCCACATTTGAAAACATGACACCTCGTTAGTTAATTTTTTCTTCTTTTATATAAATTTTTGTTAGCTTAATTTGATCAATTAGATCAAAAGTTATAACAAATTAAGTGAAGATGAAGATGGGTTGCGGAAACTTAGGTGGCTACCTCCAAGTGGTATCGCTGGATAACGGGGTTGACAAGGAAAATCCAGTGGGAATGACCAGAAATGGTCAAAACCTGCGGATCTCTAAGTCAATCTCAAACCAAATGCCACCACAACATGGCTTAATCCAAGGCGTCAAGCGACCCGTGCCGAGGGATGGATGATACCTGAGCCAGTCAGGTATCACAAACGGAGTAATCTGCCTTACACCTGCGCAGGGGGCACCGCAGGTGTGGACGACCCTTTCCCCTACACTCGTGGGAACAAAATGGAAACCACACAGAAAAACAACCCTGGGGAACTTCCAGTTGAAGAAGACCCAACACCGATAGCGGGTATGGAAGTCGAGGAGATTCCAGTTGAATCACACTCGGCACCACATGGGGATAGATACTGAAAAATGGCTTGTCATCAAGAGACAAGAGGAGGCCTCGGGTCTAACTCTTGTCTTTCAATCTTCGACTGTGACGCCCTAAGTAGTAGGCGACACAGAACCTTTGGAGAGATCAGCCCGGAAACAGGCATGAATCCGAAGAACCTTATTAACAGGCTTCTAAACATAATTAAAGGCACAAACCTGTTTGAATGAGGAACCACTGACAGAGTGATACAATAGACCCCAGCTGGTCGCAGTGTCAAGGGAAGCTAAGTGCCAACCCTGCTCTGTCTCGTCTGTTCCATATATCCTACAATGAACGCTCGTGGTTCGTGCTCCCAAGCAATGCCTCGTGTCGTGCGTTATAAAAAAAAACTGCAACTTACAGTTTTCATTCTAAAGAGAAACTTCAGGTACCTTTTATATGCAAAATCTTCCATTCTTTCGAATGGCACTATATATTTTCCAAAGAAATAATTATTTTTTTCATATTTAATAAACAATGTAATGTTACAACTTATTTGTTAAATAATAAATTAAGCATGCACCTTACGGTTGCTAACTTTTTATATGTTGTTCCTAACATCATCACTGATGTACTGTGAAAAGTTACCGCAGTCCCCTAACTTTCTGAAGCTAAAATCTAATATTACTGCACTCAATGTACATTTCATCGCTGGCAAATTCATTCATGAGGGGATTGTTTTTCTCCCTTATTAACATAATATTTCAACAAAACCACAATTCCACGAATAATCAACGTGAACAGCAAACGTACAAACACGCGGAGGCATTCGAAGTTGTTTGGAACTTTTGAATTGAAGTTGGGATGATGGGATGACCATATGCGACATTTGAGAGATTGGATAGTTAGAATGCCTAGGGATACATCGCAGGAAGAGGAATCGATGATGGGATAGTCTGATAGCCCTAAGGGTTTGTCTGGATCTTCGCCGGGGAATAATTACATGGATCACTTCGTGTACTAGATGAGGCATATATTTCATGTTCGTGTGAGCAGAAAAATGTCTTGGGGCATTTTATCGTAACAGAATCTGCAATACTTTGTGGAAACAGGCTACCATTTTGGTAAAAGTGGGGGAGGAAGTATCAAATTTGATTGGGAGATGTGAAGTCAAAATACGCATCATCTAATCTAATCAAAGCACTTTTTCGGTTCAACTACAGGGTGAATCGAAAGTAATACCTCAATTTGGAAAAATGGTCTTCTGACTTCATAGCGCCTAATCGAATTTGAAACTTTTATCTCCTGTTACAACATAAAATAATCATTACAAAAATGGGCTAAAAAGTAGAAAATGGTTGCTTTGGATGTGTGACAGAGGTTATTCCTTGAGTTATGGATTCAAAAGTTTGTCGCTTTTGTATTTGAACTGAAAACTTTGCGCAACAAGCTTTTGAATCTATCACTCACGGAATAACCTACGTCACACATACAAAGCAATTATTTAAAAAGGTCTTTAAGAAGGATTTTTAATAATTATTTTATTTTGTGCTTTTTAGTAAGTACGCCTTAATCTATGCATTTTTGTTGAAACATCGTTATTGTAAGGCGTTTTTCCTGTAAGTTCTGAGCTATCTAGTTCTTCAGTGAGGAGATCATCTAAAGATTAACTCGCCCGCCATCCTGGAGCTGCCATCTTCAATTTATGAATGTTGACAGAAAATCAATAATCTTCGACCAAATTCATAATCTCCTACCCCAAAAACCCCGATATACCAATTTTGAATAGAAACGGTCCATAATCACAAATATCGTCCACCATCTTGGAGCCGCCAGCTTAAATTTAATAATTTTGACAATAAATTTATAATCTACGGACCCAAAAACCTCCACATACCAATTTTGAATAGAATCAGGCCATAATCATAGAGATCGTCCGCCAACTTAAAGCCGCCAATTTTATGAATTTTTAAAAATTTATAACGTCCGACCCCTATAACCCTCACATACCAATTTTGAATCGAATCGGACCATAATTACAAAACTTGTCAGCCATTCTGGAGCCGCCATCTTGAATTTATCAATTTTGGACCATAATCACAGAGATCGTTGACCATCTTGGAACCACCAATTTAATTTTATTAATTTTGTCAAAAAATCATAATGTTCGACCCCAAAAACCCCCACATACCAATTTTGAGTCGAGTCGGACTATAATTAAAAAACTCGTCCACCATCTTGAATTTGAGAGTTTTGACAAAAAAATCATAATCTTCGACCCCGAAAACCCCCACATACCAATTTTGAATAGAATCATACCATTATCACAGAGATCGTCGGCCATCTTGGAGCTGCCATCTTGAATTTATGAATTGGGCCGCCATCTTGGAGCTGCTATCTTGAATTTTGAATAGAATTGGACCATAATCACAGAGATCGTCGGCTATCTTGGGGCTGCCATCTTGAATTTATGAATAGAAGCCGCCATCTTGGAGCTGCCATCTTGAATTCATTAATTTTGACAAAGAATTCATAATATCAGACCCCGAAAACCCCCACATACCAATTTTGAATAGAATCGGACCATAATCACAGAGATCGTCGGCCATCTTGGAGCTGCCATTGTGATTTTAAGAATTTCGACAGAAAATTCACAATATTCGATCACGAAAACCCCCACATACCAATTTTGAATAGAATCATATTATTATCACAGAGATATTGGATATTGGAGCTGCCATCTTGAATTTATGAATTGGAGCCGCCATCTTGGAACTGCCATCTTAAATTTATTAATTCTGACAAAGAACTCATAATCTCCGACCCCGAAAACCCCCACATACCAATTTTGAATAGAATCGGACCATAATCACAGAGATCGTCGGCCATCTTGGAGCTGCCATTTTGATTTTATGAATTTTGACAAAAATTCACAATCTTCGTCCTCGAAAACCCAACATACCAATTTTGAATAGAATCTACCATACCAAGATATCGTCGGCCATTTTGGAGCTGCCACCATAAATTTATGAATTGGAGCCGCCATCTTGGAGACGCCATCTTGGGGCCGCCATCTTGGAGCTGCCATCTTGAATTTATGAATTTAGCCAAATAATTCACAATCTTCGACCCCGAAAACCCCCAAATACCAATTTTGAATAGAATCGCATCATAATCACACAGATCGTTGGCCATCTTGGAGCTGCCATTTTGATTCAATGAATTTTTACAGGAAATTCACAATCTTCGACCTTGAAAACCCCCACATACCAATTTTTGAATAGCATCGGACAATTAACACAAATCTATTCCGCCATATTGGAGCCGCCATTTTGTTTTTTTCTCTAACAAAAATTCCATAATGCATTGTCACGGAAACTATGAACACCTGCCAAATTTCACGATAATCGGACAACTAGAAGTGTGTCAAATTTAACTTGTATGATTTGATTATACACATCGGCATAGGTGAAACTAAATAAAAGCTTATAAAATAATGCATTATTTCGACATATCGTATATCAAACAAAACTTTAAAGTGGAGTTTTGCGTTTTTGTAATTGAGTTTTTTTATTTTTGTAATTTAATTTCATCACCAGTGCTACATCTGCCTAATAGCATCAACGAAGGATGGAACAAAAATTAAGATTTCGATCTTCCGAGAATATGGTGCGAAAAAAGCTCCGGGAAACCTTTTCCAACGCGAAATAGGGAGTAATGGGATGGAATGCTCGGAGAAGAAACGATAAAATTGGGTTAATGTGTTTCCCCGTTTGCTGTACTAATGAAATTTAAAAGTGCGGTACAGTCGCTGATAGATGCAGCCTTATCCATTCAATGGATTCTTAAATTATTCGCAATAATTCAAGCAGATAGAGGTTGTTCGAAATCTAGCAATCCATTGGAATCATTTTCCGCGACACGAAATTATACAGTGACCGGCAGAAAGTACGCATCATATGGGAAATTATTTTATTAATACATGTTGACAACTATCGATACGTACAATCGCTTCTGCATCAAAAGAAACGTTGAACAGTGTCGTTCGTCTTTTCGGGTATGGCGGGAAATTTGAAAATTTTTAAAATGATATCTCAAAACACACTTATTTGAAAAAATATCGAAAAATGTTATTCGGAAAAGTTGTTCAGAACGACATTTTATAGCTATGTACAAGTTCTGAGATAAAAAAGTAAAAAAAAAATTGGACATAAAAAAAATTACTTTCAATACATGTAGTGGTTCGGGATTCCATTTCTCTGGACACATTCCGCAGCATTTGTGGTGTAATGTTATTGATACATTGTCGTATTACTTCTTCTAAATGGTCGATATTATGAAATGGCCGATGTTTATAAACCTTACTTTCAAGGTACCCCCATAAAAAGAAATACAAGGGCGTCAAATATGGGGATCTTGCAGGCCACGGGTTTCCTGAATATCGTCCTATCCACTTATGAGGAAAGTGTTAGTTAAGCCACACTCTGACTTCAAGGGTACTATGTATTGACGCTCCATCTTGTTGGAAAAAAATATAATTTCTTCTTTGCAACAATTTACCAAAAATCTATAAATTTTTCTGGCGAATAAAAAATTCAAATTAAAATTGTGTAGATACAAGGACCTTTATTAATAATAACCAGTATCGGGATTATAATGTCCTGGAGATATTTCAGTGACCTCTGCTATGAAGCAGCAAAACACATGGCAAATTCATAGATTTCAAATTTTCTCCGAATAAAATGGAAATAGCTTGCGAATCTTTACAAAATATTATTTAAAATATTACTGTTGGCTTTACTAATGGTTTTCTTTGTCAGAAATGTATTTTTCCAAATTGATTTTTCTCAAAACATGAACATAGCTATAAAATGTCAATTTTTCCGAAAAACTTTTTTCGATTTTTTTTCAAATAAGTGTGTTTTGAGACATAATTTATTAATTTTTTTAATTTCTCGCCAAACACGAAAAGATAAACGGCACTGTAGAACGTCTTTTGGGGTTTCTTTTCTTTTCATAATTTATTAATAAAATAATTTCCCATATGATGCGTACTTTCTGCCGGTCACTGTATATTCATTGTAGAAGGGTCGAATGATTTGAGGGTTTATTTTAAAATTCATAAATTTTTCATTCATCTACTGCGAATTTCAATTTGTGTGAATAAAACCTTATTTGATAGATACGTAGTTTATCGACGAATAAGTTTTATGCGAAATCTTTGGAATCGTCGAAATCAAATGTTAGGAAATTTTGTTGTGAGTTATGTTTACGGGAGCTAGAGTTTAGATTATTTGAATAATGGAAATGACATAAAAATTTCCTCGAGGTCGCTGACTGGGAAATGCAGTCGGTTATGGAAAGAAAAATTGTTGCAGACTTGGTGAGTTGCGACGCTTCTAGAGGATGAACATCGGAACATTGGAACATTTGAGAGTCATAGAAAGTTTGAGCTTCTTCCAGCCACAATAAAGTACAAGAGATCGGTTGAGACATTTTTTTTTGGCAGTATATGGAAAAAAAATTGTACATGATTATTTGGAAGTAGAGGCGTTACAATTTAGAGAAAAAACAAATATTTTACAGCGCGTGAAAAATCACTTTGGCACAACGGAGCATATGGGATCTTCTATCAAAGCATTTTGGCTTAGATTATTGTTTTGAAGTGGGTTGTTTTGGCTAATTGTGGTTAAGATTTATTTTGATTTGCCGCGCGAAAGAAAACATTGTTACAAATGATTTCTGGTGAGTACTCTCTTTTGGAAAACATTCGTCTTAGCCTCATTCATCTATATGAGTCCTTAATTAAGACTGGAATAGAAAATCAAATATCTATCTGAATAAAAAAGCAAATTTTCAATTTCAGATGTTTTCTTTTGAATTATGGTACTTTCAGAATATCTAGCAGAAGTAGTTTAATGTCCAGCGTGGCTTCAGCAGGGGAAGTAGTTGTTTTCTGTTAGACATTCACAAAAAATAACTTCATTTCTATCGAGGACTTTACAATTCACCGGAAAATATTTCTATTCAATATTCAGTTGAGAATGTTTTCCTTTTCAAAACATTTTTCATTTTCAATTGTAAATAATTATCCGGTTCTCGATTTCATGCAAGAGGTTTCGGTAAAATATGAATTTTATGAGGTTTTATAGTTCCTCAAAACATTCGTCATATGAAATACAAAATGGTAAAAGACCAACTGGATAATTTATCTGAAGAATAAAAGAAAAAATAAATTAGTTGCTACCTTCTTTGCAGCATCGATCTCTTAATAGAGCCAAAGGAAGTATAAAGCCGGTGGATAACGCTTTGTACTTCCTTTTTCAATATAATCTGTTTAATGAAGGTGCAATTTTCACATTGTATACGAGTCTCGAGTCCCTTACAATGGCAAGCATGAAAGACGAGCTCTTGTCCATTCTTGAAAAATTTCGTAATTCGACAATGAAAAAACGTACAATAAATACTAAAGGAAAAAAGACTCCAAGTTAATTAGGACCTTGTATAGAACACACTCAACCCATTCCAGCGATCAAGAAGCAAATTAATAGTTTTTTTTTCAGAAATTCTAACGGACTACATATCAATGAGACTTATTAACAATTGAAAGCGCGGCCAACTTTTTGTGAGGCAGTTTTTTCCTTAGCTCATCAGGATGACTTACTATTGCAGAAACTGCAATAAAAGATGCCGTTATCTCGTTTTTCCTTTTGCCGTTATACCGTTTTCTTGTTAACCCGTTTTCACATTATCATGTTTTTTCGTTATTCCGTTTTTTCATTTTTCTGTTATCCCCTCAGCCCGTTTTCCATTTATCGCGTTACCCCGTTTTTTCTGATATCTCGTTTTCCCCATATCTCGTTTTTCTATTATCCGGTATTCCCGTTATTTCATTTTCCCGTTTTCCTCTTAGCCCCTTATCCCGTTTCCCCGTTATTCCGTTTTTCCGTTCGTTATCCCGTTTTACGGTTCGTTATCCCGTTTATACCGGAAAAAAACACAAACAGACATTCATTTTTATTATACAGTGACCGGCAGAAAGTACGCATCATATGGGATTTTTTTTTAAAATAATATGTTGACAAATGTCGATACATGCAATCGCTCCTGCATCAAAAGAAACCCCAAAAGATGTTGTACAGTGCCGTTCGTCTTTTCTTGTTTGGCGGGAAATTTAAAAAATTTAAAAATTATGTCTCAAAACACACTTATTTGGGAAAATATTGAAAAATGTTATTTGGAAAAATTGTTTAGAACGACATTTCATAGCTATGTACAAGTTTGGAAAAAAATCTGAGATGAAAAAATAAACATCAATTTTTGCCATAAAAAAAATTTCAATTTGGAAAAATACATTTCTGACAAAGAAACTCATTAGTAAAGCACAAGAGTAATATTTTGAATAATATTTTGTAAAGATTCACCAGCTACTTCTATTTTATTCGAAGAAAATTTTAAATCTGTGGATTTGCCATGTGTTCAGCTGCTTCAAAAGAGGTCACAGAAATATCTTCAGGACATTATAATCCCGATACTGTGTATTATTGACAAAGAACCATATTTATTAATAATGAACAGTATCGGGATTATTAATGTCCTGGAGATATTTCAGTGACCTCTTATGAAGCAGCTGAATACATGGCAAATCCATAGATTTCAATTTTTTTCCGAATAAAATAAAAGTAGCTTCAATATTTACAAAATATCATTTAAAATATTACTGTTACCTTACTAATGAGTTTCTTTATCTAAAATATTTTTCCACATTGAAATTTTATTATGAAAAAAAATTGATTTTATTTTTCATCTCAGATTAAACTTACATAGCTATAAAATAACGTTCTGAACAACTTTTCGAATAACATTTTTCGATATTTTCCCAACTATGTGTTTTTGCTATAATTTTAATGTTTTAAATTTCCCCCCAACCGAAAGACGAACGGCACTGTACAACGTCTTTTGGGGTTGCTTTTGATGCAGAAGCGATTGCACATATCGATATTCGTCAAAATTTATTAATAAAATAATTTCCCATATGATGCGAACTTTCTGCCGGTCACTGTATGAAATATATTCCTGAAAACTTTCCCAGGACAAAGAAATATCCAATAATTTTTCTAAAAATCTTTCTTTTCCCTAAAACCATATTCGGAATATAACAAACAATTGAAAAAACAATTAGCCAAATCGGTAAGCCGTTGTTTTCATGGAATAAAAAAAATGTTACCCTGACCAGGATTCGTTCCTGTGACCTTCTGCTTGGTAGGCAATTCAATTCAATTCAATTCAAAAATGTTTATTCAGTTTTCGGTAATTACAGTTCATGTTCTTAATCTATATTACTAACTAATATTTACATAATTACATTATATACAATAAAACGGCTGGAGGTTGTTCGCGCAGCCCCCAGTCCGGAGTGGGCCGGGTCGTTCCCCCGGGGGCCACGTTAACCGCAGCGTCCCAGACGAACGCTCCGACTCAAAGACGAACCGTTGCCTACGAGTACGAGGATATTAGGTCCGTCCCAGCAGATCTTAGCACTGTTCTCTCGAGCATGTAGTAAGAACATGTATTTTTAGGAGCTATTTTTCGGACACCTGTCATTTGACTTATTCCAAAGTTTGGGGTAGTTTTCGATTGTTTGTGAATGATATTTTATTTGAATTTGTGTTTGTGAGTTATGGGTAGATTTCCAGGAAAAGTTGGGACAAAAACCTGGTGAGGGGGGTGTATGTGAGTTTGAGTTGTTAGAGTATTTCAAGTAGCAGTTTTGCGTAACTAGATTTGAGGTATTTTGAGTGTTGAAGTTGTGATGGAGTGTTGTTTGAGTTTAATTAAAGTTTTGTGTAGCTTTGTTTGCGATATTTTGAGTAGTAAAGTTGTGAAGTGAGGTATTGTGTATTTGTGTAGAATAAAACAGGTTTTGTTTTGTTTGGACTAAGGTCGGGAATCTGGTCCCGAACTTTGATTTGAAGTTAGGTCTGGAATCTAATCCCTGACCTAGAATCTCTTGCGGAGAATGATTTGAAGTATTATTCATCAGCACGTCGACATCGACGGCGGCAGCAGCCCCCCGAGGATGTGCTGGGGGGGAGGCTCTTGCCATCCCCCATACACACCCCGAGGCGCCACCGCCAACGAGGCGACGAGCTGATGTATACTTTGTGATAGTGATAATATAGAATTTTGCAATTCTATCATTATTTTCATTTGATTTTCCAGAAGTGAAAATATCTTTTGGAAGTTTTGAGTGTCATTTTGAGTGTCATGTGCCAAGGTCTGCGGGGGCGGGCCTACACCCTCGTCCATACTGGCTTGGGGTTCCGCTTCTGTTGGCACTGCTTGGTATCTAGGTTTCCTGATCCATGGAGGTGCGCTCCCACCCTGGCCTCCCGAGGGGTGGGTTGGCGTTCTTGGATTATAGGTTCTTTGTTGACTTTGTCTGATATTCCCTTTACTACAGGTGGCTGGTATGGTACCTTGGGTTTCTTTCATAGCGAGCTTTTGTAGATGCACGCTGCACTTCTTATAGTTGGCTGGATGGTCCCGCGAGCAGTTAGCACACTTCGCAGGGACGTCCGGGCTTTTCGTACACGTTGTTGTGAAATGATCATCTGCGCATTTCAAGCACTTTGGGGTAAGATTGCAGTTTAGTGCCGCATGTCCCCATTGCTGGCACCTTCTGCACTGCGTGAGTGTGGTGTCGGATTTCCTAATCTCCCAATCGATGCATATATTCCTGAGTACCTTGCAGTTCCTCTTCAGCATTGATACGGTTATATTCCCGCTAGTTATAACTAGGTAGAGGGGCCTATTAGTTTTCTTCATTTTGTATATATTGATAATTTCTATTGCGTGCTCGCCCTGGAGCCATGTTCGGACTGCTGCCGTTGTTGGGCCGCTATCTAGGCCTTTCAGTACGAACGCGTGTTGCTTTTTTGATTTATGTGTGAAGGTATAAAACTTCCTACCTTGATTCTTGATAAGTTCTTTTATCGCTTCAAAATCTTCTAGACACTCTGTATTTATCAGTGTGTTATCTTGCGTGTATTTAATAGAAATGCTTTTCTTGCATTTTTCCTCCATTTTATCCCGCTCCATGTCTTCAATGATAGGCTTGCCCTCCAGGATTACCGGGGGGGGGGCCTTGTCGTTGCGCCTTGGTAGGCGACAATGTAACCGCTGAGCTATTTTCTCTTTGGTAATAAATGACTCGATAGTCTTTTTCTTCGCCAAATTTCTTATATATCCGAATTTTCCAATTTCCAGGACACTTTCCTGAATTTTTTTTCCGCATCATTCATCCTCGAGCTATTACGAATATTTTATAAAAAAAATTGCCAAATCGGTCCAGCCGTTATCACGTTTTGCGCTTACAATGAATCGAATGGAAATTATATGGATGTGAGTACCCACATTAATTTCTTGTTAAATAAAGGCAAGAAAAAAGTTTGTAATTTTTTTTTCTATTCAGCAAATAAATAACGAAGAACCCCGCACGAAAACATATGGGAAATTGGCTCTCGGTCGAATTGGCTGGAATTTTATTATGTTATAGTAGGGTGGGTCATTAGAAAAAAGTGTGAGTTTACATGATTTTGTATGTTTAGTTTCTGAGATATAAGCGGCCAAAGATCGTAAAAACGTCGTATTGAGGTAGGATTGACAAAGAAAAAAACTGTTTTTTAGTCGAAATAAGACAAAGTAAGGATGAAAATGTATTATTGATCGGAACTCATAAACATGTTCAATTATAATTTTATCGATGATAGTACATTAGGGTGTATACGGGGCATAGTAAAAAAATAGTTTTTTCGGATTTTTTTTCCAGCACTATTTCAAAACCAACAAGTTATATTCTGTCAAGATATCATAGTTTCAGTCTATTCTAGGCGAAAAAACGTGTTTTGTTTCTTGATCACTCTCTCTGTTTGGAATATATATTTTTTTTAATTTTCGAGTATACTCCTATACTGAAAACAATTGACAGATCGTTCTTGATTACAAAAAAAGGAATTAATCGCTAATGCCCATTGAATAAAAGATAGGGTAACATTCTGATGAACTCACTTGTTCAATATTACCTTTCATTTAGATACAGGGTGCGTTACATTTTTTTATGTCATTTACAATGTTTTTATTGAATATCTAGAAAACTGTTCCGTTAATTTGGACCATATTTTACTCACAATATTTTGAAAATGTTGACTTCCATATACAATAGTTTTATAAACTTTGTATGTTGCGTCTGTAAGATATGCATTTTTGAAGTTTACGGTATTACGATATATGGGGTAACCTATCGCTTTAATAAAATTTTATGGAACCTTTCGACACATTCAATTCTATTATGAAACTTTCCGAAATCAATTATTTGATACTATAAACAACACAAACCACATTCAACAACAATTTGGAACTCAACAGTATAGACTCAAAAAAATCGAATTATAAATAACGACTTCTAACATAAAAAGTCAATTAATGTTATAGAAATTATAATATAACAAATCGAAATGAACCTGATGAAGCTATTGTATACCGAAACACGCGTCGTGCTTTAGTGAACCCTTAAGTAGTGAAAATCTTATAGTGTATTGTAGTAGTGAACTCTAAATCGAAATTGAAACTAATTAGTTATGAACAACATAAATAACAATTTACATAATTGATCTCTCAAAAAACAAACAAAAAGCAAAACCTAAATTCAAATAATATTATTAATATTGTTATTTATTGGTATATTTGCGCAATCTAAAACATTGTTTAATAGTTCATGGCTAGGGTACTTTATTGTTTCTTGATGACGAGCATATCCTAGGTACCAAAGTACGCTGCAAATATGGGAACAGCATCCCACTGCTCTTGCTCCACTTTCACAGGTACAGTAGTAGCCTAGAATACGTTCATTTGCAGGTACATCAGGAATAATACTAAAGGATATCCACAGTTGATATTTTATAGCATTCCTGAATCTGGACGCTATGCGGTAGCGTAATAGTCCAGGTTCAGGATTACGCATATCAATTTCAAATAGAAACAATAAAGTACCCTAGTCATAAACTATTGAGAAATGTTTCAGATTGCGCAAATAGACCAATCAATAACAATATTAATAATTTTATTTGAATTTGAGTTTTGGTTATTGTTTGTTTTTTGAGAGTTCCATTATGTGAATTGTTGATTATGTTGTTTATAACTAATTAGTTCCAGTTTCGATTTGTTATATTATAATTTCCATAATTTGGATTGACTTTTTATGTTAGAAGTCGTTATTGACTTTTTATGTTTTAGTCGATATTGTTGAGTTCCAAATTGTTGTTGAGTGTGGTTTGTGTTGTTTATAGTATCAAATAATTGTTTTCGAAAAGTTTTATAATAGAATTGAATGTGTCGAAAGGTTCCATGAAATTTTGTTGAATCGATAGGTTACCCCATATATCGTAATACCGTAAACCTCAAAAATGCAAATCTTAGAAACGCAACATACAAAGTTGATGAAACTATCATATATGATAGTCAACATTTTCAAAATATTTTGAGTAAAATATGGTCCAAATTAACGAAACAGTTTTCCAGATGTTCAATAACATATTGTAAATGACCTAAAAAAAATGTAACGCACCCTTTATCTAAATGAAAGGTAATATTGAACAATTGAGTTCATCAGAATGTTACCCTATCTTTTATTCAATGGGCAGTAGAATCAATTCCTTTTTTTTGTAATCAAAAACGATCTGTCAATTGTTTTCAGTATAGGGGTATACTCGAAAATTAAAAAAAAAATCACACAGAGAGAGTCATCAAGAAACAAAACACGTTGTTTTGCCTACAATAGGCTGAAACTTTGATATCTTAACAAAATATAACTTGTTGGTTTTGAAATAGTGCTGGAAAAAAATCCGGAAAAACTATTTTCTTGACTATGCCCCGTATACACCCTAATGTACTATCATCAATAAGATTATAATTGAACATGTTTATGAGTTCCGATCAATAATACATTGTCATCCTTACTTTGTCTTATTTCGATTGAAAAACCAATTTTTTTCTTTGTCAATCCTACCCCAATACGACGTTTTTACGAAATTTGGCCGCTTATATCTCAGAAACTAAACATACAAAATCATTTAAACTCACTCTTTTTTATAATGACCCATCCTACTGAAACATAATACAATTTCAGCCAATTCGACCGAGAGCCAATTTCCCATATGTTTTCGTGCGCGATTCTTTCCGGTTTTTTCCAATGAAATACAACAAATGATTGATGGCGACATCTATAGTTTGTAGAGTGAAACTAAGCTTATGATGATCGGAAACCATGAAACAGCTGTAAATGGATGGTTGTGGTGGTAAAAACACTCCCCATTGCTATTTTTTTGGGATTTTATAATGATATTTCCTAGGGTAAAACATGAAAAAATTATATTAACTAAATATTCACATATACGATTATAAGAAAAGTTCAAGTTCAATTGTTTTTGTTTCTGTTCTTCAAACACTTGTAATAATATTTTTTTGTTTCAATTTTTGTGGTAATCCTTGATAAAGTTTCATAAAGTCAAATATCATTTTTTTTTCTATTATCCTCACGACTTTATTTTGAATTTCTTGTAAAATGTTTATGGATACCATCATTACTAAAAAAATTTAACAATAGTATTCAAATCGTATGAAAATTGAATCATAAGACATATACCGAGAGACCAAAAGCCGGGCGCGAATAGAAAAAAAATTAAATAAATATACGAAAAATTGTTATGATTTCAAGCCTGAAGCCGCATATTGACCTGCAAAAATAAACTACCCCCATCACGAACACTTCTGCAAAGAAAATCGAGTCCTGGTGTCACACACTGAAATGTAATTAGACCAGGGTCGATAATTTTTGAAACCAAAAAAAATAATAGTAGGATGAAACGTTTAGGAAAAGGAAGAGAATAAGTGAAAGGAAAAATAATTTACGGTCGATTTGAGGTCGGGAAGTGGAAGGGGGTGACTTTTTAAGGGTAAAAAACGGTTTATCTCGATTTCCGCCAAAACTACAAGTCCTATGGGAAAAAAATTGTGGGTAATGAAAAGATCTACAACTTTTGTTTCCACACTTTTTTGACATAACCTCAAAATGTATGTGAAAAATTGAAATAAGCACGTTTTTGGTTTTTTATTTTTATCTTTTACAAAAAAAAAAATTTCCACGAAATTTGGTGAAAACTTACTCTCTCATGTCCCAAACTCACTGTAATTTATTTGATTTGAAATATTTATTTTTTCACCTTATTTTGACTTAATATCGAAAAACTTTTTAACAAAAATTTAAACCGACGAAAAAATCAACTGAAAAGCAAAAAATAAAATAAACCTTCTTAGTCTAAATGATGATTGAGCTCCTAAACTAATGTAAGTAACTGATTTTGAGTCGGCGCCAAACAAACGATTATCGAAGATCATTATCTATGAAAGAAGTCATCAAAACGTAGCCGTGCATCTCGCTGCCATCATTTTACGCTTCACCTAATTCAATTGCTAGTTTGTTTGGCGCCGACTCAAAATCAGTTACTTACATTAGTTTAGGAGCTCAATTATCATTTAGACTAAGAAGGTTTATTTTAATTTTAGCTTTTCAGTTGATTTTTTCGTCGGTTTAATTAATTTATTAAAAAGTTTTTATTTTTTACTTTTCAGTTCCGTATTTCGTCGGTTTAATTTTTTGTTAAAAAGTTTTTATTTTTCAATTTTTTGTGGCTAAAATCTACCAATTACTTTACTATTTTGAAAATCGTATCCAATATGTAATAATAAATGAAAATAAAAGTTCAATTGAAAAACAATGCACAATTGGAGTCCCACAAGGCTCAGTATTGGCCCCAATATTTTATTTGATTTATGTAAATAGCATAACTAAAATAAATTTTGTAGGAAAACATTTTTCTTTCGCAGATGATACTGTACTCTACTATTCGGCCAAAGACACAAAAATACTCGAGAAAAATATAGAAAAAGATATGAAATTAATTGAAAAATGGTTGGATGACATAAATCTAAATTTTGAAAGTCATGTAAATAAAATCAAAAAATCAATTATCCCTCTGATTGGAGCAATTAGAAGAGTTGAATTTCTGAATACTCATATTCAAACACTAATATACAATGCCCATATTCTTTCTCATATCAGATATCTAATAACAATATGGTCATCCTGTAGTAAAAAACAAAAAGGTATCATTTATCGTCTTATGAATAAAGCAATTAAAATTATTTTCAAAAAACCCTGGGAAACACCTTCGTTAGAATTATACAAAAATACTAATAATTTGACATTAGAAAATCTAATAAAATTTGAGAAAGCAAAATTCGCATACAAACTAAAAACAATTTTCAAAAAAGTAATACTTCAGTTGAAAAAATTCAAAACTACACGATTATAATATTAGAAATGCAGATAATATCCACTTACATAATATTCATTCGAATAAAGGGAAAAATAATCCAATATCTAGTTCAATGGAAACTTATAACAAACTTTCAAATGATCTGAAAAAATTGAAATCAATGAAAATATTCTTAAAAAAACTCAAACAAAGTATGCTGTTATAAGGATGTTCAACAATACATGTATGTATATGTTTATTTATGTTTATTTAAATTTTTATTTAAAGATATGAATGTGTATATGTGTCTGTGTGTGTTTGTGTATATATTTAATTATAATTATGTGTATGTATGTATGTATGTGTATATATGTGTATAGGTATATATATATATATGTATATGTATATATATGTCTATGTATGTGTATATATATATATATATGTACATTTAGTTAAGATTTGAATAGGTATCTATTATTACCAGTTGGTTCTAAAATGGTTGAAATTTATAATTGTAATCAATCAATTAACTTCCTTATACCAGAACTTGTTCTGTTTGGAAGATGTATTGCAATAAATAAAAAAAAAAAAATACTTGTTTTTTTATTACTTCCAGAATACTTACTTACCCACCTTACTTCAACTATTACCAGTTAAATAATATGATTATCTACTTTTACTATTTGTTGTAATATAAATTATTTTCGTTGTTCTGGTTAGTTTATTTCATTACTTTGTATATCATTCCAAACTCTCATAAAATATACTGATTTTGACGGAACAAGAATAATGTCAGTAGCGATCTGTCATTGTCAACTACGTATGTGTGTGCCAATGTTTACTAGTGAAAAATCAATTATCCCCTATTTTTCTACCCGTAAGGGTGGCTAATTCCTTTCGAAATCCAAATATAAGGTATACCCTATCTATTAAAAAAAGAATCATCCAAATCGAAGAACCCAGTACAAAGTTATGCCTGATAGAATCGGTTAACGGACCAGAATTCAGAGGGTGAGTGATCAATATCCTTCATATCGCTACCCTTAGGGGTGGATTTCATCTTTTAAATTCGAATGGAGCCAAATTCGAAGTACACCCTACCCACTGAAAAATGAATTATCGGAATCGGACGCCTCAGTAAAAAGTTATGCGTGATCATACATAAAAAAAATTATGGAAAAACATAAAATATACGGGTCGAATAGAGAACCTCCTCCTTTTTGGTTTCGTCGGTTAAAAAAACACCCTAATTTTCAATCGAAAATTCTCGCGTCAAAATATCAGCTTTTTTTAAAAAGTCGGTGGGCTTTTTATTCGTTGAAATCTCTACTTTCTGATGGTGAAAAGACTATGGTCAATTTTCACAGAAAATACAAGGAAATAACAGGTAGTAAGGCCCAGACCCTCCTAGCCCCTTCCCCACTTCTGTATGAAATACCTATTGATGGGCTAAAATTTTCCGTAGGTCACTCAGGTATATAAGTTATTTCAAAATAGCAATAAATAGGCATCTACGCATATAATTCAAAGAAGATTCTACAACTTTCTCAAAATATTGTAGATTTTCGGATTCGAGTTTTTTTCGTTTCTTTGCATTTTCTGAGAACAATTACCATAGTAATGTATTTTTTTTTCACCATCAGAAAGAAGAGCTTTCAACAAATAAAAAGCCCACCGACTTTTTAAAAAAAGCTGATATTTTGACGCGAGAATTTTCGATTGAAAATTAGGGTAATTTTTCGATATTAAGTCCAAATGAGGTGAAAAAATAAATATTTCCAATCAAATAAATTACAGTGTGTTTGGGACATGAAAAGGTAAGTTTTCACCAAATTTCGTGGAATTTTATTTTTTTTGTAAAACAAAAATAAAAAATAAAAACTTAGTTATTTCAATTTTTCACCTCAATTTTGTGGTTATGTGAAAAAAGTGTGGAAACAAAAGTTGTAGACCTTTTTATTACCTACAACTTTTTTCCATAGGACTTTTAGTTTTGCCGGAAATCGAGATTAACCGTTTTTTACCCTTAAAAACTCACTTCCCGACCTCAGATCGCCCGTAAATCATTTTTCCTTTCATTTTTATTATATTTTCTTCCTTTTCCAATGGGTTTCATCCTACTATTTTTTTTTTAACTTTTTACCATTTTAAAGGCTTCAGCCCTGGTCCAAATACCGAGTCGCCAAGTTCAACCTTACCTGATGAACGTGTCCGACTGAAATACAGTAATTTATTCCGAATCAATCTCTATCGATTGGTTCCAAAAGTAAAACTGATGATGATTTCCTGAAACTCAACTGTTTTGCAATAGTAAAACGATGGCGCTTTCTGCAAAACCTGAAATGGTCGTATCGATTCCGCGTCATTCAAAGTACCGAGAAATCGCACAGATGTCGCGCGAAAAATCAATACGTTCGCTCTCCACCTGTCGGCGGGAACGACAAACAGAAGCGGTAAAGAAAGAGGGAAAACTCACTTTGAAATGGGGCCGACACAGCAGGTCTCTGAGTTCTTGCAAATCCCTGTGATCGGTGTCCCGTCGATGTTCCAATTCCCGCAACGCGTCGGCGGCGTCGCGAGCGCTCTGGACTGCGTCGATCAGAGGCGCTCGTATAGGTGTCACCACTCTACTGGTTATACGGTCGAAGAGCTGAAAGAAATGCGTCGATGTTCACGAAATTCGCCGATTTTCATAGTAACAGTGTAGACAGTCGCAAGGATAAAAGGTTCATAAATAATAGTTTAAAAACTAAAGAACACGCTTTGATAGAAAACTAAACTAAAAAGTAGAAAATAATTTTAAATTAGTTTGAAATAAGAATACATTGATTAACAAGAAATTTATTTCATCGTAAAAAAGCGTGGGGTGCTCGATGTCAATTGTTGTTAATATTTCATGGACAGATATTGGTAAAAGTAGAATCATCATGAAAATATCTTAAAAAGCACCCCACGCTTTTTTACGATGAAATAAATTTGTTGTTGATCACTGTATTCTTATTTCAAACTCATTTAAAATTATTTTTTTCTACGACAACTTCGATAAATGTTCATTTTATAACCGTAACTTCAATCATAAACAAGCACATTTTTAGTCTACTCGACAAGTTGAAAATGGTCTAAAATAGAGATACTGCTCTTAAAATTATGTGTGATAGCTCATTGGATCCCGAATAACGCCTAGAAAAATGTGCCGAAAGCGTGTATTAGCACATACAAAATTGCAAAAGTTATAAACAATTGAAGATGAAAAAAAAAATGGCATTTCGTTTTTTGCCAATATTTCATGAACTATTGATATTTAAGAAATTTCAAAAAAAAAATCTGAAAGAAGGGGAAATTTCCAATAAAAAACTACCAGCTCCCGGAACTATATCTCCATTATTTATAATTTTAATTTAACGCTGAAAATGGGTCTCCGAACGACATTTTTTGGTTGCGCGCGCGGCGTCAAAAGCGAGTACGACACATTAATTAATTTATTTAAGGTATTAAATATTTTTTTTTAATTTGAAAAAATTATGGTGTATTCGGAACACTATAAATAATTTATTTCCGTTGGAAATTTTACTAAAAGTTAATTTTTCAACAAGTTAAACGATTGTTAACTAACAAAATTTTCTCGAACTTCTGTCTTAATTGTAAATGAAAATTTTTTTTTAAATAATTGTCGTAAAAATTTTTCGCTTTGTAGAGCCTTTCTTATATACATACCTAACAAGATCACGCCATAAAAGTTAAAAAAAATATTCATACTTTGTCTATAATGATTTTTGTACTTGAACAAAAACTAAAAAATGTTGTTAAAAAAAATAATTTGTCTCAATCATCATATTATCGTTTTTTATCAATACAAGATATAAATTGATTTGCAAAAAAATTTTTTTTGCCATTTGTTGATAAATTTTTTATAAACAAATTGATTATTTCAATATTTTTGAAAATTTTTTTCTCATAACTTCATTACATTACAAATATGATTTTTTAAAAACAATTTTTTTCTTAATAATAATTTTTAATTGTTTATATACGTTTTTTTTATATTTCTTTTGATTAAATAATAATTAAAAATTTTTTCCTTAAAAAAATTACTTACCAATTTGTTATAAATGAATTTTTAACTTTGTTAGATTTTTTTTCTGAAACTTCCGAAATTTACAAAAACGACCATATATAACAAAGTGTAGAAAAAAAAACAATTTTATATTATTTTGATTAATAGAAAAATGGTAATTTTTTTTTTAGTAATTTAAAAAATTTTTTTGTAACTCCATAGAGGACTGTCAATTATGATTTTTAGAAAAAATAAATTTCTTGACTAATTATTTAAACAATAGAAATATAAAAAAAACGATTATAAACAATTAAAAATTGTTATTAGGGAATTTTTTTTTTTCAAATATCATATTTGTAATATAATGAAGTTGTGGAAAAATTTTTTTCGAAAATATTGAAATAATCAATTTTTTATAAAAAATTATAACAAATGGCAGAATTTTTTTTGAAAAAGATATGATGATAAAAAAAAAAATTTTTTCAACAACATTACTTGGATTTTTTTGTTTTTGTTCAAGTACAAAAATTATTATAAACAAAGTATGGATATTTTTTTAACTTTTATAGCGTGATCTTGTTAAGTATGTATATAAGAAAGGCTCTACGAAGCAAAAAATTTTTATGACAATTATTTTAACATTTTTTTTCATTTACAATTAAGACAGAAGTTCGAGAAAATTTTGTTAGTTAACAATCGTTTAACTTGTTGAAAAATAAACTTTTAGTAAAATTTCTAACGGGAATAAATTATTTATAGTGTTCCGTATTTACCATAATTTTTTCAAATTTAAGAAGTAATATTTGATACCTTAAATAAATTAATTAATGTGTCGTACTCGCTTTTGACGCCGCGCGCGCAACCTAAAAATGTCACTCGGAGACCTATTTTCAGCGTTAAATTAAAATTATAAATAATGGAGATAGAGTTCCGGGAGTTCGGGGTTTTTTATTGGAAATTTTCTCCTCTTTCAGAATCTTTTTTTGAAATTACCTAAATATCGATAGTTTATGAAATATTGGCAAAAAACGAAATGCCATTTTTTTTTCATCTTCAATTGTTTATAACTTTTGCAATTTTGTATGTGCTAATACACGCTTTTGGCACATTTTTCTAGGCGTTATTCTGGATCCAATGAGCTATCACACATAATTTTAAGAGCAGTATCTCTATTTTAGACCATTTTCAACTTGTCGAGTAGACTATTAGTACAGAATTTCATTTTTGCATCGGTTGCTAGGCAAGTCGCTAAGCAACAAATGCGAAATGGAATATTTCGTGTTAGGTCTAGGTTCACTCTAAAATCATGACGACTACGGCTTGTCAAATCATGACGTCCAGCGACAAATTGATGAAATGTCAGCAGATCGTTTCTGTCAAAGTTTTAGTAGGTAACGAGTAATTTCATAGTTGTTTTCTATAAAAACTATTAATTAAAATGGAAACTGATAGTGATATTGACTTAGATTTGACACCTCCGAACATAATAGAAGCAGCGAAGGTAACAACACTGAATTTATTACCGGAAACTTCGAAGAGTATGTATCAACGCGCTTATAACCTTTTTTTGGAATGGAAGGTAGATCGAAAGACAAAATCGTTTTCCGAGAACGTTTTAATGGCTTATTTTGGCGACTTAGCCAACAAATTTAAAAGTTCCACTTTGTGGTCACACTTCTCAATGCTGAGAACGACTCTTAGTATCTATAATGATATAGATATTGCCAAATATTTGAAACTGAAAGCATTCCTCAAGCGGCCGTCTAACGGCTACAAACCCAAAAAGTCAAAGATCTTTACAGCAAGTGACATCGATAATTTCATTGAACAGGCTCCAGATGGAATATATTTGGCAACAAAAGTAAGTTTTATATTTCCATTTGATGAAAAATATATTTGAGTAAACTAATTTACATTGTAGGTTGCATTAGTTATGGGAGTAATGGGTGCATGTAGAAGACATGAATTACATCAAATGAAAATTACTGATTTCAATGATCTTGGTTCAGCTGTTTTAGTAACAATACCAGACAGTAAAACCAAAATAGTACGAAATTTTACTGTAACTGGCAAATTCTATGAAATTTATAAAAAATACGCAAATCTTCGCCCTCAAAATGCTAATGGTCTATGGTTTTTCATTAATTATCAAAAAGGAAAGTGTACCATTCAGAGAATAGGTCTGAATAAGTTTGGAGCTATGGGAAAAGACATTGCCAAGTATTTAAAATTGCCAAATTACGAATTATATACTGGGCACTGCTTTCGCCGATCCTCCGCAACAATTCTTGTTGATGCTGGAGGTGACATAACCACGTTAAAACGCCACGGTGGCTGGAAATCTAGTACAGTCGCTGAGGGATATATTGATGAATCGAAGAAAAGTCAGCTTGACATAGCAAATAAAATTGCAAATGCAATACAGAACATACCATCAGGCATACCAACGAATTTAGAAATGGAAAATCGCGAGAAGCCGTCTACTTCAACGTCGACAAATTATCAATTTCGGAAAGAATTAAGTATTCAGCAATCAAGTTCTCCAAATATTATATTCAATAATTGCACATTCAACTTCAATTAGATACATACATACATTTATAGGCTTCTATTTCTGTGTACCTATTAGAAATAGCAATAAAGAAAATATTTACATATTTCTTCAATTTATATTTTAATTCTGATAGAAAGCCCATTAGCGGCGAATTCGGAGTAATGGAATATCATCAGTTTATTTCTTTCAAAGTTTTTGCAATGTATGCATGTATTAAACGTGAACGATATGTTGTCATAGAAAAAGTATAGTATGCAACTCGCAACAAAATGGTCATTTTGCACTCGTATGAATTGCAGCCTTCGGCTCGTGCTGCAAATTTCATACTCGTGCAAAATGGGCATCATTTTGTGCTCATTGCATAATATACTATTTACTTTTTAGTTTAGTTTTCTATTAAAGCGTGTTCTTTAGTTTTTAAACTATCATTTATTTTCAACTTTTTGGTTTTGTTTTCTATTAAAGCGTGTTTTTTAGTTTTTCAAACTATTATTATTTAATTTTTTTAACTATTATTCTCCAATTTTGAATAGAATCGGACCATAATCACAAAACTCGTCCGCCATTTTGGAGCCGCCATCTTGAATCCTTCAATTTTGACAAAATAATCATAATCTCCGACCCCAAAAACCCCTACATATCAATTTTGAATAGAATTGGACCATAATCACAAAACTCATCCGCCATTTTGGAGCCGCCATCTAGAATTTTTCAATTTTCACAAAAGAATCATAATAATGAAACCCAAAAACCCCCACCTACCAATTTTGAAGCGAATCGGAGCATAATCACAAGACTCGTACGCCATATTGGAGCCGTCATTTTGTTTTTTTTTTTTCAAACAAAAATTTCTCAATGCATTGTCACCGGAATTATGTACCCTGCCGAATTTCAAATCATTCGTACGTCTGGAAGTGGGTCAAAATCGCGCCCAAAGGAGTCGGTTACAAACATACGGTTACAAACATACAGGTGAAGCTAATATAAAGCGTGTAATAAAAAGTGGGTAACCACCACGATGTTTTTGCTGAGAGTCTAGTAACAAAAGAACTTGGACACTTAGTAGCAGAAAAAGGTCATTATGCCTTGCTAGAGTCCCATTCGCGATAGGGTATACCGTTTTGAGAAGTGTACAATAATAATCTATAGAAAAATCGAATTTAAACGGTTTTCTTCACATAAAGGATTCAATATAAAATTGAACCAGAAAGGTAGATCTCAGGTGAAAAACAACTACTTTCCTGGCAAATACCACGCAGAACGTTGAATGATATTCACCTGAAAATCCATGCATACTTCCATAAAATATCAATGGACATTGAATGCAAATGTTTCTTTCTGATAAGCTCGATTATGTTTAATTTAAGTCGTGTTCACCTAACAATCCGCATACCGGTTTCAGGCTTCTTGGCCCTCATCAGTACGGAGTAGTCAACCAGCCAAAAGTCCAAGAACTCTGGCTGAAGTGAGACACAACGTAAACAAACCATCATCGATCTTGTAACACCTATAGGTACGCCGGAAAAGATAAACTTTAACTGGCGGTACCTAGTGACAGAAAAAAACACTCCGAAAATCTCCCACCTCGATAGGTTTCTAAATAAAGATTCCTTCTCAGTAGGAGTGGCAAGCCCGTCTAGCATATAGTGAGAGATAAGTGCCATGTGAAGTGGAATGAATGAAAAATCGAATTTAAACGGTTTTCTTCACATAAAGGATTCAATATAAAATTGAACCAGAGAAAGGTAGATCTCAGGTGAAAAAATGTCCATTGATATTTTATGGAAGTATGCATGGATTTTCAGGTGAATATCATTCAACGTTCTGCGTGGTATTTGCCAGGAAAGTAGTTGTTTTTCACCTGAGATCTACCTTTCTCTGGTTCAATTTTATATTGAATCCTTTATGTGAAGAAAACCGTTTAAATTCGATTTTTCTATTCATTCCACTTCACATGGTGTTACAAGATCGTTAGCGGGTTGCCCTCCTACTGAGAAGGAATCTTTTATTTAGAAACCTATCGAGGTGGGAGATTTTCGGAGTGTTTCTTTCTGTCACTAGGTACCGCCAGTTAAAGTTTATCTTTTCCGGCGTACCTATAGGTGTTACAAGATCGATGATGGTTTGTTTACGTTGTGTCTCACTTCAGCCAGAGTTCTTTGGACTTTTGGCTGGTTGACTACTCCGTACTGATGAGGGCCAAGAAGCCTGAAACCGGTATGCGGATTGTTAGGTGAATATCATTCAACGTTCTGCGTGGTATTTGCCAGGAAAGTAGTTGTTTTTCACCTGAGTTCTACCTTTCTCTGGTTCAATTTTATATTGAATCCTTTATGTGAAGAAAACCGTTTAAATTCGATTTTTCTATTCATTCCACTTCACATGGCACTTATCTCTCAATAATAATCTACTCATTCAAAACACCTTATGCTACAAAAACGGGCAGTTAGATATTTGTCTATAGCAAAGACTGACCGGGTTGGTTGCTTTCAGCTATTTAGGCCAGTAGAGATAGACATGATTTTCCCAAAATTTAAGAGGAAGTAGTGTATGCAAAGGTTTCGTAGTCCCTAACTTTTTAGGATAATTTTTCATTTTGAGTGAATGAAAAAATAAGTACATATCGACAAAAATACAATCTGTATTCCCCTCGTCTCACTTTTCCAAAACAGATGGTGGTGGAATACCCAAACACAGCATATGAGGGAAGCTTCGACGACTTCCTAATGGCAACTGACGCCTCAATTGACTATGTATCAAATTTAAATGTGTGCTTGTAAACTAGAATAATTTGTAATATCTGTCTATTCACTTTTACGTGCTTTGTACACTTTTATGTACATTTTTATGACATGTGCAGCCATACGATAAATAAAATAACTTGTAAGGAAACTGTCCCGAAGTTATTATTGAGTTAATAATGTGGGTTATGTGGTTCAGTAGATAGTTTTCAAATAGGTGGATCATCTGTATGGAAATGCTATCGGTACCTGTTGCGTTACTCTCTATCTTATTAATGTACTTTCTAATCGTGTGTGCAGTTACGGTAGAAAAGAAAAACAGGTTACCGGACTTTTCTTGTACTTTGTAGCGGTCAAGTAGAGAAGTCTGGTATGCAAACCTTTCGGGCTGCGAAATTTTGTTGAAGTATGAATTGATGCGATTCACGTCTTTCAAATCATTCGGGATTCCAGGGGTGGCTTTATCCCTTAAAATTTCAAAAGATCTGAGTGTATTCCAAGTTCTTTTACAGTCTTTCTTTGCAAGGATAAAGTTGAGATAGGCTTTCTTTTCACACGGCGGGTAGCCCCAGTTGTGTAATTCTTTAGATCTTTGTAGCTGTTCCAGTCTACTATGAAGTGTGAGTTCTTATATTTTTTGAATAGGCGGTCTCTCAGTGAAATAATTTCTTTTATATTGAACGTTAGCCAGGGAGCAGGCGGCTTACTAACCCTTTTATTTCGAAGATATTCAATAAGTTGTCGTTCAAAAATGATATAATGTTATCCACATTGTTCAATAAATAGATATTTCGCAAATCTGTATGAAAGGAAATAGTATCGAAGTTACGGCAATCACGGAAAGATACAAATTTGACTTCATGCTGTATTTTAATTTTATCGATTTTACATGAAACAGCCATGTGATCCGAGATACCCTGTATATCATAAACCTCGACCGAGCCAACTTTATCCTTGTCAGAAACGAATAAAACATCTAAGAGTGTTTGGGAGACAGAAGTGATTCGTGTGGGACTGGCAACTAGCTGATGGAAGTTGAAGGAATTTAGGAATTCAGAGAACCTTTGGCTTCGTCTGTCACCAAGAACCCAAAAGGTTAGAAGTGCGGCACCATGTAGACAAACTGAGGGACGGCATGTTGAAAATTCACGAAACAGCGTCGAAGAGGTTGATATTGGGAAACACAATTTTAAACGGGATCAAAGCCTGTTATGATTTGGAAGCTAATTGAGGAGAATTCAAAGAACGTCACCAGATTTGGGAAGGAACCTAAAAGTTGTTCTTCTACGAATACTGAAGCCCTGTCATGGTAAGATTGCTTTTGATCATGACTATGGAAATTAGATGTTATATCCTTTTCAGGAGCATCGACTTTCGAAGAGAAGGTCTCTAAATATAACTTCAATTTTAATAGAAGATAATCCAAATATGTTATTTCAAATACACGATTTTTTTATCCTATAGCACTTGTCAGAATGCCTCGCCTTTGTTATGATATTCGATACACTTACTTCCAGTAGTACGTGAAGACGTGAATCTTCTAAAAGGGCTAGCAGGTGCGCACGTTCGTGAGGTTGCGTTTCTTGAAGGCAGTTGATGTCGTCCAAAGAGTCGATGATTGTTGATACAGCTGAAAAATATCAATCGATCATCCAACAGCTGATGCGGAAAAATATGGAAATAATGCCTATGATGGTATAATGAGTGCTGGTGACCATCCGGTATTATGGAAACCTACAATTTCTTTGCTGTTATTTTCCAAGCTAAAAATATCCACGATTTGTTTGTGAATAAAAGAACACATGCCTTCCATTAAGTGAGCTAATTCCATGGGTGTTTCTAGGAAACAACAGCATATACTTATTTTTATCTTCAAAGGATTGAACGATATCCTTATTATAGTTAATCAATTATTTTTGTAGTGTGGAAATTTGTATTTTATAAAAGGGTTGATAGTCTACTCGACAAGTTGAAAATGGTCTGAAATAGAGATACTGCTTTCGAAATTATGTGTGATAGCTCATTGGATCCAGAATAACGTCTAGAAAAATGTGCCGAAAGCGTGTATCAGCACATAAAAAATTGCAAAAGTTATAAACAATTGAAGATGAAAAAATAATGGCATTTTGTTTTTTGCCAATATTTCATGAACTATTGATATTTAAGAAATTTCAAAATTAGATTCTGAAAGAAGAGGAAATTTCCAATAAAAAACTCCAGACTCTCGGAACTCTATCTCCATTATTTATAATTTTAATTTAACGCTGAAAATGGGTCTCCGAGCGACATTTTTAGGTTGCGCGCGCGGCGTCAAAAGCGAGTACGACACATTAATTAATTTATTTAAGGTATTAAATATGTTTTTTTAATTTCGAAAAAATCATGGTGTATTCGGAACACTATGAATAATTTATTCCCGTTAGAAATTTTACTTAACGTTAATTTTTCAACAAGTTAAACGATTGTTAACTAACAACATTTTCTCAAACTTCTGTCTCAATTGTAAATGAAAAAAAATGTTTAAATAATTGTCGTAAAAATTTTTCGCTCCGTAGAGCCTTTCTTATATACATACTCAACAAGATCAGGCCATAAAAGTTAAAAAAATATTCATACTTTGTTTATAATAATTTTTGTACTTGAACAAAAACAAAAAAATCCAAGTAATGTTGTTAAAAAAAATTTTTTTCTCAATCATTTATTATATTTTTTTATTAAAAATATATTTAAAAAAAATATTGTTCATTCATTATATCACAAATATTATGATTTTAAAAACAAATTTTTTCTTAATAAAATTTTTAATTTTTAATTTTTTTTTATATTTCTATTGTTTAAATAATTAGTTAAGAAGTTATTTTTTTTCTAAAAATCATAATTGACAGTCCTCTATAAAATAACAAAAAAATAATTTTTTTCATCAACAATTCCATTGTTTATTAACTTACCAATTTGTTATAAATGAATTTTTAACTTTGTTAGATTTTTTTTCTGAAACTTCCAAAATTTACAAAAACAACCATATTAAAAAGTATAAAAAAAAAAATTCCAATTTTTTATTTACTTTGGGAATTGGAATTGAAAAAATTGGGATTTTTTTTTTCTATACTTTGTTATATATGGTTGTTTTTGTAAATCTTAGAAGTTTCAGAAAAAAAATCCAACAAAGTTATAAATAATTTATAACATATTGGTAATTAATAAAAATGGAATTTTTTTTTAAAAAAAAATTTTTCAAAAATCATAATATTTGTAATATAATGTTGTAGAAAAAAAATTTCAAAAATATTGAAATAATCAATTTGTTTATAAAAAATTGATCAACAAATGGCGGGAATTTTTTTTTTTGCAAATCAATTTATATCTAGTATTGATAAAAAAAGATAATATGATGATTAAGGAAAAATAATTTTTTTTCAACAACATTACTTGGATTTTTTAGTTTTTTTAAGTACAAAAATTATTATAAAAAATTTTTTTGTTGAGTATGTGTATAAGGAAGGCTCTACGGAGGGAAAAATTTTTACGACAATTATTTAATCATTTTTTTTCATTTACAATTAAGACAGAAGTTTGAGAAAATGTTGTTAGTTAACAATCGTTTAACTTGTTGAAAAATAAACTTTTAGTAAAATTTCCAACGGGAATAAATTATTTATAGTGTTCCGAATATACCATAATTATATCAAATTCAAAAAAAATAATTTTATACCTTAAATAAATTAATTAATGTGTCGTACTCGCTTTTGACGCCGCGCGCGCAACCTAAAAATGTCGCTCGGAGACCCATTTTGAGCGTTAAATTAAAATTATGAATAATGGAGATAGAGTTCCGGGAGTTTTTTATTGGTAATTTCCATTTCTTTCAGAATCTTTTTTTGAAATTTCTTAAATATCAATAGTTCATGAAATATTGGCAAAAAACAAAATGCCATTTTTTTTTTCATCTTCAATTGTTTATAACTTTTGCAATTTTTTATGTGCTAATACACGCTTTTGGCACATTTTTCTAGGCGTTATTCTGGATCCAGTGAGCTATCACACATAATTTTAAGAGCAGTATCTCTATTTTAGACCATTTTCAACTTGTCGAGTAGACTATGACTGATGAATTTGCTGAATCTCAGTAAAAGTCTCTACACGGCATATTGAAAGATATTTTTGTATACTCACCGCAGGAAGACACATCGTCATCTCCGAAATCGGAGAAAGTATCAGCATTGGTATCGTCATACGGATACCATTTGCTAGAATTGACAGCACAAAGTATACAACTTTTCAATTTCCTACGTGCATTAAATTTCTTCAATTCCTCTATAGTATCGCCTAGGTGAATACGAAGACCCTTGTCCCTGTCCTGGAATAGAAGTCAGGAAATGAATCAAAACAATCAATTCGTTTTTCGGTAAATTTTATTCACTTATGTGCATGTATACAGTGTGTCCCACATTTAATGGAAACACCATGAGACATGTCTTCCGTATCTTCCGTAATTTTTGGAGTAGCATTCTGAAATTACCACGATCGATAGATATACCAAAATATGTTCTGCCGTTGACCTGAGTATTTCCGCCAGAAGGATGGAAATACTAATTTTTGCGAAAAATAATATTAGGAGGCGAGATAAGCTCAAAATTTACGGATTCGTGATCAGGACATCATATTCAATACCAATCTACATTTTCGATGAAACCAAAATATTTGATTTGACATGACATGTATCGCAAATCCGAATTTTGCTCAATTCCCATGGGAACTGCCCCGTTCTTTCATAATCAGTGGAATTTTGAATCCCATATTTCTCGAATGTAGATTATTACTAAATGTTCGTCAATAATCACTTATAATCTCCCTAGAGCATAAATTATTGCCGGAAATTTTTTGAGTACATGAATTTTTTGAAAATTATCACGTGTCGCGAAGCGACCAGGGATAATTTTCTATAAAAATTCATGTACGAGACAAATTTCCCGCAATTAATTCAAGCACGTGGGGGATTCGGTAAGAAAATGTTATACCGGAAATATATTTAAATAGAAAACATTAAGTAAATATTTATTTTGACGTTATTCACAAATAAATAGAAGGCTATGTGTAATGGAAGTTTTGAGGGAGATTTTTTTCTGATTTTCCCCGTTCCCTAGTAAAATAAAATATATAATATCAGATGAACTATTATGTAAAATCAATTGATTTCATACAATTTTCTTCTAGGTTTCAGGGAAATGTCAATATTGACTAAAAATGAAAGTGGATGTTCGTATTGCGGAGATATTTTTTTTTTCCCCGTGCCCTAGTAAAATAAAATATATAATATCAGATACATTTTTATATAAAATTTATTGTTTTCATACAATTTTCTTACTGGGTTTCAGGGAAATGTCAATATTGATTAAAAATGAAAGTGGATGTTCGTATTGCGGGAGATATTTTTTTGGTTTTCCCCGTGTCCTAGTAAAATAAAATATATAATATCAGATAAATTTTTATATAAAATTGATTGTTTTCATACAATTTTCTTGCTAGGTTTCAGGGAAAATGTCAATATTGACTAAAAATGAAAGTGGATGTTATTTCAATATTATTTTTGTCTAATTATATGATAGCTGTCATGTGCCGGGAAATTTCCACTTATTAATTTTACGTCTACATGCTAATGTGGATGAAAAATTTTCAGAAAATTTGCTGGTTACCATAGTAACAATGTCGAAATAAAGCATCTGATTGGTTGAAAATGACTGGTATAAAATTTTCAACATTATGATTGTCGTTTTCATTTTGCCTTTTCGACAACATCTCAACACAAATCCAAAGCAGAATATTAGATTTTCGTATAAAAAATAATTGGTGATTGAATTGCACACATATAACTGTGGATTCATGATAATTTACATTCTCATCTTCCCATTATTTTTCGAAACCTTGACTGTTCTTTGTGGCAGAGTATTTTGTGTATTTCAAATATACCTCCGAGTGCTTTCAAAAACACATGTATTCAATTCAAAAATAAACACCCCGTTTCAATTGATTTAGTGTTCACAATTCAAAATTTTTGTGTTTTCTACTTAGCTCCCTCCCAAGCGGATACATTTTTCTATGCGCCTTGAATTAATTTTTGAACAGATCTTTCCTTTTGTTTAGTCTATTCCTATAATTCTCGTTTTTAAATGTTTCCTATCAATAAAAATCTAGGGGTGTGAGAGCTGGGGCTCGTGGAGGCCAAACGACGAGAAGGCTATTGAGTCCTATTCTTTTCATAGCTAGGGTTTATGTTAATCCATACCCTTGATATCCCACAATTGTGTACTGACTCAAATCTTATATTAGTTCTTACATCTAGGGTAGTTCCTCCAACACATCTAAAAATGCATTTTCGAGGAAATCGACGAATATCGGTTCGTTTAGGATTTGATCGAAAAAAACTGGTCCAATCATTTTTCTCATTCAGAATACCACATCAAACATTCCAATTTTTGGGATATTTGCTCTCTGCAACCCAATTTAGATTTTCGGATTTTTCAGACAATATGTGTATTGGTATTGAATAATGCCCCCATGAAGAATCCGTAAAAATTTTGAGCTCAACTCGCCTTCTAATATTTTTCGTTAAAATCGGTATTCACATCGCTCCTGGCGTGCAGTTTATATCACTCATGTCAACCCCAGAAAATATTTAGGACTATCTCTGTTATACCTAATCAACAATTCGATTGAATTGTTATACATATTTGTAGTCTTTCACTCTCAAAGCATTTTTTTCGTGATGACCAACTTTGAAAGCGAATATATTAGTGTGGGAACTTCCATTGGGAGAGAAACACACTATACAGGAAACAGTTGAATAGATGTAGCCGATACTAGAAGTAAACAAAACTACTTCACCATTTTCTTTTCTCCAAATTGGATTTGCAAACGTTGAAATCAATTTAAGGCTTTCGTTGGGCATTTTTCCTTCATGAACTCATTTTTCATATGAATTCTAATGGATACTAACAACCTGGTTGTTTTTTCTTTTTACGTAGATAAGTTGAATGATTTGAAATGTCGATAAGAATCTTGGATACAGGCGATTTCTGGAAAAAGGTCAGACGATTCACAGCTCTAAAACTGCAGATAGTTCAAACGGAATTCGCAATGTTTTTTTTGCCGTATCGAAACATCTTCATTCTCTGAAAAATAAATGAAGACCTCGTCTATCGCGCACTTCGAAATGACCCGCATGGGAAATAGAAGGGTAATTTGGATGGACTCCAATCTCAACACCGGCCAAAGGAGCATCACGAATACTGAATAAACCACACACTTTTCTCGATGTTAATGTTGCTGGGGCATAGGGACCCGCAGCATGGCGATCCATATCAAACTAGAACCTGTCAAACAATTTTAGTTGCCTCTTAGGGTTCAGTACCTTGAAAAAAAAATGAGAAACAATTTCCTCAGATAGTTTTTGTTGAATTTTCAGTTCTTGTTAGTTTCCTCATACACAACAAGTGATTTTCCAACAAGTGAGATAGGAAAGTAATTGTCAATAAAAAAACTTGAAAAGATACTTATTTGTAACCATAAAATAAAAACTTTTTAACAAAAAATTAAACCGACGAAAAAACCAACTGAAAAGCAAAAAATAAAATAAACCTTCTTAGTCTAAATGATAATTGAGCTCCTAAACTAATGTAAGTAACTGATTTTGAGTCGGCGCCAAACAAACAATTATCTATGAAAGAAGTCATCAAAACACAGGCATCTCGCTGCCATCATTTTACGCTTCACCTAATTCAATTGCTAGTTTGTTTGGCGCCGCCGACTCAAAATCAGTTACTTACATTAGTTTAGGAGCTCAATTATCATTTAGACTAAGAAGGTTTATTTTATTTTTTGCTTTTCAGTTGATTTTTTCTTCGGTTCAATTTTTTGTTAAAAAGTTTTTATTTTTTACTTTTCAGTTCCGTACTTAAACGGTTTAATTTTTTGTTAAAAAGTTTTTATTTTTCAATTTTTTGTGGCTAAAATCTACCAATTACTACCTACTTGTTTTTTTATTACTTCCAAAATACTTACTTACTTACCCACCTTACTTCAACTATTACCAGTTAAATAATATGATTATCTACTTTTACTATTTGTTGTAATATAAATTATTTTCGTTGTTCTGGTTAGTTTATTTCATTACTTTGTATATCATTCCATCCTCCCATAAAATATACTGATTTTGACGGATGTGGAACAAGAATAATGTCAGTAGCGATCTGTCATTGTCAACTACGTATGTGTGTGCCAATGTTCACTAGTGAAAAATCAATTATCCCCTATTTTTCTACCCGTAAGGGTGGCTAATTCCTTCCGAAATCCAAATATAAGGTATACCCTACCTATTAAAAAAAGAATCATCCAAATCGATAAACCCAGTACAAAGTTATGCCTGATAGAATCGGTTAACGGACCAGAATTCAGAGGGTGAGTGATCAATATCCTTCATTTCGCTACCCTTAGGGGTGGATTTCATCTTTTAAATTCAAATGGGACTAAATTCGAAGTACACCCTATCCACTGAAAAAATAATTATCGGAATCGGACGCCTCAGTAAAAATTTATGCGTGATCATACATAAAAAAATATTGTAACGAACCTAGGCCGGACCTGTCGCCTCACACGTTGCCATCGACAGCGATGAGATCATCCCCGGAGATATTCGAGAACCATCCAGTCGCTCTTCCGCGGAAAACAACGGTCAATATTGGAAACAATTGGAACATGCCGTCGCCAACTGCCGGAATTCGAAAGATCGGGAATCCTGTGACGGAGATAAATAGGTAGCCCTCAAGATGGCACGGACAGTCTGAACGAGCCCATACCATCGAGCTATACAGTGGCGTAGTAATATAAATTAAGTTGTAGATTAAGTGTTAAATAAATTAGTTAAACCAAGTTAAGTTTATTTACGTTACAATTGGTGTCGGAAGTGAGATTTTGAAAATAAACAAGTGATCGTGGAGTGGATAGTCAGAAAAATAAATTGATAGACCTTTTTGTACGCCCAAAATAGACAGTGGCCCGGTTTTCGCCAAGTGGACAATTGTGCGTGGGAATATAAACTGATACACTGTTCGCGTGAAACAGAAAATAGACAGTGGCCCGGTTTTCGCGAAGTGGACAATTGTGCGTGGGAATATAAACTGATACACTCTTCGCGTGAAACAGACAATAGACTGGTGGCCCGTGGAAAAGAATTCGCGAAGTGAATTTTTAACAAACTGATAAACTTTTTCGTGTGAAACAGACTGATACCTCGTCAAAGACAAAATGTGTTCAAGAAAAGTGCGCCTTGCGGACTTGAAGGTAGCGGAATTGAAACAGGAATTGGAGGAAAGGGAACTGGAAACAACAGGTAAAAAGCAAGTACTCCAGGAAAGACTTGCAGAAGGACTTATACAAGAAGGTGAGGACCCGAAACATTTTATTCGAAGTTCCGGAGGTGATTTAAGTTTGGTAATGAATAAACTGGAAGAAAATGCTAGAAATCTGGAAGAGAAGCTTGGAGAAAATGCTAGAAATCTGGAAGAGAAGCTTGAAGAAAATTCTAGAAATCTGGAAGAGGAGCTTCAAGAAAATTCTATAAATCTGGAAGAGAAGCTTTCTAGAAATCTGGAAGAGAAGCTTCTAGAAAATTCAAGAAGCCTGGAAGAGAAGTTCCTGGAAAACACAGAAGGCCTAAAAAAAGAATTGTGTGGTGTGGCTAATTTCCTAGAAGAAAGAATGGGAACCGTTGAGACAGAGATAGATAAAATTAGGGAGCAAATGAACACGGAGGTAGATAAAATCAAAGATGGGGTCGAGGCAGAGATGGACAAGATGAAGGAAATAATCAGCGATGGAATCAAAGACGGAATCGAGGCAGAAATGGACAAAATAAAGGAAACGATCAGTAAGCTGGAAAAACAAATTAATAGTGCGTCCTCCACAGAGATGGTTAACGAAAATGCAATGCTGGACTTGAGTTTGAACGTGGATAAAGTTCAAGAGGGTATAAAAGATGTCAAGGTCATTTCAGAAATAGGGAAGCTTTCCATGAAGCCGCCTCAGTTCGACGGAAAAACTCCATGGGCAAATTACCGCCGGCAGTTTGAAGCAGCGGCCAAAGCAAACGGATGGAATGCAGGGGAAAGAGCTGTAGCACTGACACTTGCATTACGTGGAGCAGCGACAAATATTCTACAAACTCTCACCGCCCAAGAACAGGAGGACTATGATCAGCTGATTAAACATCTGGAATTACGATATGGCCACGCCCATTTGGAGCACGTATACCACTCCCAACTGAAAAATCGCTGCCAGAAATCGGGCGAATCCTTACAAGAATTCGAAGCTGACATTGCACGCTTGGTTCGTCTCGCATATCCAGCCACACCGGAGAATGTAATGGAGCGATTAGCGGTTCAGGCATTCTTGGATGGACTCCGTGACAAAGAAACCAGACAAGCGTTGATATTAGCTCGTCCAACACATCTTGTAGACGCACTGGTACGAGCTTTGGAATTCGAAGCAGCAAAACAATGCTGCAAAACCCAAAGTAAAGTTCAAACGATTGAGGAAGACTCACCGGAGCCTGCTAACTTGGAAGCTGCCATAAGAAAAGTGATGAAGGAAGTGTTGCCTGAGAAAAGACAGATGAGATGCCGGAATTGTGGCAAAATTGGACATGTGCGTAGCAAATGTCCAACATTCATCGACTCCGATGCAGGAAAACTAAAAAGGGTCGACGAGAAGGGGCAATCGTCGGCATGTGTCCGGCAAGCCTCGGTTAACAACGCATATGTCGCTATCCTTCAACGACAGAACAAAGGTGTCTTCGTAGACGGTCTCATCAATAACGAGCCTTGCACCATGCTGCTAGATACAGGTGCGACTAGGACAATTCTCGGGCCTTCCTTTGCCAGAACACCGGAACGGATTGAACCGACAACTTGGAAGCTACGCACAGCAACAGGGGAGCCAGCTACTGTATATGGCGAGCTACCGATTGAAATAATTTTGGGCAGCACTAAAGTGAAACATCAGGCACTTGTAGGGCATGAGTGGGGGGGGGTGTCCGTGTGTTGTTGGCTGAAGATGTAAGCGTACCTGAGAGGGCTGAAACCATTCTGGAGGCTCGCCTGGACGGGAGTACGAGCAGTGGAAACGTGGTGATGTTCGAGCCCAAACTTCATGATGAGAAAATTGGACGAGGGATTGCACTAGGGAAGACCTTGTTGCGTGCTGACAAATTTGTGCCCGTAAGGGTCATGAATGTCAATTATTTTCCAGTGACCTTGAAGAAAGGAACAATATTGGGGCACTGCTCGCCAGTTTCCTCAGTGATCCGGAGTGTACGAGGTACGATTAGCCAACCCAACAACTTGCCCACAGAACTAGAAAAATTAGTTGCCATCTCTTCCAAAGATATAAAACCAGCTCAACAGCCCAAACTGAGAGATTTAGTTAAGAAGTACCAAGACATCTTCGATACCGGACAAGGAAAAGGAGGTCGAACTAATGTGGTCCAGCACAAGATTGATACTGGGGGTGCCCGACCGATCCGGCAATCAGCAAGAAGACTTCCTCTTGCCAAGAAGGAAGAGGCTGACAAAATAGTCAGCGATAGGGGAAAAGAAGGAGTTATCGAACCATCTGACAGTCCCTGGTCCCTCCAGTCGTACTGGTGAAGAAAAAGGATGGATCGACACGCTTTTGTGTAGACTATCGCCAACTTAATAATGTCACGAAGAAGGACAGTTACCCTCTCCCGAGAATAGATGACACCCTAGACACGTTGGCTGGTTCCACGATTTTCTCGACCCTTGATCTGAAGAGTGGATACTGCTTTGACCATCGGCTCAGGATTGTGGCAGTTCACCGTTATGCCATTCGGGGAAGGGGGATCGAGAAAGACTGCTTTTACCATCGGCTCAGGATTGTGGCAGTTCACCGTTATGCCATTCGGGCTCTGTAATGCTCCCGCCACATTCGAAAGATTGATGGAAACAGTACTGAAGGGACTCTCATGGAACACGTGTCTAGTGTATCTCGACGACATAATTGTGGTCGGCAGATCGTTTGAGGACCACGTGAAAAACTTGGAGGAAGTATTCCTGCGACTGAGGAACTCCGGATTGAAGCTGAGCCCTAAGAAATGCCATCTGTTCCAAAAAGAAGTACGATACCTCGGCCACGTTGTCTCTGGG
The DNA here is from genome assembly GCA_018342105.1 of Gonioctena quinquepunctata. NCBI lineage: Eukaryota > Metazoa > Arthropoda > Insecta > Coleoptera > Chrysomelidae > Gonioctena > Gonioctena quinquepunctata. The sequence goes on from JAFIRS010000175.1 coordinate 824,128, forward strand.
GAAGGAGTAGCAGTGGACGACCAGAAGATCAAAGCTGTTAAGGATTGGCCCATCCCAAAAGACATTCACCAACTTTGAAGTTTCCTTGGTTTATGCACATACTATCGCCGATATGTGCTGGGATTCGCCAACATCGCTAAACCACTGACCAAGCTCACGGAAGGCCAAACAAAGTTCCAGTGGTCCGAAGAATGTCAAGACTCATTCAGGAAGCTGAAAGGAGCTTTGATCAACGCACCTATACTGAGCTATCCCCTACCCAAAGGGAAATTCATTTTGGATACGGACGCCAGCAACGTGGGACTTGGAGCTGTCCTATCTCAGATCCAGGAGGGACAGGAGAAGGTCATTGGTTATTTCAGCAAGACGCTTAGCAAACCAGAGCGCAATTACTGTGTCACCAGGCGAGAGCTGTTAGCTGTTGTAAAGGGAGTGGAACACTTCTACAAGTACGTGTATGGAAGAAGATTCCTGTTGAGAACTGACCATGCAGCTCTCAAATGGCTCTTACAGTTCAAAAATCCTGAGGGTCAAGTAGCACGTTGGATCGAGAGACTCCAAGAATTCGATTTCGAGATCGAACATCGAGCCGGAACTAGCCATAAGAATGCAGATGCCTTGTCGCGAAGACCATGTCCAGATGATTGCTCACATTGCCGACGAGCAGAAGAGAAAGAAGCAACACTTTGTAGAACCGCGGCAATGGATGACAACTGGAATGACAGCAAGATCCAGAAAGACCAAGAGAGAGACCCCGACCTTGGCTTAGTCGTCAGCTGGAAGAAGGGCAATCGAAGACCATCATGGCAGGAAGTCGCAGGTTACTCGCCGGCTGTTAAGTCCTATTGGGCACAATGGAACTCTCTTATTCTGGACAATGGGATCCTGAAACGTGTGTTGGAGGCCGATATTGGTGGGGAAGACAGACGCCAAATCATTGTTCCCAGGAACAGAAGAGAGGAAGTGCTGCGGGAAATCCATGATGGAGTCGCCGGAGGACATCTGGGAGTGACGAAGACCCTGCAGAAAGTGAGGCAGCGGTTTTACTGGGCCAATTGTCAAGCTGACGTCCAGGACTGGTGCAGAAAGTGCGCTGTATGTGCTGCTAGCAATGGACCTCGAATACGACCCAAGGCCCCGATGCGTCAGTAAAACGTAGGCAGCCCGTTCGAGAGAATCGCCATTGACATCGCCGGCCCGTTTCCCGTATCCGACCACGGGAATAAATGGACTACTTCAGTAAGTGGGCGGAAGCCTATGCCCTGCCCAACCAGGAAGCCATCACCGTCGCCGACGTCTTGGTGAAAGAATGGATATGTCGATTCGGTATTCCAATGGAGCTGCACTCGGATCAAGGCAGAAATTTCGAATCCAACCTTTTCCAAGAAATATGTCTACTGCTGAACATCCGCAAGACAAGAACCACGGCCCTACATCCGCAGTCCGATGGAATGGTGGAACGGATGAACAGGACGATCAACCGCCACTTGTCCAAGGTTGTCTCTGACCATCAAAGAGACTGGGACCAGTATCTTCATTTGTTCCTGATGGCCTATCGATCCGCAGTACACGAGTCAACCGGTCAAACTCCTGCTAGTATTATAATGGGCCGAGAACTGCTACTGCCTTGTGACCTGAAGTTTGGGATACCGCCAGGACAAGACACTGCGGGAGAGGACTACGTCAGCAAACTTCGGCAGAGAATGGACGACATCCACGAACGAGTCCGGTTGAACATCCAGAGTGCCAGCGATAAAATGAAGAAGACTTATGACATCAAGGCCGACGCTGGAGGATTTAAGGTTGATGACCTGGTTTGGCTGTACAACCCCAAACGTCGTCGTGGACTTCACCAAAGTTGCGGAACTCGTGGGAAGGCCCGTATAAAATCGTGAAAAGGATAAACGACCTTGTGTACCGAATCCATAAGCCACCCGAGGGAAACCAAGGGTCGTCCATTTCAACAGGTTGGCCCCTTACGCTGGAAACCATGACCAAGTTCGCACCCTCAAGCAACCGGAGGATGATATGACGTTCGAGAAGTTTATGTCCTTGTATTCAAACGGGCAGAAAGTTCTACATGGGGTTACTAGAGAGGAGTCACGAGACCTTTTCGAGGTGCCTGCTGACTACGCACTAGCGCACTGTGTGGCAGAAGATCTTCGAATGTCCAGGGGCATCGCCGTAGTGTTCTCCAAGAAATTTGGTCAACTCCAAACACTGCGGGAGCAGAATCCAGAAGTTGGTGGGGTGCTACAGTTGAAGAAAGGCCAGAGAAACATCTACTACCTAGTTACCAAGAGGCATTCCCAAGATAAACCATCCTATGAAGATGTCTGGGAGAGTCTTACCAAACTAAGAGATACTATGGTGGACCAGAATCTGGCGGATCCAGCAATTCCAAAACTATCCTGTGGTATTGATGGGTTGGACTGGAGAGTCATAAGAAGTATGCTGGAGGCGATATTCAGATCCAGCGGCGTCAGGATTTTGGTTTGCTGTAACCCTCTTCCACGACCGATCATGAAGACCGTGGAGTGTTACTTCCATCGAACTTCACGGTGCAGATATGGGGAGTCATGCAGATATCGTCACACTCCAAGGATGAAATTTCGGGACGAAATGTCTTTAAGAAGGGGGCAATGTAACGAACCTAGGCCGGACCTGTCGCCTCACACGTTGCCATCGACAGCGATGAGATCATCCCCGGAGATATTCGAGAACCATCCAGTCGCTCTTCCGCGGAAAACAACGGTCAATATTGGAAACAATTGGAACATGCCGTCGCCAACTGCCGGAATTCGAAAGATCGGGAATCCTGTGACGGAGATAAATAGGTAGCCCTCAAGATGGCACGGACAGTCTGAACGAGCCCATACCATCGAGCTATACAGTGGCGTAGTAATATAAATTAAGTTGTAGATTAAGTGTTAAATAAATTAGTTAAACCAAGTTAAGTTTATTTACGTTACAATATGATGGAAAAAAAAAAATACGGGTCGAATAGAGAACCTCCTCCTTTTTGGTTTCGTCGGTTAAAAAGGAAGGGTTCTCCTAATTTTTTGAATTTCCTTCGGAACATTCAACAATTGGTTCTTGAAGCAGAAGCAATAAGCATCTTGAAGAATGACCAATTAAAAAAAAATATGTCAACAAGATAATTATTTTCGTGAACATTGATTAAAAAATGCACATCACCAAAAACAACGAATGTGAAAAACAAATATGTTCGCATTAGTCAGCACAATGATTTGACGCAATCAAAACAAGAGACGGAGAGACAGGACCATACATGATCTTTATGAAATGTTGAAACGATATCTCCGTTCTTTTGAAACTTTTATATAGTATCGCCAATATTCACAAGTTCTATAAATTACTGAAACTTTGAAATCGCCCCGTAAATGTTATTTGGGATAAGGATTGCCACATCAAAATAGAAATAGAATGGAAATTACCTGCTGTTATCCGTCAGACAAATTTCATATATTAATCGTGAAATTATATATTTCTTTAGCAAATATTAAAATTTCAGATTGCACTAAATGTTTCGAACTGATGAAGAACTTTTACTCACCCGCAGCCACCTATGATTCAAGACTTCTTGAATTGTTATTCTCTGCTTGGGATCCACGCATAACATCTGTTGCACCAAGTTTTTTGCACTATCACTGATGAGTTGCCAATGAGGCGCGGTATCCATCTATAACATTTGACAAAGAATAAAAATGTAATTGGAAAAAAATAAAAAAGTGCTAGAAAATTGGAAAAGAACTGATATTTGTACATCATTTCATAAGACACGCAATGTCGAAGCTCATGTAAATTTTATTTCAAGAAAGATGCCAACCTACGGTGTTGAATATTTTTGAATATCAACCATATTCCATGTTTGAAATTGCCAATACAAACATTTTATTGCAAGATATTTAGTCTAATCAACAAGTTCAAAAACGTGTTAAATAGATATAAAGCTCCCAAAAATATGAGCGACAGCTCATTCGATTCGGAATGACGTCTGGAAAAATGTTTTTTAAGGGTTTATTAGCACGTAAAAAATTGCGATTGTTATTAACAAAATGAGATAAAAAAAAAGGGATTTCGTTTTTCGTCAATAATTTCTAAAATAATGATATTTAAGGAATTATGAAAGATCCTGAAAGAGGAAGAAATTTCCAATAAAAAACTCCCGGAACACTATCTCTATTATTTATTATTTTTTTTTAACGCCGAAAATAGGGCTCCGCGAGGTCGTTACGGCATAGGCGCACCGTCTAAAAAGCCGTTATATCACCTAAAATAATTTTTTTATAGTATTAAATAACAATTTAAAAATTTGAATAAATTATGGTGTAATCTAGACACTTGAACGAAAAAAACCTCGATAAAAAAAAATTTTCATGTCGATTTTTCAAAAAGTTACACCATTGTTAATTAACAAATTTTTTTTCAATCTCTGTTTTTATAAATTATGACATAAAAGTTTAAATAATTGGTCTATAAAATTTTCGCTTCGTGGAGCTCTTTTCATTTAGGTACTTAATGAAGCAATGCAAATTTTTTTTATTAAAGTTTATTATTTTGTTGATTATAATTTTTTTAAATCAACAAAAAATGAAATTTCTAAAAAATGTTATCAAAAAACATTTTTTTTAATAATATTTATTATTGCTGTTTTTGCATCTAATATAGGTATTAATTAACATTGGAAAAAAAAATTTTACGTTATTTGTTACGAAATTGTTTATAAACAGACTATTTTGGGATTTTTTTTTTTAATTTACCATCTTATTGCATAGGTAAAATTATGATTTGAAAAAAAAAAAATTATTGTTTATAATCATTTTTATTATATTTCAATTGTTTAAATAATTAGTTAAGAAATTATTTTATTCTTAAAAATCATCATTGACCTTTTTCAATGAATTAACAGAGAAATATTTTTTTTTTATAAATAATTTCATTGTTATAAACAAATAATATTAACCGTTTTATTTTTTTTCGAAAACTTAAAAAAATAACAAAAACAACAATGTATAAAAATAAAAAAAAATTTTTTCTGTATTTTTTATTATTTATTATTATTATTATTATTATTATTTTTTTCTATACTTTGTTATACATAGTTGTTTTTGTTATTTTTTCAAGTTTTCGAAAAAAAATATAACGGTTAATATTATTTTATAAAACAAATTTTAATTAATAAAAATGAAATTATTCATAAAAAAAATTATTTCTCTGTTAATTCATTGAAAAAGGTCAATGATGATTTTTAAGAATAAAATTATTTCCTAACTAATCATTTAAACAATTGAAATATAAAAAAACGATTATAAACAATAAAAAAAATTATTTAAGGATATTTTTTTTAAATCATAATTTTACCTATGCAATAAGATGGTAAAAAAAAGTTTTTAAAAATACCAAAATAGTAAATTGTTATAATATTCTTTCAAAAAATTATTTTTTTTTCTTTATCATTTAAAAAAATATAACAAAATAATAAACTGTAATATTTTTTTTTGCATTGCTTTATTAAGTATCTAAATTAAAAGAGCTCCAAGAAGCGAAAATTTTATAGACCAATTATTTAAACTTTTATGTCGTAATTTATAAAAACAGAGATTGGAAAAAAATAGTTAATTAACAATGGTGTAACTTTTTGAAAAATCGACATGAAAATTTTTTTTTACCAAGGTTTTCAGACGGTGCGCCTATGCCGTAACGACCTCGCGGAGCCCTATTTTCAGCGTTAAAAAAAATATAAATAATAGAAATAGAGTTCCGGGAAATTATTGGAAATTTCCTCCTCTTTCAGGATCTTTTTTCATAATTCCTTAAATATCATTATTTCAGAAATTATTAACAAAAAACGAAATACCTTCTTTTTTTAATCTTAAACAAAACAATCGCAATTCTTTACGTGCTAATAAACCCTTAAAAACATTTTCATAGACGTCATTCCGAATCGTATGAGCTATCGCTCATATTTTTAGGAGATTTATATCTATTCAACACGTTTTTGAACTTGTTGATTAGACTATTAAGCCGTGGCCAACAAGCATTGAAGTCTGGGAATGTGCTTTAACTACGAGGTACACATACAATTTTTTTCTGAAATCGCAATCAATATTATCATAAATTAAGGAATTTTTATAAATGCATAACAATTTTTTATTACCATCTTATTGCCTATGAAATCGTTTCCTTGACAATCACTGTTTGTTTATTGTAGTGACAAAAGTCAGAGATTCACTTCTTATTTCGGTTTAATATCTATTTATAGCTGAAAAATCTTTTAAAATATTTGAAATGGGCAGTGATGATGATGTACAGGTGTGCGGGACACCACCAGAGTTAGTGAATGCTGCTGAAAATGGCATCTTGAATTCATTGCCAAATAAATCCAAGGCAAAATATGAATACGCTTACAAACGTTTCACGGATTATTGCCAAGAATAAAAGACAACCTCCCGACGCACGTGACCCGATCGCATCAATGCTGCTGATTTTTTTTACAAACCGATTCTCGAAAACAATGTGGCTCGTTGCAAACACTTGCTCCATCACGAATTTAAGACAATTTGCAGCTTGACAATAAATTACATGTGAACCCTACGATAACAGGCGAATCACGTATCACGATGTATCAAAGGGGCAAATGCAGATAAATTGCACAATGTATGTGGAATAATTAGCCCGATTCCGCCAGCGGCTCCTCTTGCAAAGGTGCTCCAACTCCATACACTCTTTTACAACATTCACGACAACCCTAAAAACATATTATTCATTTATTTTATTTTCGAAAAGTCTCACATTCTTTCGTAACCCCTCCAGAACTTGAAATGTTCACTATTCAGGATAAATTCATCACTTTTCGCCTGATGGGTCTATTTTATTATCCACTCTCTTCTGAATCGGCCGATAAACTATATCAGTTAAGTTGATGGAAATTTAATGTCCTGAAACATGACCAGCGTTCCATTCGGACTTTTCCAACATCCTTACAAATTGTAGAGGGGTGACAGACGGCGGCGTAGAGAAAAAACCCGAGGAGATCGAGACCTCCGCATTTAGAGGATTCTCGAGGAAACATTTCCTGTCTAGTATTTTTCCATTTTCATGGGTGTGGAACTCGAGACATTTGATAACAGAATGCCTTCGAGGATACCTCGCTCGTTCTCACAGTTATCGCATGGAGATACATACAGGGTGACCCAGGGGAGCGTGCAAGCTATCGACTGGATTTTGTTAACGACAATATTTCTATTTGTATACGAGATGTCCCAAAATAAGGTATACGAGATGTCCCAAAATAAGGTAAGTTCTGGTTTTTTAAATGACAACCCCCCATTTTTGTTACATTTTTGGATTCGCCACTATATTGTCACTTATAATCTCCCTAGAGCATGAATTATTGCCGGAAATTTTTTGAGTACATGAATTTTCTTTAAAAATTCATGTACGAGACAAATTTCCCGCAATTAATTCAAGCACGTGGGGGATTCGGTAAGAAAATTTCATACCGGAATTATATTTAAATAGAAAACATTAAGTAAATATTTATTTTGACGTTATTCACAAATAAATAGAAGGCTGTGTGTAATGGGAGTTTTGGGGGAGATTTTTTTCTCATTTTCCCCGTTCCCTAGTAAAATAAAATATATAATATCAGATAAATTTATTAAATTAATTGTTTCATACAATTTTCTTACTGGTTTCAGGAAATGTAATATTGTTAAATAGTGTTTGCGGAAGATTTTTTTTATTTTCCCCGTGCCCTAGTAGAATAAAATATATAATATCAGATAAATTTTTATATAATACTGATTGTTTCCATACAATTTTCTTACTGGGTTTCAGGAAAATGTCAATATTGATTAAAAATTAAAGTGGATGTTCGTATTGCGATATATTTTTTTTTCCGTGCCCTAGTAAAATAAAATTTATAATATCAGATACATTAGTATATAAAAATAATTGATTTCATATAATTTTCTTACTAGGTTTCAGGGATATGTCAATATTGACTACAAACAAAGGTGATATACAGCAAAAAATATATAACTATACCTATACATATATACTTAAATATATTTCATATTCTTTTAGGTTTAATTCTAATAAAAATTAATATTAGCGGTATAGTCCATCCAATATCAATTGCAGAAGCTGTTTCTATAGGGAGCAAATGAAAACTCACTTCGCTAACACGAGCGTATATGCGAAGAAACGGAACGAAAAATAATGTGTACTACTCGTAAACATTCTCGGTCGGCGAAGGGAAAATCAAAAGAGCCGATAGTCAACGTGGACTTGAGTGACTGCTGTCACCGATTCGTCTGGGCCAATCAAGTCGGGACATCAATGCTTGGGGGGTGTGTCTATACGATGGTAGGTCATAAATCACGCGTTATATTTGTGTTTTAATAGCTCTGAAAGATTAAAAACCAGAAGCTTATGTGGTCTTGGTGTGTGCCGATCGAAATACGTTTTAGGATATAATAATAACCTACATCAAACAATGAAAGAAATTATTTTTCTTTCTTAATGTATTTGTATAAATAAAAGCTTGTCTTTAATTTTTTCTCATTTTTCATTATTTATGAAGAATTTTTAAAATCTTAATATCTAAATAAAATTAGTTATCTCCGCCACTGCTGCTCACAGGATTTCGCCGCAAGACTTTTTTATGCTTCTGCAATTGATATTGGGAAAACTATAATAATTTATTTTTCCAATAATTCAGGAAATCGGGATATTTTATTCTTTAATCTAAATAGAATGTTGTTGGCGTATGTTGCCGGTTAAAAAAATATCTTGTAAAGTTAGCCATGGATTTGACATTCACTACTCCTGTCAATCAATATTTTATTTGTGGCATTATAAGTTCCTCATAACATTGTATACAATCATAAGTTAGTAAAAAAGTGATAATAAACGAACTTTCAATCGTATGAATTATGTTCCTTTTGCAAAGAATCACAGCACATTGAAATGTACCATAAAAATGTAAAATATCTAACATACCTAGTGGAAGAATCTGGATTAAATCCTGAGCAAGAAAACTTATTTAAAGAGATTGGCAACATTCTGCGTGATATGGTGCCTTCTTTTGGACACAAATCTATTACTCAAAGAAATAAACTGGTGTCTCAGTATTATTTTTATTTTATGAAACAGGCATATTGTTAAAAAAAATACCGGTTCTGTGTTTTATTCACCACTTAGGAAAGAGGAGGTAGAAGTTGAATTTTTGAAGAATTTAAAATTAATTAATGATATTATAGAATGTACACCTCAATAAATTGTTGTAATATTTCCAACTTATAAAGTTAGTAAATAAAAAATATTGTCAATATTATTTCAATATTATTTTTGTCTAATTATATGATAGCTGTCATGTGCCGGGAAATTTCCACTTATTAATTTTACGTCTACATGTGGATGAAAAATTTTCAGAAAATTTGCTGGTTACCATAGTAACAATGTCGAAATAAAGCATCTGATTGATTGAAAATGACTGGTATAAAATATTCGATGTAACGCACCAGGGATTCTTAGACTTATCTGCAATAGTTTTTGAGTTATGTCAATTTATGTGTCAAAATAGTGTCATGCATAGGCCCACAGAAAAATGCATAACTAGACTAGAGCTTGTGTGGAACATGATGGTGACCTATTTGAGCCTTTCCTCAATTTTTTTACATAGTTTCCTGTTCTTGTAAAGATTACTAGCATTGTTTTCTTTGTGATGTACTCCTGTTTCTACTACAATTTCATTTTCTTGAAACATATTTTTTCAAAATTGTATGGATGTGTCAAATTTTACTCTATTACTTTTTTTTCGAAAAAATCATCAAAATTTCTCATTTTGCAACAAATCTCGCAAATTTTACAAAGTAGATCCCACAAACTCTATTTTGGGAAAAAAACATTTCCGGTTTTTTTCCGGATGTTCGGATTTTTTTTTTCTAACTCGAGAACGGTAATAGATCGTGGAGATGGTGACTTTTTTGGATTTAGCGGACCATTTTACGTCAGAAAAAATTAAATTCCGGAAAGCTTCTTTCTCATTCCGTTTTTAGATCGTCAACATCCATAGGGACGCCATCGAAAATGCTGCTACCATTCAGACTTCTCTTCGAAAAATCGTAAATAAATCAGGGACGCAGATATCGATGCGAAACTCCATATCCTCGAAGGAAAATGAATTTACTTCCGAATGGCGAGAAGCACGATGTAATCGAAGTACGGAAAATATTTTTTCCCGCTTTAAAGTGAAAAAAAATATTTTTGCCGAGGCACCGATGCAGACTTCTGTTGGAAGAATCGCAATTCTGGAAACTTATGCAAAAAACTATGAAAAAAAAAACGATTTTGGGTTACCCCTAAATATCTTCGAAAAACCAAAGTGGTCGTATCGATCTCCTGTCAGGCCCCATAGTTACAGAAAAACTTTCATTCCTAAAAAAACCTTAAAATCAAGTCACTAGGAACAATAATGAAATCCGAAATCCTCCACACGACCAAGCTAATCAACAAATAAGTCCATTAAAAATCTTTCGTCATTTGAAGATAAGTACCGGCAATTAAGAATTCCGATAAAACCTCATCCTTTACTTTATATAGCTATTAATATATCATCATCTCCTATTTACGCGTATCTGAAAAACAAAGTTTTCAATTAACAAGAGTATACATTCAGAGTTTTTTTGACAGCTCGCCTAATCGCATTGCTATATGAGATATCATAAAACTGTTTTAATGTATTCAGGACGACAGAAAAACGCTATAAATTTATAGATTATGACAGCCCATTAATGTGATTCGAAAGTCGAAAGGTATAAATTTTTGTTTTATACATTTTTGATGACAGAAACAAAGCCATTAATTATTGAGCCGCTGACAAGTTGAAGATAATTATAATATCAGATATTTTTCCCCGCGACTAGCCCAACTATCACGTGATCCGGTAACGGGTTATAAAAAGGCGCGATGTTTCGGATCAACTCTCTCTCGTGGTTCAGCAGTCAAACAAAGAACAAGTACGGTCAAAATGAGGTTAGATTTCAGTCAATCACGGCATAGTGAAATCAAGATGAGAAGAGTACGAATATAGTTGTCAATCAGTGAACTCAAGTAGCCATTTATAGAAATTATATTCAATTTAATCCGAGTATCCAAGTGAATTCACCAGTAAACCAGTATTTTTTCAAAAATTACCTATTATTGATCAACGCTTCGAGAACGTGATAAGTCAACGGAAAACCTCAAATCGATAGTTCATGATCTCATATAAAACCGTATCCATACAGCGATAATCTGATATACCGTGCGAGTTAAAAATAAAATAAACATTTTAGCGGAGTTAATCGAGATAATAATACAATTAAACTAAAAAACCTTCTCCAGTGAACAGTGTGGGCTATGGTGGGTTGAAGTAAGTTCATATGTATTTTTCTGTATTTATGTGTGGGCAAATTGAATTGTTTTTATAATACGAATGTGTCTTTAAATGTATCTCCATAATTTCATGTTACCAAAATTTTCAAAAGATAATTATTTCCAGCCGTTTTTGACAAGTGATATCACTATTGTTTTTAGTCAATCTAATTGATTTGTAGACTGATGTAAAATTAACTTAAAGTAAACTACACTCTAGTTGTTTTTCTGAATATTGTCTCATATTATCCGTTTATAGACGGATGAACTATTATTGTCAACTTTTATTAAATATATGTCTATTCTTAACATTTTTATGAGTGCATTATTATTTTTCGAATTTTTCTGAAATCCGGCACGTACTTCCTGGATAAACAACTCAACCCTCCAGTATAGAGAGAAATATATATTTCCTATAAACCGCTCTAGTGAGATAATCTCGGTTCGACCATCCTCAGACAGTCGATGATCTTGATACTTATTTTTTCTCAACCTAACAACAAAGGAATGATCAAGTAAAGTGATTAAGTCATAATATTTTAGAAGTCTTTAGCGTTCATTGGTATAGAGTTGAAGGAGTGATCCCTCAATAATGGCCAGTGGCGTAACACTCCAAAAAAAAAAAAAAATTTGGGAAATGATGCGTAGATTCCAAAAATATAGCATATGTGGTATCTCAATCCGACAGATTCACCGTGAATCCTGAAAAATCGAGATAACGGCGAGAGAAATCATAGATGGCGCACCGGTCGACTTTGACATATGTCAAATGAAAAAAACCGTCGGAGCGCAGTCTGAAAATAACTTTTCTATACATAAAAAACTCCGCTGAATCTCGTCGATCGGACCGCAGCTAAGAGAGCTATGATGTCGCAAAGTTTCGAAACGTCGGTACGCCGGCGGAAAAGATGGTAATAGCTTCTTCATTTCATGTCCTATCGACGAGATAGTCCATTTTTTGGATTGCGCTCCGATGGTTTTTTCATTTGACGTATGTCGACCATCTATGATTTCTCTCGCCGTTATCTCGATTTTTCAGGATTCACGGTGAATCTGTCGGATTGAGATACTATATTTTCGGAATCTACGAAGCATTTCCCACATTCTGGTTCAAACCGGAAAGCGATACGACCACTTTGGTTTTTCGAAGATATTTAGGGGTACAGGCGTTGTTCGAAAATTTAACTTTTCGAAAAAAAATCCGTATCGAAACGAAATTCCGATTCTAGACTAATTCTGCCAGTCTGAATCGATTGGAGTTCGCATAATTGCTTACCGTTCCCAAGTTAGAAAAAAAAACGAACTTGCGGAAAAAAAACCGGAAATAATTTTTCTCCCGAAAAAAAAACGTTTTCCGGTTTTCCGCAAGTTCGTTTTTTTTTTCTAACTTGGGAACGGTAAGCAATTATGCGAACTCAATCGATTCAGACTGGCGAATTAGTCTAGAATCGATTCGTTCGATACTTTTCGAAAAGATTGAACAAGCCTTACCCTAAATATCTTCGAAAAACCAAAGTGGTCGTATCGCTTTCCGGTTTGAACCAGAATGTGGGAAATGCTTCGTAGATTCCGAAAATATAGTATCTCAATCCGACAGATTCACCGTGAATCCTGAAAAATCGAGATAACGGCGAGAGAAATCATAGATGGTCGACATACGTCAAATGAAAAAACCATCGGAGCGCAATCCAAAAAATGGACCATCTCGTCGATAGGACATGAAATGAAGAAGCTATTACCATCTTTTCCGCCGGCGTACCGACGTTTCGAAACTTTGCGACATCATAGCTCTCTTAGCTGCGGTCCGATCGACGAGATTCAGCGGAGTTTTTTATGTATAGAAAAGTTATTTTCGAGACTGCGCTCCGACGGTTTTTTTCATTTGACATATGTCAAAGTCGACCGGTGCGCATCTATGATTTCTCGCCGTTATCTCGATTTCAGGATTCACGGTGAATCTGTCGATAGATACCACATATCTATATTTTGGAATCTACGCATCATTTCCCAAATTTTTTTTCGAGTGTTACGCCACTGGCCCATTATTGAGGATCACTCCTTCAACTCTATACCAATGAACGCTAAAGACTTCAAAATATTATGACTTAATCACTTTACTGATCATTCCTTGTTGTTAGGTGAGAAAAATAGTATCAGACATCGACTGTCGAATGTCGAACGAGATTATCTCATAACGTTTAGGAAATATATTTTCTCTATACTGGATACAGGAAGTACGTGCCGGATTTCAGAAAAATTCGAAAAATAATAATAAAAAATAATAATGCACTCATAAAAATGTTAAGAATAGACATATATTTAATAAAAGTTGACAATAATAGTTCATCCGTCTATAAACGGATAATATGAGACAATATTCAGAAAAACAACTAGAGTGTAGTTTACTTTAAGTTAATTTTACATCAGTCTACAAATCAATTAGATTGACTAAAAACAATAGTGATATCACTTGTCAAAACGGCTGGAAATATTATCTTATGAAAATTTTGGTAACATGAAATTATGGAGATACATTTAAAGACACATTCGTATTATAAAAACAATTCAATTTGCCCACACATAAATACAGAAAAATACATATGAACTTACTTCAACCCACCATAGCCCACACTGTTCACTGGAGAAGGTTTTTTAGTTTAATTGTATTATTATCTCGATTAACTCCGCTAAAATGTTTATTTTATTTTTAACTCGCACGGTATATCAGATTATCGCTGTATGGATACGGTTTTATATGAGATCATGAACTATCGATTTGAGGTTTTCCGTTGACTTATCACGTTCTCGAAGCGTTGATCAATAATAGGTAATTTTTTGAAAAAATACTGGTTTACTGGTGAATTCACTTGGATACTCGGATTAAATTGAATACAATTTCTATAAATGGCTACTTAAGTTCACTGCTTGACAATTATATTCGTACTCTTTTCATCTTGATTTCACTATGTCGTGATTGACTGAAATCTAACCTCATTTTGACCGTACTTGTTCTTTGTTTGACTGCTGAACCACGAGAGAGAGTTGATCCGAAACATCGCGCCTTTTTATAACCCGTTACCGGATCACGTGATAGTTGGGCTAGTCGCGGGGAAAAATATCTGATATTATAATTATCTTCAACTTGTCAGCGGCTCAATAATTAATAACTTTGTGTCTGTCATCAAAAATGTATAAAACAAAAATGTATGCCTTTCGACTTTCGAGTTACATTAATGGGCTGTCATAATCTATAAATTTATAGCGTTTTTCTGTCGTCCTGAATACATCAAAACAGTTTTATGATATCTCATATCGCAATGCGATTAGGCGAGCTGTCAAAAAAACTCTGAATTTATACTCTTGTTTATTGAGAACTTTGTTTTTCAGATACGCGTAAATAGGAGGTGATGATATATTAATAGCTATATAAAGTTAAGGATGAGGTTTTATCGGAATTCTTAATTGCCGGTACTTATCTTCAAATGACGAAAGATTTACAATGGACTCATTTGTTGATTTTGTGTGGAGGATTTTGGATTTTATTATTGTTCCTAGTGACTTGATTTTCTGGCTATAACGTTCATATTAAGGAATATCGTGTTGTTTCTTAGGAATGAAAGTTTTTCTGTAACTATGGGGCCTGACAGGAGATCGATACGACCACTTTGGTTTTTCGAAGATATTTAGGGGTAACCCAAAATTGTTTTTTCCATAGTTTTTTACATGAGTATCCAGAATTTGCGATTCCTCCAACAGAAGTCTGCATCGGTGCCTCAGCAAAAATAATTTTTTTCATTTTGGAGCGGGAAAAAATATTTCCCGTACTCCAATTGCATCGTGCTTTCCGCCATTCGAAAGGAAATTCTTTTTTCCACGGGGATATGGAATTTCGCATCGATATCTGCGTTCCTGATTCATTTGCGATTCTTCGAAGAGAATTTTACACGGTAGCAGCATGATAGAACGCATTTTTAATGACGTTCCTATGGATGTTGACGATCTAAAAACTAAATGAGAAAGAAGCTTTCCGGAATATACCTTTTTCTGACGTAAAAAGGTCCGCTGAATCCAAAAAAGCTAAGAGAGCTATGATGTCGCAAAGTCTCGAAACGTCGGTGGGCCGGCGGAAAAGATGGTAATAGAATCTTCATTTCATGTCCTATCGACTTTTTTGGATTCAGCGGAGTTTTTTACGTATAGAAAAGTTATTTTCAGATTGCGCTCCGATGGTTTTTTCATTTGACATATGTCAAAGTCGGCCGGTGCGCCATCTATGATTTCTCTCGCCGTATGCTCGACTTTTCAGGATTCACGGTGAATCTGTCGGATTGAGATACCACATATACTATATTTTCGGAATCTACGCGGCATTTCCCACATTTTGTTTCAAACCGGAGATCGATACGACCCCTTTGGTTTTTCGAAGATATTTCAAAAAAAAATCGAAACGAAATTTCGTTTCCATACTAATTCAGCCATTCTGAATCGATTGGAGTTCGCAGAATTGCTCTATATTTTACCGTTCTCGAGTTAGAAAAAAAAATCCGAACTTCCGGGAAAAAAACCGGAAATATGTTTTTTTTCGAAAGAAAAACTCAAAAGAGTTTTTCTCATAGTTTCTTGCATGAGTTTCCAGAATTTCACACCGATGGCTCTGTCCCTTATCTTTTTGCAAATTGCGTATTAGTCTTAAGTTTCTACTAATGGTAGTATTAATTGTGCTATTTTTTTTCTACTTAATTCCTGTTCTGTAATTGGAAATATTTTTCTGTAGGTCAGTGTAAATAAATAAATAAATAGAAACTCGCTTGCACGCCCCCCTCGGTCACCCTGTAAAGGAATGAAAAAATGTCTCGAATTATTTACATGGTTGGATTTTTTCGGTTTCTACCCAAATTTGCACACGACCTTCCAGTGTTTCTTGCAATGCCCGTGCTCCACATACTGACACGAGTAATCATGGATTATTCCAAGTTTTAAATTGGAATTTCACCGGCCATTGTCGCTCTCTCTCTCTGACAAACGCTGAGCAAATTTAATATTTCAACCTCATTTCGGTTCGGTTAATTTGATATTCTTCGACCGACAACGTTCCGTGTCGTTTAGCAGGATTAGTTAGAAATTAAATAGCACTCGTCAGACAGACATAACTCGATTGAACATTCCAGAAAAGGCATCAGTTATTCAATTTGAAGAAAGGGGCTGAGAGAATTATTATTTCACGACGGTTATAAAACCTTGCCTGCTTTGAATGCTGATCAAAATGTCAGTAAAATGTGCACTGAATGTTCATCAATTATGTGGTGTTATAAAAATTAAATGTACTCAAATTTATTGAAAAACAATAACAAATTACTAAGAGAAAAATAACTCGTACAAAAATAAACTAGACAGGCTTATAAAAACGGCTAAAAAGAACTATACAAATAGAACTTTAAACTCTAGCAAAAATAATTCGACAGCTCTTTGGGAATGTGTGAATGATGTCTGCAACAAAACTAGAGTGGAAATATGGATAGGGACAATTGAAATTGAAAATGGGAAAATTCAACAGGATAAAAAAATTATAGCTAATAATTTTAACAATCACTAGAGCACCATATAGTCTACTTCACAAGTTCAAAAACTTGTTAATTCTTGTAATAGCTTCTAAAAATATGAGCGATAGCTCATTGGATTCGGAATGACGTCCAGAAAAATGTATTAAAATACAGATAAAAAATTGCAAAAATTAGAAACAAATTAAGATGAAAAAAAAAGGCATTTAGTTTTTGGCGAATAACTCAGAAACTATGAGAAATAATCGAAATCTGAAAAACGTTTCTTAAACAGGAGGGAAATTTTCAATAAAAACTATCTCTATTGCTAATAATTTTAAATTAACACTGAAAATAGGCCTTCGCGTGGGTATTTCGGAATGCGCGCGTAGCTAGTAAAGCAAGTACGTCACATAAAAGAATTTTTTTTAAGTAATAAATATACATAAAAAAATTCAAATAAATTATGGTGAGTTCTCAACACTTGAAGGAATAAGGTCCCGTTGTAAAAACCGTTCTGACTCAAAAAAATTTTTAAGTTGATTATTTTGTTTATAATAATTTTTTTAAGTTGCAAAAAAGTTAAAAATCTCAAAAATATTGTTATTTTTTTTAATATTCGTTACCATATCACTGGTTTTGTATTGATGAAAGGCATTTATTAACTTGATTTGTTGAAAATATAAACAGGATGTTCAAAAAAACAGTTTTTTCAATTCACAGAAAAATATTTCTATCAATATTCAATTGAGAATGTTTCCCTTTTCAGCATTTATTAACGTTAAAAAAATTCACGCCATTTATTTATAAATTATTTATAAATAAATTTACTACTTTCATATTTTAATTTTTTTAACAATTTTGTTTTGAAAATATGATTTAAAAAAATCTTGAAAACAATTTTTATTTGTTTATAACCGTTTTTTTTAATATTTCTAATGTTTAAATAATTAGTTGGGGAAGGATTTTTTCAAAATCATAATTGACAAGCCTCTATAAAGTAATAAACAAAACAAGAATTTTTAACGACAAAATCGTTGTTTATTAACTTAACAATTTGTTTTAAACAAATTTGACAATCATAATTTTTTTTTATAAATCATTGAAAAATTACAAAAACAACCATATGCAACAATATATTGATAAAACAAATTTTGTAGAAAGGGTGGCAGGTTCAGTTTCAAATTAGGATAAACCGAGTTATTCAAGAATTTCTCCCCCAAACAAAGAAAACGCCATATATAATGGCACAAAACTATGATTATTATTATCATTGTTATTATTATTATTAGTATTACTATCATTATTACTTTTTCTGTAATTAATGCAAATAAAGTAGTTCTAATGATAATTTTATGTTTACTTAACGTTATTATTCTATCCTCACATTATTTAAAAAAATTATCGAATATTTATGTTGACAAGGGAAACGTTCTCAATTGAATATTGGATAGAAATATTTTTCCATATCTGATTTTATGAACATTCTGTTAATATTTTCAAACAAATCTATCGAATATTTGTTGAACAAATAATGTAATTGAAATTAATTGTTAATGAAATACATAAAAATACAGCAGAAGCATGATTATTTAACAGTTGAGTAAAACTGCATTATGTGATCAACAAATGTATTTATTTTTGAATAAACAATTGCAACTTTCAGATATTGTATTGGTTAACAAAATTGCCTTGAAGGGCCATAACGGTATTTTCATTGTTTAATAAGTTAGAAGCCATAAAAGATTGAAAAACGCCGAAAACACCTAGCACGTGATTAACAATAGTTACAAACTTGGGAAGCATCTCATTTTGAAGATTAATTGATCCTTTATAAAAACGATCTGAATGTTAATTGTCGTATCTTTATTAGTTTAAAAGTTATGTCAGTTTTTTTGTTGAAAAATCAAGTCGCAGTATCGTGTAATATTAAAAAACGCTATAAAAAGTACAAACAATTTTTTATCAATATATTGTTTCATATGATTGTTTTTGTAATTTTTCAAAGATTTATAAAAAAATATTATGATTGTCAGAATTTGTTTATAACAAATTGTTGTTTAGTTAATAAACAATGAAATTTTCGTAAAATTTTTTTTTTACTTCATACAGGCTTGTCAATTATGATTTAAAAAAAACATTCCTCAACTAATTATTTAAAATTAAACATAAAAAAACGGCTATAAACAATTTAAAATTGATTTCAAGAAAAACTTTTTTTTTTAAATCATAATATTTTCAAGACAAGAAAATTGTAAAAAATAATTAAAGTAGTCAATATGTTTATAAACAATTTATAAACAAATGGCCTGAATTTTTTTATTTCAACCTCAATAAATGCTTTTCACCAATACAAAACCAGTAATATTGTAACAAAAATTAAAAAAAAATAACAACAGGATGTTCATAAAATCAGATGTGGAATCATCTGCGACTGAAAGATGAACTTTAGTCACTATCTTCCATCGTCAAGATAACCTCTTGTGGGGTATTCATGTTGAAAAGGGAAACATTCCCAATTGAATATTGAATAGAAAGATTTTTCTGTGAATTGAAAAATCCACGATAAAAATGAAGTTATTTTTTGTGAATGTCTAACAGAAAACAACTACTTCCCCGGCTAAAACCACGCTGGACATTGAACTACATCTGATAGATATTCTGAAAAGACCCTAACTCAAAAGAAAAATCTAAAATTGAAAATTTGCATTGTAATTTATATTCTATATTCAATTAAGAATGTTTCCCTTTTCAACATTTTTGGAATTTTTAACTTTTTTATTATAAACAAAATAATCATCTTTAAAAAAAATACGTGATCTTCTTGAGTAGACAGATAAGGAAAGCTTCACGAAGCGAAAAATTTTCAGGTCAATTATTCGAACAATTTTTCTTCAATCAACACAGGGGTCTTAAAAAATTTTGTTAATTAACAATCGCCTAACTTGTTGAAAAATTGAGTAAGATCGATTTTTCCAACGGGACATCATTCCTTCAAGTGTTGAGAACACACCATAATTTATTTGAATTTTTTATTGATATTCAATAATTTAAAAAATCTATTTTATGTGACGTACTCCCGAAATAGCCACGCGGAGGACTATTTTCAGCGTTAATTTAAAATGATTAGCAATAGAGATAGAGTTCCGGGCGTTTGGACTTTTTCATTGGAAATTTCCTCCTCTTTAAGAACCTTTTTCGAATTCGATTATCTCTTATAGTTTCCGAGTTATTCACGAAAAACTAAATGCCTTTTTTTCATCTTAATTTGTTTATAACTTTTGCAATTTTTTATCTGCTAATAAAACATTTCAATACATTTTTCTAGGCATCATTCCGAATCCAATGAGCTATCGCTCATATTTTTAGGAGCTATTACAAGAATTAACACGTTTTTGAACTTGTGAAGTAGACTAATAGGAAAAACACTTTCCGATAAATTGCTATCACCTTATGATTTCAGAGAACCGAATGAAGATTTAGAAATTTTATTTGAGGTCCAACTGCCAAATACCGTACACGTAATTTGAAAACAATCATACTTTATTGATTAGCATATTATTTGCAACACAAATTATGACAATCAGCACATGTTGAGTTTTTATTAACCTAAAAGAAATTTGGGGGTAGACTGCAAAAAAATCGAAATTTTGCTTATTTGAACTAATCTCAGTACGTATAATGGTACTTACGTGCAATTTTCCTCGACAGATAGCTTCATTGAGTCTTCGGCCACTGCCGTGAAATGGAAGAGTTCCGGATAGAAGAATATGAAGAATAACACCCGCCGCCCAAATATCAACGGGTTTTCCATACTGCCGCCTCTCGACCACTTCCGGTGCCATGAAATGTGGAGAACCTACCCTCCCTAGAATGAATGAAAAAAAAACTTACGAAGTTAAAAACACGCTGAGCAGAGTCCAAGTGAAAAAAAAATAGTCCCCGATATTTCAACTTGTGAATACTATTATTGTTATGGTCTCTATTGAAGATTAAAACAATGTTCACTTATAGTACAGTTACAATAAATGGGAACATTATACGGATATCAATTACACACAAGGAATGTTTGCTCTTTTTTTTATATTTCTTTTCCGATTCATATGCAAAATTCAAACCTGCGTTAACGATCTAGTAATAACGGTTTGAGAAAAGTTTGGAGACATAATATTAGCAAAGCCACTTGCTTAGTAAAACCTATGCCAATATTTGTCGAATAATTGTCGTAAATTTGCCGAGAATACAAAAAATAATTGTGCTTCTAATTTAATTTTTTTTACTGCTTGATATATAAAGTTAGCACTGCCACAACAGTAAATTTACGAGTGAAAGTCGAATTTCAGAAATATTGTTATTAAATTTTTTCGTATAATTGTCGAAATCTATTGAACAAAATAAAAATGCACTAAAATATATTTTAAAGGAACTGTACACCTTTTTATGGATATTTCCTGGTGTCCGTGAAAATTTCAAGTTCTTGGCAACATCACATTTATATAAGTTCATCTGAATCATGCATTTTACATGGAATTTTTCCACAATGTCCATTGTATATCACTTGAACAATTTTTCTCACAACCGAAAATTCATTTATTAATATAACGATTGTCGAATGACTAAAACATAATTGTCGTGCAAATTTTGAATTTCCAGAAGCAAAAAAAGATGAGAATAATGAACTAATTGTAAATTCATTTTTTTTAATACAGCCTTATCTCAGTTGAATATTGTGTCTTCCAGCCCAAAATTCCACTTATCAATAGTTGAATTACCAAAACATAAATGTCGGACAATTTCTGAAGCAAAACAACGGCGCACATTTTTTTCTAAGGGAAGGCTGCCACTACAGTAAATTGACCAATGTGCGCCGTTCTTAGAAAAAAAAGGGCGCCATTGTTTTAGTTCAAAAAATTCAAAAACAGCACGACAATTATTTTTTGGCAATTCGACAATTGTTAAGTGAATTTTAGGCTGGAAGAAACAATATTCAACATTTCAAAAAAGGGGAATTTCCAATTAATTCATCGTTCTCAACCTTTCTTTTGCTTCAAGAAATTCATCATTTGCACAACAATTATGTTTTGATCATTCGGCAATTGTTGAATGAGCATTGTGAAAAAATGGAATTTTAGAATTAATCTTCGTTTACAAAAAACTCTTGAAAATTCACCAGGAAATATCCTTAAAACCCCGTATATTTTCTTTAGAATATATTTTAGTGCATTTTTATTATGTTTAATGGATTTCAACCAATATTGGACAAATTTTTATAACAATATTTCTTAAATTCGACGTCCACCCTCAAATTTACAGTAATAGCAATGCTAACTTTGTATTACTTTAGCACAGCTAACTAAAACCGTGACAAATGTTTTGTATTCACGACAAATTTACGACAAATATTGGCCTAGGTTTTATCGATTTTTGAGCAAGTGGCTTTGCTAACTTTATAGGGGTGTCAATAGGTGGTGTGGAAAAGAGAAACTTTCGGTCAACTCCAGCAACATAATGATACCATTCACAAGAAATGAAGCTGAAAAAGCCGATACCTCTATGGGGAAACGATTCCATTCAAGCAAGAATTCAAGCCTTTTGGACTTGCAGAAGAGTCTGTGGGGAAACATGGGGAATGCAACCAAAACAAATGTACCAATGTACTAGATTCATCTCACAGTGGCAAGACCTATGGAGCAGTCGCCTAGTGGAGCACAGAAGAGTGCACGAGAAAAGCTCAACAAACTCCAGAGGCAAGCGTGTCTGATCAGCAGCTATGGAAGTCCTCCTCAACATATCACCGTTGCATATTTGCCTGGATACGGAAGCAAGAGTAAGTGTACACAGAAACCTGTCGAGGTCGTCGAGCAATAGGAAAGGAATCTGTCCACGATAAAATCCTATTCAATTTTGTCGGATCCATTAGACACAATGATTCTCCTACACAACTTTGTTAGACTTTAGGAGATTCTCCTCCCGGGAAAAATGGATGGCAACAAAATGGCCAACTCACAATGGTACACCACAATATTCCAGAAAGAAGTTCATGTAATCGAACTCTGCTTACAAGAAATACTGTACAGAAATAAGAATAATCAAAAGCATGTCGAACAGCAGAACAGATTAGTATAGAACAGCTGGAACGCTCTTCAAGCTTAGGCAGGGACGATAGAATAACTCTGCATTGGACCCTGGATACAAAGGATCTGCAGAAATTGAAAAAGTAGACCTTCTGGCATGATGAAGCAGTTCATAGGACCAGAACACTCCTTGGGAATATTAGAGAGCATAGCCAAAGAAGTGTTGAACTGCGCAAGGCCTTTCAAGCTTAGACAGGGACGATAGAATAACTCTGGACACAAAGGCTCTGAAGAAATTGGAAAAGTCGACCTTCTGGCAAAATAAAGCACTATGAAGGAGTTCCTAGGACCAGAGCACTTCTTCGGAATATCAAAAAGCATAGTGAAAGAAGTGTTCTCAGAGAAACAGTGGGAAGAAAAGAAGAACAGCAGCCCTGTTAGAACCAAATAGAAAAAACGTGGGACCAGGACTACCACGAAAGCATTTTCAAAGAATCCGAGTGGAGAGCGCAGAGTGTTGCTTCTGCTAAGACGAAGAGGAAACAGCAGAACACATATTTTGCAGATGCAATGATGTGGGACGAACGAGATTCCACCGTAAATAAAATAATAATAGTGCAAAATGCAAAATCGCGCCCAAAGGAGTCGGTTACAAACAAACTAACATTCAAGTGAAGCTAATATAAAGCGTGTAAAAAACAATATTTCATAGTTTCCCATCAGTTTCAGTTTGATTCGAAACGACCCCTACTTTAAATGGAACGTATATAGATTTACATTTTTGGATTCTAAGTACGATCTTAAAGTTTTGAGAAGGAAATCGAGCACACTTAATTTTTCATATTCATCTTCATTTTTATTTGCATCTAGAGTTCAATATAATGGACTGAGAAAGTATGAGAGGCAGTTATTCACCTCAGTTGAGTACCAATAGTAGTTAAAAATTTCAAAATTACGAATAAAAAAAATAAATAAACGACCCCGCACCATCCTTAAGGAAAATGGCTTCCGGTTAAATTTCCTGAATTTTTGGTATGTTGTAGATTTTGACTTTTTCGGCAGAAGTGTCCATGGGCACTAAAAAATCCACCAACTAGTTTTCGAGATACAGGGTGTGAAAGATGTAAAGTGAAGCTTTCTGCTCAGAATTTTTTACAATTCCGATAATTGACAGAACGACTATTTATTCTGGGAATACCATGCCTCAATGATGTACAATCTCGTTTCCATTATATTTTTTCGTTTCGTGCTCTATAACAAAAAAAAACAATTCGATTAATATTAAACCAACCATTGTGAGTTCTCTAATGAAAATTTAAGATTCAATTTAGCCTGGATAAATTCCCTCAATCTGGATCGAAGTTGATTGACGTAATTTTTTTTTTATACAGGGTAGTTCGAAAATAGGGGTACGTTAACCCCTCGTTTTTTAGTTTGGATAGGGGAGAGCATGTCATATATATATATATATATATATATATATATAGTGCTAAAGTCCCCTCCCCCTCTCTTAGTTTTGGAACGATTATACATAAACAAGTGAAATTTGGGAACTGAATATTAAAGGTTGTAAACTTCCCTACTAGTGATGATAGATGACGAAATCGTCAAAGATGACGTCACAAGGCCATTGTGACCAATAATTTTAAATGGAACCCTACGGCAAGCGACACCTCTTTTAAAAGGTATCTAAAAAACCTATTCAATGATACTAATTTTGTTTGTGATTATGGCAGTTTTGGCAACTCGCTTTTAAAAAACGCAAAGCTGTGATGAATTGAATCAGTTAATACTAAAATTCCAAATTCAAGCTCCACCTCTGGATAGTTGTCAAATAAGCTGACGTTTTTGTTAGTCTCCCTAATTCGTAAGTTTGAAACAACGGGTAGTATTAATGATGCGAAACGATCTGGCAGACCACAAATTTCTGCTGAGAAAAAAATTGATATACTGGCAGAAGTAATAGTTAATCCTACTTCTTCAACAACTCACGTTGCATCTACCTGTGAAGTCAGTCGAAGTACAGTACACAGGGTGTTGAAAAAAAACATACAAATTGAAAATGGTTCATCAACTCTCAGACGACGACCCAGACCGAAGACTAGAATTTTGTGAAAATATGGAAACTAAAATTAACCAACAGCCAGACTATGTCAAAACAATTTGTTTTAGTGACGAAAGTACTTTCTATCAGAATGGAAATGTAAATACACAGAATGTGAGGTATTGGAGTGACGCAAATCCTCACCTGTTTCGTGAAACACATACCCAATTTCCCCAGAAGGTGAATATTTGGGCAGGTATCCTGGGAAACCACATCGTTGGGCCTCTTCTTTGAATACTAATTTAACTGGTGAGGTTTATCTGGAGCTGTTGCAAAACGCAATAGAACCGTTAATCCTTGTAATTTTGGAAGATAATCCAGATGAATTCGGCAATTTGGAAATAACATTCCAACAGGATGGTGCTCCTCCACACTATCACGGTGCAGTAAGATGGTATTTGGATGAGGAGTATCGTGGTAGGTGGATTGGACGACGAGGTTCAACGGAATGGCCAGCTCGATCACCGGATCTCACACCTTTGGATTTTTTTCTGTGGGGGTACGTTAAATCGAAGGTTTACGCCACTGAACCTGACAATATTGACGTTTCAAAACAACGTATTGTTGCAGAATGTGAGGCTGTTTCCGCAGACACATTTGCAAAAGAACGAGAAGAGTTTAAAAATAGGATATTTCACTGTCAGAAAGTAAATGGAGGTCACGTCGAGCAATTTCTTTGAGTAGATACTGATTCTTAAATCTGTAATGAATATCATACTGCATGGAATTTAAATTTTAATGTTTACTAATGAGCCATTAAAACTGCCATAAACACAAACAAAATTAGTATCATTGAATAGGTTTTTTCGATACCTTTTAAAAGATTTGTCGCTTGCCGTAGGGTTCCATTTAAAATTATTGGTCACAATGGCCTTGTGACGTCATCTTTGACGATTTCGTCATCTATCATCACTAGTAGGGAAGTTTACAACCTTTAATATTCAGTTTCCAAATTTCACTTGTTCATGTATAATCGTTCCAAAAATAAGAGGGGGGAAGGGGACTTTTGACTTCAATGTTAAGAACGTCGTATAGTGATTCCATGTATACAGGGTGAGTAAAAAGATACAGTACAAGTTTCTTAGAAAAAATGCGCTTTTTTTTCAATGAATACCCTGTATTTCGAGAAAAAATCGGTTAATTTTCTTGAATTTTTTATATAATGTACGGTTTGAGGAGTCCGAAATATTGTCATCAATATCAGCATAGGTCTCCGGACTCGAAAACGAGTAGGTGGATTTTTTAGTGCCCATGCACACTTCTGCCGAAAAAATAAAAATCTACAACATACCAAAAATTCAGGAAATTTAACCGAAAACCATTTTCCATGAGGATGGTGCGGGGTCGTTTCCGAATGGCAAAAGTGTTTTTACAAGCTTATTTTCACGTCAAATTAATTGATGATTTCGAATCGAATAATGTAATAATAAAAATATTGATACACAAATTATTCATTTAAAAATTTTAAGAAAATTCATATAATTCGATTATTAAGTAATACTTGGATACTAAACTGAATGCATTCGGATTCAAAACACTAATTTTCACATAACAATAGTTAAAAATAACTCATTCCAAAAATACAGAATTCATTGGAGGGAATTGAATGTTCAAAGTGCATTCCGCTACTTTCTCTAATTTTTTTGGCTATCAATAGCGTTTCGTTCTGCTTACCATTACGCAACAGGAGTAATAGCAGCAAACAATTCACGGATTCGTGGAATTTCAAATGTTTGAAATGATGCGAGATAAAATTGTTCTTTCAAATAACCACAAAAGTCTAAAACCAACGTGCAAGGCAAATACTCACTCTTTGAACAGGCTTATTAAATGATTCATAATATGTCAAATACAACAAATTATATATAGGTGACGATATGAATAATTTGCGAAGTGTTCAGCACACAGAATCTCGGAATTTGATGATTTTTTTTTTCGTCATAAATTAAGAGCACTTTTCCCATCTAGTATACTTATTTGTTGGAAAATTCAGCACATTATGGGAACATATTAGGTTATTAATGCACACCAATTTCTTACTTTTCAAATTAATTTTTGTTTGCATACACACTTTTCATTAGCAAACTGTTTATTATCGATTTGATAATTAATCTGAAACATGTTCTTCTCAAAACTAAACGATAATACTAAGAATTGCCTCTAGAGGGGGAGTATAAAACATTGCAGAAAAAAAAGCTATGTATATATTACCCCTACCAGATTTGAATCTCATACCCTGGGATTTCTTGAAACTGTGGCTTGTCTAAAAAATACGTCGGCACTAGGTATATGAAGTTGAAATATCGGGCCAAGAATTCTTAATACTAGAATTGAATTCGTGTTGTTAAGGATAATAACAAACATGCATTATGTAAATTGTACAAATCACAAAAGACGAACACCAACTAAAGTGAACCTACAGAACAGCAGAACTGCATATGAAATTCGGATGATCGTGAGTGTTTTTGATTATGAATGATTGAAGTAATACATGAATAATAACGGTCTAGACGTTTTATAGTACTGCCAATGTTTATCCGATAAATCTTTCTCGGAATTCATAAACCAGTTCTTTTAGTCCAAGAGGGGACCGCAGAAATACTGGTCAATCGAGTAACAGAATGAAATGTTTTTAAAATGTTAGTACTCGCAGCAAACATAAGAAAAATCGATGACTGCCTGGGCAAAAGTGGTGCATAAGTTTTTAATGGTTTTTTTTTCGGAAAAAGCAACCATGTAGCAACAGATTGGTTAAGGTGCTGGTTCACTAAATATAGTTTAAGTTAGTTAGGAATGAAACTATAATATCTGAAAACTGAATAAATGCAATGGCATTTGAAAGGAATTTGGTTCACGCAAGGGAGCGTAGGTGAGCGTGGGTTCAAACCCCAGCTCGGGCAGCTTTTTTTTTAATTATTTCTTTCGAAATTAAAAAATGATTTATTTGAGGCGAATATTCGTCATTTCTCATGTCTGAGAGCTAGCTGCAGAAAACCTGGCCGATCGAGTAACAGAATCTAAAGTCCGTTCCCCCCCTAATAATTTTTGAACTACCTGGTATATCACAACGAAATTTGATGGTCTTAAATAGAAGATAAAAACCTACTTTTTCATGGAAAAATCACAGCTAAAAGTTTTAAAATGGCGGCTGAGCGCCATCTTCAATAATTTTTTTAAATATAACACCCCGTATATTATTCCATTTTCGTAATCTGCTCATAATTCTCAACAGTTTTCTCTAATACACTTTACTCCTAAATTCAATTGTTTTCGAAATATTAACGTTTGAAAAGTGACATTTTGGTCATTTCAAACCCAACCAAAAACACTAATATTGCTTTCAATCAAGTTTGCATTGGAAAAAAGAGTCCTAAAAGAAGAGTTTCATCCTTATAAAATGAAAATCCTGCATGATCCGGACCGGAGGGTTTAATTTTGTGAGTGGTTAACAAGAACAATTGAAGGAGAACGGGGCTTCCTAAAACGTGTATGTTTGGCAGACGAATGCACGTTTTTTCTTAATGGAAAAGTTAACAAACAGAATGTACGATACTGGAGCGATACTAAAAAGGTGCATGTTTGGGCGAGGATTTTGGGCAATCGCGTTGTTGGACCGATTTTCATCAGAGGCAATCTTACAGGAGTTCTTCACAGAAATCTTTTAGAAACTGAAATTGAACTTCGAATAAAACAAATTGTATTAAACAATCAGGAAGAGTTTGAAAATCGTGAAATCATATTTCAGCAGGATGGGGCACCTCCCCATTTCGATCGCATGGCTAGAGAGTTCCTCGATACAAACTTTTCTCGGCGATGGATAGGTCGCAGGGGAAGTACAGAATGGCCACCCAGATCTCCGGATCTTACACCTCTAGATTTTTTCCTTTGGGGATATCTGAAGTCGAAAATCTATGCCACTGAATGCCAAACAATAGAATAGTTGGAACGCAGAATAATAGATACATGTGAAGAAATAGATGAACAGACTTTCATCAACGTGAGAGAAGCTATTTATAATAGGGCACTTTATTGTCAAGATTTAGGAGGGGGCCACATTGAACACTTGATGAAATAATTGTTGGGGTTAAATGAAAGTGTTATTCAAAAATAAATTAAATTTTTTTAGCTAACTAATTTGTTTTGATTGAGAATTTACAGAACAGACTCGTAGGCTTCCAGATTTTCCGGTAAGCGGTACTGTTTATCCTTAAAAAACTCCCTTTACACCTCTTATTAGTCGAATTCATTAAGAGATTTAACTACAAATTAATAACAACGTTTAGTTGGCAAAATATTTTTACCGGAAGTGGCCAAAATCCATACTTCATTTTAAACCGGAATGTCACTTTTCAAACGTTAATATTTCGAAAACAATCGAATGTAGGAGTAAAGTGTATTGAGAAAACTGTTGAGAATTATGAGCAGATTTCGAAAATGGAATAATATACGGGGTGTTCTATTTAAAAAAATTATTGAAGATGGCGCTCAGCCGCCATTTTGAAACTTTTAGCTGTGATTTAGATTTTTATCTCCTATTTAAGCCCTCCAAATTTCGTTGCAATATACCAGGTGGTTCAAAAATTAGTAGGGGGACTTTTGTATTCAAGATGAGGTTATATTCGGAAACGCAACTTGAACGAAATATTTAGTGCAGTGCGGTGAGCGGTATGTTTTGGACAGGGAATTCCGATTGAATTATTCAATTGTGAGAGTTTATTATTGTTTTGTGTTGTGGAGTGTAAATAACCGAACAATAATAAGTTCAGTATTTTAATAGTTACCAACCCCAGATTCGTTAAAGTATGGTTCATGCCAGTTCACGTTTCGGAAGTCCTGAAAGAAAATGGATTCAAGAATCGTATTGGCAGTACTACAGAATAATGAAATGGGTCCAAGTGGTGTGGTCACAGCCAATGAAACAAACATACGTGATAGCACAAGATAAAAGTTCCATCACTCAAGCGATGGATCGTATCACTAGCAATGGAGAGAGATTTGACACGATCCTTCGAGAATAGGCGACTTGCAATAACGTTCTATTTAAAAATATACCAAAAAACATCAAGGAGAATGCAATTAATCACCTAGCTCCCAAATGAACCAAAGTGTTCAATGTAACCGATTGAAATCGCTTCTGTTTTCGAATGTTCAACGTGAAAATGTTTTTAAAAAGGTTTCCATACTGAGGTACCACCAGAGTTATCGATGAAACGCTTGTTTTTGCCAAAAATTTCAATATACCTCGTGACTCAAGGGTTGTATCACCAAGTGCTGTATATATTCTGAAAATAGGCCACTGTACGGTGCAGTGTTAGTGCACTTACGTGATCGTGCGTCTACGTCATTGAGCGGGAAGGGGATTGGAAAACGAGCCTCGAAATTCACTTTGCGTGACCGAAAATTTAGGGAATATAGAAATTTGAACAGGACAACGTCTGTCGGGTCAGCCAATTTCGCATTTTTTTTTCCAAACAATACCAACTTTTTGGAGGACACTGGTTGAGATATACCCTGTATATTTGCCGAATATTTTTTTGTTACGCCCGACTACTACTCTCGAATGTTGCTCGATACCTCGCCGTGGCTAGTAACACATCAAAGTGGTGGTAGAACTGAGGCTGTTTGTTCAATGATCATCACACGCAAGGTGTTAGAAGTTAATCGATGTGCAACAAGCGCTGGTGGCCGAGTGTCCGAGTGTAAGCTTACCAGCTTTGTCAGTTTTCAGATACATCCGACCCAATGGGTTGAGGTTGCTCCGATATTCAGATGCGAGGCATTCTGCAGGCCACAACATAAAATAGAAACCATAAGCAAACACGATTCATCTACGACCAATAATGAACATTTGGCATTCTCGTAATATGCCATAACAATGAAGGTATAGTATAGTAAGATTTTACGAATATTCTCAACTTCCTTAATTCGACCAAAAAGGTGTCTTCATTTAACGATTTGCTATACAAATTTCACCTTTCTCAGTATGAATATATTGCTTTCAAAGTTCTTCTGGGTATATTGTTTTGACACGAAAATCGCAACTTCTTGATTTTTCTCACCAAAGTAACATTGAAGTATCTTGTCTCATGAAAATTACAGGATTATTATATCGTCCCCAAGACCAGTCTCGAACTGATGAAATATACTAAACCTGATGAAATATACTATTTCTTATGAATTGAGCCAAGAATATATCGATAATAAAGAGCAGAAATTGACTTTTCAAACGTATTGTAAAACAACTTTTATTTCAACTATCAATAAATACAATAACAACAGATGTACTGGAATATAAATAAAATATGGATAACTGGATTTAGTTCTCCATTCCAATACTCCTCCTAGAACTAATTTTGACGTAAACCCATATTGGAAGTGCAAAATGAATGCTTCGTAAGTCACGGGTTTCGTCAAGGTATCCGCTACCATCCACTCAGTTTTCATGTAATTCAACTTGATCCTTCCTTCAGATATATTGTCACGAATAAAATGATACTTCACATCAATGTGTTTTGTGCGAGCGTGATAAGCATTAGTTAGGGCCAATTGTAGTGAACTTTTATCATCACCGTTGATAATGATGCACTGGCCGGTGTCTCGAATCAGCCCATTTTCTAATCCTTCCAACCACACTCCTTCTTGAACGTCAGCAGTCAAAGACATATACTCCGCTTCAGTTGTGGAAAGTGCAACCGTGGGTTGCTTTCTTGAATTCCAGGATATGGCTTCTCCTTGCAACAGGAACACGTAGCCTGTTGTCGATCGCCTATCGCTGATATCATTTGCCCAGTCGAAATCACAATATCCGAGTATTTCAGAAATTCCATTTTTGGCATATGTCAGCTTGACGTTCATGGTTCCTTTTAGGTATCTGAATACCCTTTTTACTGCTAACCAATGTGATCGTCCAGGATTATTATTGAACCTACTCAAGGATGAAACCGCAAAACAAATATCAGGCCTAGTAACTTGTGCAGCAAACATCAACGAACCTACTGCTTCCTGGTAGGGGATATTTTCCATATCTTCAGTTTCCTTTTCATTTTTCGGGCTCATATCTTTCGATAATTTTTTATTTGTATCCAATGGTGTCGAGACACCCATACCAAATCGGTTCAAAATTGTCTTGAGATAGAAACATTGATCAATTGAAACTGTACCTTGAGCTGAATCTCGTGAAATTTGCATTCCAAGTACAAATCTTGCCTTTCCTAAATCTTTCATTCACAAGTTTCGGAATAAATTTTCTTTCAGATCATCTATCATTTTGTCATCATTGTGAAAAATCATCAAATCATCTACATAAAGTGCTACAATGAGGAATTTATCTGAATGAGTATCGAAATAAACACAGGAATCAACACATGACTGGGTTAGTCCGAATTCTTTCAACTTAGAATCCAGTTTTATGTTCCAAATTCTACTCGCTTGCTTCAAACCGTAGAGAGATTTATTTAGACGACATACTTGGTGGGAACCATCATGAAAAAATTCGGGTTGGAGCATGTAAATTTCTTCTTTCAAATTTCTTTGTAACTGCATCCATTTGTTCAATTTTAAGGTCGAATTTCGCTGATAGTGCCATCAAAAATCGAATTGAACTATATCTCACTACAGGGGAATAAGTTTCCTCATAATCAATTCCCTTCTTCTGAGCACAACCTTTGATTACAAGTCGGGCCTTGTATCGTATAATTTTCCCATCGACATCTAGTTTTGTCTTGAACACCCATTTATTGTTAATTGGTTTACGGTTTGGAGGAAGATCTGTCAAAAACCAAGTTTCATTTTCAATGAGTGCTTCATATTCCTCTTTCATAGCTTCTTTCCACAACTTCGCATCACTTCTGGACAGTGCGTCTTCAATATCAATGGGATCATCAAGTTCGAAAATAGTTTCAGCACTGTATACAACAAAATCATCCATGTTCACCGGTTTCTGTATTCTTGATGACTTTCGCAACGGTTCAATCCCAGAAACAACAGGACTCGGCAAGATATTCTCGTATCGATGAGCATGCGATTCCATTACATTTTCGTTACCTCCAGCAGAATCGGAGGGAAGACAATCATTTTCAGCAGATGACACATCTCTGACATCTGAAATCGCCTTCTCTTTATCTTCTGCACTCATTTCGACTTCGAAAATATTGTTGAAAATTGTATTTTTATCGACTGTCGATTCTAGATTTATAGCGTTTTGACAATTATCAAAAAATATGACATCCCTACTCGTTAGCACTCTTTTCGTTTCGGGATCATACAAACGATATGCTTTAAACTGATCACTATATCCAAGCATTATACATTCTCTAGATTTTGGATCGAATTTTGTCCGTTTCTGTCTAGGAACGTGTACCATTGCTTTGCAGCCAAACACTGGAGTCGTATTTTCCAAAACACTGCTCGGAGAACGATTAATTACATAAACTGCAGTTGAAACAGCTTCTGCCCAAAATTTGGTATTGTAACGTAAATAAACTTAACTTGGTTTTACTAATTTATTTCACACTTAAATTCACAACTAATTTATATTACTAGCTACGCCACTGTATCGTTCGACGCTATCGGCTGCTGAGACTGACCACTCCCTCTTGAGGGTGCTGCCTATTTATCTCCGTTACAGAATTCTCGACCTTTCCAATTCTGGCGGTTGGAAACCAGCATGTTCCAGTTGCTTCCAATATTGACCGTTGTTATCCGCGGCGACGCGATTGGATTTGTTCTCGAATATCTCCGGGGATGACATCATCGTTGTCGATGGCAAGAAGGAATGAGGCGACAGGTCCGGCCTAGGTTCGTTACAGTATTCAACTCCGCATCAAAAAGCATGCAGCGGGCTTTCTCCACAATGGTACGATTCATTCGCTCCGCTGCCCCATTTTGTTCTGGTGTATATGGAGCTGTAGTCTGATGATGAATTCCACTGTTGCGCAGAAAGTTTTTTAAAGTTTGATTGCAGTATTCAGTCCCGTTGTCAGTTCGCAGTATTTTCATCTTCAACCCTGTTTGGTTTTCGGCAAAAAACTTGAAATCCTGAATTTTCTTGAAAACTTGATTTTTGTTTTCAAGGATATAAACGAACACTTTCCTACTGAAATCATCAACCAATATGAGGAAATATCTGGCACCTCCTAAAGAATTGACAGACATTGGTCCACATACGTCTGAGTGGACTAACTCAAGCATTCGAGTGGAACGTGTTCCAACGTGATTAAAAGGCAGTCGGGTTTGTTTTCCTTTGGAACAAATAGTGCACTGATCTTCATCACTTGGTGTGAAATGTACACCACTCACAAGCTTTCCAAGTTTCCTGATACTTTGGAAGTTGATACGCCCCATCCTCCAGTGCCACAAATTCTGATCCGGTTTCTTATGCATTGAAAAATTTGTCACTTGCGTTGGACAATCCAATTTGAACATATTACCTACCAGAGTAGATGTTGCAATCAAACAATTACGGGAATTATAAATTTTGCAGCCTTTTTCATCGAATTTGACTATGTTACCATTTTTTATCATTTGACTGACGGATAGCAAATTTGTACAAAGATTCGGTACATATATGACATTCTTGACTGTAACTTCAGTTATGCCTTCTCCATTGAATAAATTCAATTTCACATCGCCAACAAATTCAACTGACAAATGTGTGTTGTCTGCTATTTGAACTTCAGTTAAATCTGGTTTTCTTGGGTTTTCTAGTAATTCCCTTCGTTTGGTCATATGGGAAGAAGCGCCAGAATCTATGAACCAACCATCAGAATTGATTTGACCAACCACAAATGATGAATACAAAATTGTCTAACGTTTTGATTTATCTTTCTTCTTCGGAAATTTGCAATCACGAGATAAATGACCAAATTTGTTGCATGAGAAACATCTTGGATCCTTTCCTTTTGCATGAAATTTCTTGGTATTTCTTCCAAGCAACGCTATGGAATGATTTTCAGAGATATCAGGTTTCACATCCTGCATTAACTTGGTCTTAATTGCATCTGCACTGATTTTTATCCCGGAACTTCCATTATCATAGGTTTATATTCTTCCGGTAAACCTGCCAATAAAAGTGTTCCAATCCATTCGTCACTAATTTTCATGCCAATCCCGGATAATTTGTGTGCCGTAGAAATGATTTTGTTAACATAATCTTCTACAGATGAACTATCCTCTAATTTAGTACTGATTAAAGCTCTTGATAGACCAACTCTTCGGGTGAGACCGGAATCTTCAAAAGCACTTTGAAGATTTTCCCAAACTTCTTTGGCAGTCTTTGCTTGTTGCACATGAACATAGTTGATCGGATCGATGGATAGGATTATTTTAGATTTCGCCTTAGTGATCCTTTTATCGTCCTTATCTTCAGTACAACAGCCTACCAGTTTAAAAATTCAAATTTCACATCGATAATGTTCTGACTTCAATAAATTGTAGTACTATGTTTTTTCAATATTAAATCGTCGTTTTTCCCGTCACAGAAAAAAATTGTGTATTAAACACGGGAAAAATATTAGATTTTAGCTCTCGGTTTTTTGCCTCCCTCCACTTCGCGTCGGGAGACAACACAACCTCGAGCTAAACACTAATACTCTTTTCCCTTGTATAATAAGTAACTATTGGTATTAAAAAAAAACAAGAATAGTGATTTTCGTGACAATTTTCATTACAAACAAAATGTAATTATGAAATTTATTGATTTTATTAATTTTCAGTATTGTGAAATCCACTAATGTGATGGTGATTTGTCGAACAGTTCAAGGCGGGTTAAACCGCAGAAGGAAATTATCTTTAAACATTCCAATAGGACGAATTGAAAGTCATGTTCATTATATCTTCAGTACAACAGCCTACCAGTTTAAAAATTCAAATTTCACATCGATAATGTTCTGACTTCAATAAATTGTAGTACTATGTTTTTTCAATATTAAATCGTCGTTTTTCCCGTCACAGAAAAAAATTGTGTATTAAACACGGGAAAAATATTAGATTTTAGCTCTCGGTTTTTTGCCTCCCTCCACTTCGCGTCGGGAGACAACACAACCTCGAGCTAAACACTAATACTCTTTTCCCTTGTATAATAAGTAACTATTGGTATTAAAAAAAAAACAAGAATAGTGATTTTCGTGACAATTTTCATTACAAACAAAATGTAATTATGAAATTTATTGATTTTATTAATTTTCAGTATTGTGAAATCCACTAATGTGATGGTGATTTGTCGAACAGTTCAAGGCGGGTTAAACCGCAGAAGGAAATTATCTTTAAACATTCCAATAGGACGAATTGAAAGTCATGTTCATTATATCTTCAGTACAACAGCCTACCAGTTTAAAAATTCAAATTTCACATCGATAATGTTCTGACTTCAATAAATTGTAGTACTATGTTTTTTCAATATTAAATCGTCGTTTTTCCCGTCACAGAAAAAAATTGTGTATTAAACACGGGAAAAATATTAGATTTTAGCTCTCGGTTTTTTGCCTCCCTCCACTTCGCGTCGGGAGACAACACAACCTCGAGCTAAACACTAATACTCTTTTCCCTTGTATAATAAGTAACTATTGGTATTAAAAAAAAAAACAAGAATAGTGATTTTCGTGACAATTTTCATTACAAACAAAATGTAATTATGAAATTTATTGATTTTATTAATTTTCAGTATTGTGAAATCCACTAATGTGATGGTGATTTGTCGAACAGTTCAAGGCGGGTTAAACCGCAGAAGGAAATTATCTTTAAACATTCCAATAGGACGAATTGAAAGTCATGTTCATTATTGGTTCAACAAAAAAAGTTATACATACAGAATTAGGTATGATCGGAGATGCTTCACTGATCACATCAAGGAAATTAAATCGTCATAATAGGATTCAATGTATTCGAAATTCAATCGTTAAGTGATATAAATAAGAAAATATGTTTTTTCGATGATGAAATATGATATTTTTATTAAAACAATTATAGCTATTTTATGAATAATATGGAGTATACAACTCTTATACAGTGTGACCCATTTAAAATGGAACCACCCCTGTAGAATACGCATTTTTCAGTCAATCTCAAAAATATTTTTTTCTTATATTGAGCATCAAAAACTGTATCTTGACACAAATTTTCATAACTTTAGTTTCATTTCCAAGGCACTCTATGGTTTTTTTTCTTTGTCAAAAACGGCAAAAGTTTATTAGGCATTTTTTTTTTTCAAATTCGACCACACCACTGGATTCGTAGTCGTTATAAATGGAAACCATCAAAATTTCATAAAAAAATATTGGTTAACAACGTAGTTACAACAACTTTAATTTTGGAAACAAAGTATTTGATTATG
The DNA here is from genome assembly GCA_018342105.1 of Gonioctena quinquepunctata. NCBI lineage: Eukaryota > Metazoa > Arthropoda > Insecta > Coleoptera > Chrysomelidae > Gonioctena > Gonioctena quinquepunctata. The sequence continues at coordinate 861,616 of JAFIRS010000175.1, forward strand.
ATTTTTATTCAGATTGCAGACATATTTGAAATCTGGCAACACTGCCGATACAAAGTAGAGCACAAGTGAATTTGTACAGCGAAAATCTGAAGTCAATAGCTCATTCCGTTCAACAGTTATAACTACTGAAAGTATGGTAATGTGAGCGATTTGTGGTGTACTAAATCACAGCCTACTATTGATTTAGTACAATACCTATGCCCAATGTATTAGTTCAGCTTTCCTCAAATTATTGATACCTTCTCTAAAAGCTTGTTTCAGTTGAGTTTTGCAGAATAAAAAAGGAACATTTTTTTATCCTGCTTTCTGTTTTATTATTGAATAAATAATTTTGATACTATAAAACTTGATTCGGTTCATTTCGTTTTTATCGGCTATTGAAAACTGCATAACTTGAAATTTTAATTTTCTGTTATTTTCGAATACACTTATAACCTAAACTCAAATAAATTATTTTAAGGGAATATAATTCACAAATCCAGTGGCGTAGTTAGATTTTTATTACAAAATCGCTTCCACCAGAAATCGCTCACATTACCATACTTTCAGGAGTTATAACTGTAGAAGGGAATGAGCTATTGACTTCGGATTTTCGCTGTACAAATTCACTGGTGTTCTACTTTGTATCGGCAGTGTTGCCAGATTTTAAATATGTCTGTAATCTAAATGAAAATTAATATCAAATACTTTGTTTCCAAAAGTAAAGTTGTTGTAACTTCGTTGTTAACCAATATTTTTTTATGAAATTTTCATGGTTTTCATTTATAACGACTACGAATCCAGTGGTGTAGTCAAATTTCAAAACAAAAATTTCCTAATAAACTTTTGCCGTTTTTAGCGAAGAAAAAAAACCATAGAGTGTCTTGAAAATGAAACTAAAGTTATGAAAATTTGTGTCAAGATACAGTTTTTGATGCCTAATTTTCAAAAAAAAAAATTTTTTGAGAACGACTGAAAAATGCGTATTTAACAGGGGTGGTTCCATTTTAAATGGGTCACACTGTAGTATTGTTACGGAATTAGAGTACGCCTCTGTTCATCTCTCACGTGCCAGACTATGCGGCCGTCGGAACTTTCTGATGATGTCATAAAATCATCGAGAAGAAGCTGGTTCCGGAAATGACCTCGGAAATTCTAGACGTATGTTTTTGAATATACAGGGTGTTACCAAATTAGTGCGAAAGTTCTTAGGGGGTGATTCCTTGTCGAAAATTAAAGGGGGTCTTTCATATAAACAAAAGCTCTTAGGCGTTTCCTTGAAAAATTACACGCTTCCAAAAATAAAAAAATTAAAATTAAAAAAAAAAACTTGATATTTTTTAAGGGTTGAAGAAATTGCATTTCGAGGGCATGTTCCACCAATAAAAGTCCTACCTATGAATATTTTTTTAATTCTGTTATCTTTTAAAGGGGAGAAACATGCAACTGCTATTCCATTTTTTACCAGAACTTTTTAACGAAACAAAATTCCTCAATTTTAAAATATGTGTTGGAAAGAACGACTCATTGCAAAACTTTTTTGACTCATGTGTTGTGTCCGTAAAAGCAATAGTTTCCTGATAAAAAAAATCCACATTGTGCATGAACTGATTTTCTGTAAATGGAATCGAAAAAATCTAGTAGGTGGCTGTCACGTTTTGTTTTGCATAACTTGTGACTTTTCGATTCCATTCACAGAAGATCCGTTCATGCACAATGATGTATTTATTTTTTTATTAGGAAACTATTGCTTTTACAGACACAATACGTGAGTTAAAAAAGTTTTGCAATAAATCGTTCTTTTCAACACATATTTTTAAATTAAAAAATTTTGTTTCGTTAAAAAGTTTTAGTAAAAAATGGAATAGGGGTTGCATGTTTCAGCCCTTTGAAACATCACAACAAAATTAAAAAAAAACATAGGTAGCCTTTTTAGTCTAATCGACAAGTTGAAAATGGTCTAAAATAGATATACTGCTCTTAAAATTATGTGTGATAGCTCATTGGATCCGGAATAACGTCTAGAAAAATGTACCAAAAGCGTGTATTAGCACATAAGAAATTGCAAAAGTTGTAAACAATTAAAGATGAAAAAAAAATGGTAATTAGTTTTTTGCCAATATTTCATAAACTGTTAATATTTAAGAAATTCTGAAAGAGGAGGAAATTTCCAATAAAAATATCTCCATTATTTATAATTTTAATTTAACGCTGAAAATGGGTCTCCGCGCGACATTTTTAGGTTGCGCGCGCGGCGTCAAAACCGAGTACGACAAATTAATTAATTTATTTAAGGCATTACATATTTTTTTTCAATTTGAAAAAATTATGGTGTATTCTGAATACTATAAATAATTTATTCCCATTGGAAATTTTACTTAAAGTTAATTTTTCAACAAGTTAAACGATTGTTAACTAACAAAATTTTCTCGAACTTCTGTCTTAATTGTAAATTAAAAAAACTGTTTAAATAATTGTCGTAAAAATGTTTCGCTCCGTAGAGCCTTTCTTATATACATACTTAACAAGATCACGTCATAAAAGTTAAAAAAATATTCATACTTTGTTTATAATAATTTTTGTACTGGAACAAAAACTAAAAAATCAAAGTAATGTTGTTAAACATTTTTTTTTTCTTAATCATCATATTATCGTTTTTTAATAATTATAAAAAATTTAATTTAAATTTTTTTTTTTTTATTTATAAATATTATTTTTTTCTAAAAATCATAATTGACAGTCATCTATAAAGTAACAAAAAAAAAATTTTTTTATCAACAATTCCATTGTTTATTAACTTACCAATTTGTTATAAACAAATTTTTAACTTTATTAGATTTTTTTTCTGAAACTTCTAAAATATACAAAAACAACCATATATAACAAAATATAAAAACAAAGGGAATTGGAATTGGCAAAAATTGGGAATTTTTTTTTTCTATACTTCGTTATATATGGTTGTTTTTGTAAATTAATAATTAATTAGTTAATAAACAATGGAATTGTTGATAAAAAAAATTTTTTTTTTGTTACTTTATAGAGGACTGTCAATTATGATTTAAAAAAAAAATTATTCCTTAACTAATTATTTAAAAAGAAATATAAAAAAAAATATTATAAACAATTAAAATTGTTATTGAGGATTTTTTTTCAAATCATAATATTTGTAATATAGGTAATGGATTGTAAAAAATATTGAAATAATCAATTTTTTATAAAAAATGTATTAACAAATGGGGGAAAAATTTTTTGCGAATCAATTTATATCTTGTATTAATAAAACAACGATAATATGATGATTAAGAAAAAAAAAATTGTTTAACAACGTTACTTTGATTTTTTAGTTTTTGTTCAAGTACAAAAATTATTATAAACAAAGTATGAATATTTTTTCAACTTTTATGGCGTGATCTTGTTAAGTATGTATATGAGAAAGGCTTTATGGAGCGAAACATTTTTACAACAATTATTTAAAAAAAAATTTTCATTTACAATTAAGACAGAAGTTCGAGAAAATTTTGTTAGTTAACAATCGTTTAACTTGTTGAAAAATTAACTTTAAGTAAAATTTCCAACGGGAATAAATTATTTATAGTGTTTAAAATACACCATAATTTTTTCAAATTTATAAAAAATTATTTAATACCTTAAATTAATGAATGTGTCGTACTCGCTTTTGACGCCGCGCGCGCAACCTAAAAATGTCGCGTGGAGACCCATTTTCAGCGTTAAATTAAAATTATAAATAATGGAGATAGAGTTCCGGGAGAATTTCCTCCTCTTTCAGATTTTTTTTTTGAAATTTCTTAAATATTGATAGTTTATGAAATATTGGCAAAAAACGAAATGCCATTTTTTTTTCATCTTTAATTGTTTATAACTTTTGCAATTTTTTATGTGCTAATACACGCTTTTGGCACATTTTCTAGGCGTTATTCCGGATCCAATGAGCTATCACACATAATTTTAAGAGCAGTATCTCTATTTTAGACCATTTTCAACTTGTCGATTAGACTATTTTATTGGTAGAACATGCCCACAAAATGCCATTTATTCAACTCTTCAGCAACTACAAGAAAAAAACTATTTTTTTCTCATTTTTGGAAGCGTGCAACTTTCCAAGGAAAAGCCTAAGAGCTTTTTACATGAAAGACCCCCATTAATTTTCAACAAGGAATCGCCCCCTAAAAACATTCGCACTTATTTGGTAACACCCTGTATAAGCGGATAGCACGCGACAGAGTTGAGATTTATTATTGATGTTATTTGAGTGACTCATTCGATTATCGTACAGTGCGATATTTCGAATTGTAGTCGAGTTACTTCGTACATTATTGTGTCTTGTGAAGTGAAATAAAAGGACAATAATTAATTGTTCAAGTGTTTCAATAAATGAACCCCAGTTCCGTAACAGTATTATCTTCATTTTTACAAGCTTTTGCAAGTTAAATTTGACCCACTTCTAGTTGCCGATTATCGTGAAATTTGGCAGGTGTTCATAGTTCCCGTGACAATGCATTATGAAATTAAATTTTTGTTGGAGAAAAAACAAAATGGAGAACGAGATTTAGGTTTATGGTCCGATTCGACTCAAAATTGGTATGTGAGAGTTTTCGGGCTCGAAGATTACGAACTTTTTATGAAAATTCATAAAATAAAAATGGCGGCCCCCAAGATGGCCGACGACCTCTGTGATTATGGTCCGATTCTATTCAAAATTGGTATGTGGGGGTTTTCGGGGTCGGAGATTATGAATTTTTATTCAAAATTCACAGATTCGAGATGGCGGCTCCAAGATGGCGGACGAGTTTTGTAATTATGATCCGATTTGATTCAAAATTGGTATGTGGGGATTTTCGGGGTAGAAGACGATTTTTTTGTCAAAATTCAAAAAAAAAAGAGAGACGGCGATCTCTCATTTTTGGTGTTAGAATTTTTAAAATGAATTTATGAAGATTATTGATTTTTTGTCAGAATTCATAAATTGATGATGGCAGCTCCAGGATGGCGGACGAGTTATTATAAAGATGGTCTCATTGAAGAACTAGATAGCTCAGAACTTACATGAAAAAAGGCCTCATAATGACGATGCATTAACAAAATTGCATAGATTAAGGCGTACTTACTAAAAAGCACAAAATAAAATAATTAATAAAAAATCTTTTTCCATTTTCGTGACTAAAATGTGACATATTTCAACTCAAATTTGTGAGAGAAGTTGTGATTAAAAATCTTTTTCTCACAAGTGATTAAAATTGTTAGCTAGGTTACCAAAGCAATTATTTTTTATTTTTTAGCGCATTCGAATAAAAGCTTGTCTTTAAAAGGGTTTTAGAAAATAGGGTACAATAGGGCTTATTTTATTATTATTCCAGATATTTCACTCTTGCACTCAAAAGATCCGAATTGTTTTTCAAAATGGAATATAAATACTGTGATAAAAAAATCAAATTGATTCATATATTTCATTTAGGGCACAATTTTTTATCGAAGTATTTCCATTCAATTCTAAAAAACGATTCGGATCTTTTGAGTGCAAGAGTGAAATGTCTTCAATAATAATAAAATAACCGAAAAGTCACTTTTGTAACCTATGTTCTATAATGAATTGAAACCAACAACAAAATGAAGATAATACTACAGGAGTTGTATTCTACATATTTTACGACAAACCGCAACTGGCAGGGCAAAACATTAATCAAATGTTGATGCATCACCGAACATCTTCAGCAATCAAATACAATAAGTTTCCGATCCAAACCGAGTGTTAGAACAATCACCTTTCAATTTCTATTTCTAGTGGAAATTTCACTCACCTCCTATATTGATGGGATGTCGGTCGGGCAGCTGAACTGCCACCCCAAATCCGCCCAATTTCACAGGAGCCGAATTTTCTCTCGTCGCCAGCAAAATACATTCGGGCTTGATGTCCCTGTGGACGATGTCATTTTCGTGACAATACCTTAGGGCTTCCAAGATTTGTCGCATATAATGACTGAAATGGGAAAATTCAGATAATTCTCTAAATATACGATATTTTGATATCAAAGGTATAGTACTGCAATACATCTAAGAGACTCATTATTATTCATAGCTGATGAGGCTGAACGGGGATCCGACCACAAGCAAAGGCGTACTCGATATAATGAAATCTTCAGAAGATATGTTTTACAAATTATTTTGCTGATATAAAATATGATATTTACTAACGAGAGTGGAAAGTGGTACTTTATGTAAATTCGTAGACAATGAGTTTTTCTAAACTACTATCATTTTGAACTGAAATATCCTTTTTATCTTCTAGTAGGCAACAAAGTACCAGTAAAAAGTAAGTACTTATTCTTGATGTATCGAAAAAATATGTAAACGTAAAGATGATGTATAACGTCTGATTCAATAACATGTAATAAATAAATAGTACGAGAAAGTAGAGTGTACAATCAATATAGGACACTAATTTATCTATATGCATGTAATAATATGCATATACCTACGAAATATACTTGCTTGTAAAATATAAAAACTCAACTCCATAAATTTCAGGTACGGATATGACTGAATTGTTGACATAATTATGTATTCGATTATTAAATGAATGTGATTTTTAGTGTGGAGTTCAGCCAAAGTTAGGTTAGGTTGTTTACGTTAAATAGTGAACGGATTGGTTTTTCAACTGTTATGTAGTAACAGTAGAATAGATCAATTTATAAATGTTTACTATTTTTGTAGCAATGTCAGTTCAAAGTATAGATAGATAGATAGATTTTTATTTTATCATGTTATGTATGCAATACATTTATGACAAGTCCAAATGATATACAATTTTTAGTAAATATAATAAATGAGTAACAGCTAAATAAGGTGTAGATATGACGGTAATGTACGGTTAAAAATGTAAAGATAAAAGAATAATGTCTAGATAAACAATTATAAAGACAATGAATAATACGTAAAGACATATTCATTCGTATAGTGTAAAACGGGAACACAAGCGTAAAAAAGCAGGTCATAAATCAGTTTACATAGAGTAATATAATATTTTCATGAACATGTGATTTTATATAAACCAGATAATTTTTTGTTAGTATACACAAACAAGCCGTCAGGAGTGATAACAAATTGTGAGATGAATCATGTAGCTATGTAGTCAAAATAAGGTATCATGAACTAAAGTCAGTAGTTAGGTATTCCTCGATTGTGTAAAAACCATATCTCAGTAACAGGTTTTTTATAGCTATTTTGAATTGCTCAAACATCATTTTTTTAATATGGTCTGGTAATTTATTGTAGAGTCGTAGGTTGGGAGAGTTCCTTACAGTTTCTGCTAGGCGACATCTAGGATTCAACAGATGATTATTATTTCTGGTATTGTATTGATGTATGTTATTATGAACCGTGTAAGTAACTAAGTTTTTATGTATATCAAAGAGGTGTTGATATATAAATACTGTCGATAGGGTCATTATTCTTAGATTAATGAATATTGATTTGCAAGTGTCCCTGAGTCCTGCACCAGCAGCTATCCTAACTGCTTTTTTTGCATTATGAAAACACGTGAAGCGTGGGTTGAGTTACCCCATAATAAAGCTCCATAACTCATATGGGAGTGAAATAGTGCAAAATATGACACTTCCAATACATCAGGGCTTACTGATTTTTTCAATCTTCGTAGAAGGAAAATTTGGCTTGATAGTTTTTTGCACAAAGAGTTTACATGGGGAGACCAGTTTAATCTATCATCGAGTGTTATCCCAAGTAATTTAGCAGTATCACCTTGTGTTATATTATTATTTGAGGAAAACAGTAGTTCCTGTGACTTGCTTTCATTTTGTTTAAGCATATTACTAACTAGCCACTCATCAATTTTGATGAGCGCTGTGTTGTCTTTTGTACTAAGGTTTTGGATATCTTTACATGCGTGATAGATTGTTGCATCGTCAGCGAATAATATTCACCTTGAGGGGTTCATATTCACAAATATATCATTTATATAAATAATGAATAAAAGGGGCCCAAGCACCGAACCCTGCGGGACTCCGTAATTGATTAGTTTTGGTGAGGATGTACTTTCTTTGGTCTAAATGAGATTTTAAGAGATTTTGTGCTATTCCTCTAACCCCGTAATATTCAAGTTTGCATAGTAAGATATCATGCGAGACACAGTCAAAAGCCTTGCTGAGATCACACGTGATTGCACTTGTGCGCTCTCCCAATTCAAGACCCTCAACTATGTCTCCCACCAATTTACTCACAGCGTCTATTGTACTTCTTTGTTGTCTAAAACCAAACTGATTTTCGTGCAAAATATTATAAGTTTCGAAAAATTTGAAAGTCGTTTATGAATGATAATTTCAAGGATTTTGCCAATAATAGGAATGATTTTCAGGCATATCAATGTCACAGTTTTTGAATACCGGGATGAGCTTGGTTTGTTTCAGTATACTGGGGAAAATACCTTGAGCGATACAGAGATTGTATATTTTAACGAGAGGATGGACAATATGATATTTTATTTCCTTCAGTATCTTACTGTTTAAGTTATGGACATCCAGACAGTTCGTGTTTTTCAAATGATTTATTGCATTCAGCACTTCTATGTGGTCGATTGGATGAAGAAAAAAGGAATTTGGAATTTTAGGCAAATTTTTTAAGTATTTTGTAGCTGGTCTGTTCGATTCAGGTAACTGCTCTATTATTTTTTCTGCGACTGATGAAAAATATTCTTCATTATCAACAAAAGTAATGTTCTTTCCTGTCCATCCTCGAATTTATACGAGACATTTCTCGGAGTTGTTTACAAACCTAATTTAGATAATAATTTTCATCACTTGCTTTAACTCACCTGCAAACTGCTTCACTGTAAACGAAACCTTCTGAAGCTCTTCGGGCTACTTCATGGCATAAATCCGATCCATCCATACTGAAAAAAGTCAAGACATTTTCTTTACGAGCCAAATATTACAATATTTTCTTCTCGTGAATTAATAAACCGGGAGAAAGGAGGAACCATAAGATGCTGACAATAGTAGTGGTGTTTGTTGTAATATATTCACACTGTATATGACATTGCCAATAGAGAAAAAATGTATTTTGCGCATGACCTTGTCATGAACACCTGTGCTGTGTACTTAGTAATATTGGTTTGTGAATGGATACGCATTTTTAATTATCAAAAATCATATTCATACAGAAATGTCTGACAGGCAAATACCGGCCGACAGTAATATATAACAGTGGCGACGATTACTAGTTCAGCGTGTTTGATCGTGTGTATCATCGCCTGGACGAGAACCCAATATTTTTTTTTCAAAGTGCGGGACTCGAGTTTTGAATAAAAATGGCCGTGCAAACATAGAGAGTTCGACCCGGAAAATTCCGATTGGGCAATCTATAAAAGACGTCTCGAAAATTATTTTATTGCGAATTCAATTGATAAAGTCTTCGATCGGAGCAAAGCTAAACAAGAAATGGTTTTTTTTAGCGGTCGTCTTGACGTTTCGACCCATTATGACATCATAGCTCCCTTAGCTTTGCTCTGATCTACATTTTTGGATTCAGCGGAGTTTCTTACACCTAGAAAAGTTATTTTTGGAATGACCTTATTTTGCATAATTTTTTCAAATCCCAAATTTTACACGGGTGTCATCCAAATTGCGTTTTTTCCGGTTAATGGCGCGCACGGTCGAGTTCAAAACGTCGTAAAAAATTCAGGGGCAAAGATATGGTTTTGAAACTCTAGACTCCCATACGGAAATGAATTTCCTATCGAATGATGTAGACGGCATGAAAATTGGAGTACGAGAATTGTTTTTGTCTTGTTCCAAAATGGAAAAAGTTATTTTTCTCTTTGAAAAATCGTAGAAAAATCAGGGACGAAGCGATCGGTCTGAAATTTGGGAAACGTATGCAAAAACTATGGAAAAGCTATTTCGGCGGAATTTTTCAATTCACATATTTCCTAGATATTGTTGACGAGTGCTGCCATCTTAATAATCAAATCGGAAACTTTTCAGACTACCCTCGTACAGTTTAATAATTTCAATTGCACAAGCTGTTTCTATAGGGAGCAAATCAACGAGCGTATATGCGAAGAAACGGAACGAAAAATAATGTGTACTACTCGTAAACATTCTCCGTCGGCGAACGGAAGATCAAAAGAGCCCCTAGTCAATGTGGGTTTGAGTGACAGCTGTCTAGTTTTGCAGAAGCCAATCAAAATGATAATGCTTGTAGGTGTGCCTATACGTTGAGACTAATAAATCATCAGTTATATACGTGTTTCAGGAGGTCTGAGTAAATAAAAACCAGTAGCGTCTCTGGTCTGGGATCGAAATAGGTTTTAAAATATTCTATAGTTGTGTTGTGTTTTGTCGGAAAATATGGCGCTTTTTTTCGACAATGGGAAAATGAAATTATGCTGATCCGATTGCCTATTAATACATACTTCCACGTTTATGTCATATTTTTTTATTTTAACGTATTTTTATGATCTATAAGGCACAGATCCGACCTGTCCTGGAATACTGTTCCCATATTTGGAGTGCGGCACCTAAACATATCCTGAGGCTATTGGATTCTGTCCAAAAAAGGGCAATTCGTCTCGTCGGTGATGCCTCGCTTACAAACTCGCTCACTTGTCTGGAACACCGTAGAAAAGTTGGCGATTTGTCTCTATTTTATAGATATTTTCTGAAATATCAACAATCGTTCGTGCTTTGGCAGTCTCTTCGAGATTAACCCGTCAAGTTCAGTCATCACACCCCTTCGTGGTCACTTTGGAGACCTGCAGAACATCACTTTCCAAAGACTCGTTCATCCAACGAACAGCGAGGCTTTGGAACTCATTGTCTAGGGAGGTGTTCCCCGAGGCATACAACCTTCAGAAATTTAAGAAGAACACCAACTCCTACCTTCTTTCCCTAGGTTCCCACGATGTTCTCTGAACATTACAGGATATCCCTTTTCGTGGGAACCAGAACATAAAAGAAAAAAGATTTAAATATCTAAATAAAATTAGTTATCTCGGCATCTGCTGCTCAAAGGATTCCACCTCAAGACTGGGAAACTTGTTTTTTATGCTTCTGCAATTGTAAATGGTTTGACTATACACTGAGTGACGATGTTCCACAGAGGGTACGGAGTGTGCCTTTCTATGAAATGTCTCTCAAAGAAATTCCATTGTTGAATACTGATTTTAAGTCCCCGGAAATTCGGTCCTAGAATAAGATATCTGCTCTGATATCGGTCTGTTCCAGGTTATGTAAACAGAGTCTATTATGAGCAAAGAAACGTACTAAATATTCTATTTTCACCGTGGTCAACAATATTTTCATTCGTTTACTCAACTGGATTGAGAATCCATTCATCTAAGTATATATACTCACATAATAAAAGTATTTGTTTACTTAAGAAATTATTTCGAATATTACTTACAATAGCTATTTAAGAGGTGCTAAAAATAATTAGTTAGTAGTAACGTGGGAATTATTATTATGCTAGGAACATTGTGGATTTTCCAATATATAATTTTCGATCAATATTTCTTGGTGAAAAATATTCTAAAAAGAAATAAAATTGATGAATACACAAAATAAATAAATCAGCGTTCGGTCCAAATTAATGCATGGATCCGAAAGAACTTTCGATAACCATAATTGGGAAATACATAGTGAAAAATATGGTAACAGAATCCTTGTTTTTTCGCAATTTTAGAATTGGCAATTTCTCAGAGTTATGAAGAATTAGTGATTGAGAATCAAGAATTCAGAATATTAAGGATTAATAATGGAAAATACAGGGTGTTTCTTGATAACATGCTAATATTTAAGGAAGTTATTCTTGGGTCTATTTTGAAAAAAAAACTTCTATGAACATTTGTCTTAAAGGTCTTAACTTTTGAACTACAGGGTGCTTAAAGTTTAAAGAAAAAATTATTTTTTTATGAAAACTTTGGTATGGTCCTAGATATTTTTGTGAAATGTAGTACGCATCTTCTATGCATCAAAAGGCATAACAACATACTGTACAACATAATTTTCTATTCTTCGTTTATGCGGGATTTGCACTGAATCATTTTAAAGAAGAAAGTGATACATACGCCACTGCTTTTTCTTGAAATAAAAATTATTTTTGAAATCCTCATTTTTTCTGAGAAAATCTGGTCTCTTGATTTTTTTCGTTTGACGTACGGTTTTCGCATCAAAAAATAAAATTCCTTCATTGGCATGTTGTTATGAAATTGGGTATTATCAAGGATTAAAAACGTATCTACTAGGTATGAAGCAGATATTAGGCTTGTTTTGGTTCGCAGTAGGGACGGTACCAGAACCGTTCGAAGTAGTCAATCAATCAATCAATCAATCATGCTTTATTGTCAGAAGATACAAAAATCTCATAGACAAAGCGATATATAATGATTATAGCATATAAATGAACTCCTATAAACATAAAAATATATAAGCATATTTGAGCACATATACAGACATATAGATATATACATATATACTAAGGGTCAAAATGTAATAAACATAGAACATATAATATAAGACAATTTCTTCACATTTTCAGGTCATAAAAAAATGATTATATTGAACTGAACAAGCATAAATATATAAAATATAAATATAAAATAATTATAATTATAGGTTTGTAAAATAAGATATACATACAGTTATTACTCACAATATTTGACTAGTTTGACGATGATACTTCAACTTACTGAATCTAGGAAGAATTCTTCCAGTGTATAATAGGCCTTCTCAACCAAAAGCTTATTTACTTCTTTTTTGAATTTATTGAGATCCCGAATCTCCCTTATTCTTAATGGCAGGTGGTTATAGATTTTTCTGCTTTGGTAGATGAGCGACTTCTGAGTAAGAGCAGATGAAGGTTTCAAAAGAGAAATCTGATTAGGGCGACGGGTACTATATGAGGGGGATCAAACTAATATGTTCTTGTATTTTTTATGCAGAAGGCATGCCGTTTCTAATATAAAAATACAAACCAGAGTTAAAATTTTTTGTTTTAAAAATAGTGGACGACAAGAGTCCCGGTACTTGGCTTTACATATATATCTCATTGCCCGTTTCTGTAGCAAGAAGACCATGTTGAATCGGTTTTTTGAACACATACCCCAGAAGGAAATGCCATAACGAAGGTGTGACTCTATCAGTGAAAAATATACCTGTCTGGCATTTGTGATGCACAGCTCATTTGATACAATTCTGACTGCATAACAGCCTGAAGCTAGTTTCTTGCACAATTGACTAATATGACCTTCAAAAGCTAATTTATCGTCGATATGTAGTCCTAAAAATTTAATGTCAGAGACATTGGGGATAACTTCATCAGCTAGATTGACATCATCATTTAGAGTACATTTGAATGATACAATGTTTGTTTTCCTGATGTTGAACGATAAAAGATTGGCATCACACCACTCTTTCACTTTCTCTATATCCGCGCTTATAACGTTATGAAGCTCTGCGCTATTCTTGTTGTGACATAGTATCGTCGTGTCATCTGCAAACATTGTAAATTTTCCTTTAATGTCCACTTCAGTTAAATCATTTACATATATCAAAAAGAGCAGTGGTCCCAGTACCGATCCCTGTGGTACACCACATCTCACTATGCCTTCTCTTGAAGCTGTCCCATTTAGCAGCACTGTCTGACGACGGTCAGCCAAATACGAACTGAACCATGTCAGTGCAGTACCTCTAAAACCATGGCGTTCCAGCTTTCGAAGGAGTATCTCATGATTCACACAATCAAATGCCTTTGTTAAGTCACAGAATACTGCAGCCGCAACGTCTTGGTCATTTAGATTTAGATAAAGGGTTTCCAGAAACGAGAATATGGCATCCTGTGTACTTTTTGATGATTGAAACCCGAACTGGTTGGAATTCAAAATATTATGTTTTTTAAGGAAAACTATCACCCTTTTTTTTACAAGTTTCTCAATTAACTTCGAAAAACTGGGTAACAATGATATTGGCCTGAAGTTTGCAGGCAAATCATAATCTCCGCCTTTGTGCAGAGGAATTACTGTGGCCATTTTTAGGAATGAGGGGAACTCCCCTCGAGAGAAGGAAATATTTATTGTTTCTGCCAGGATCATAAGTGCATTTTCAGGAAGTTGTTCCATTATTTTCAGGGAAATGTCATCCCAACCAGAGGAAGTTTTTTTCTTCGATTCAGCAAAGATACCCTTGATTTCCTGTATATCAGTTGGTATGAGAAAGAAAGTTTCAGGCACCCCTGTTTCGCTGAGGTAGGTCAATGGATCTTTTGTGACATTAATTGATTTTTGCAGTTGCTCTGCTATTGAACAGTAAAAAGTGTTCAATTCGTCTGAGCTCAATTGTGTTTGTACATTAACAGCAGCTTGTTTTTTTCCCCTCAAATCATTTATGATTTTCCAAGTTTCTCTTTGATTATTTTGCGAATAATACATATTTTTTGCAGCCCTAATCGTCCTTCTGTAGGTATTTCTATATTTATTATAAAAAGTTAGGAAATTTACACTGTCATTTCTTATATATTTTCTGATCTGATGCAGGGAGCGCATATTTTTTGCCGAATTTTTAAGACCCTTAGTGAACCAGGGTTTTTTATTTTTATTTTTTAGTTTTCTAATAGGAAATGCCTTATTAAAATTTTCTGAAAGCAATTTATGAAATTCTCTTAGGGGGTTTTGAAGCAGAATAACACTATACCAATCTGATTCAGAACATAGTTGAGAAAACCTATTATAGTTACGTTTACTGAATATTCTACCCCTTTGGGGTTTAGTTCTTGACACTTCGGTGTCAAATGTCATATGACATATAATGGCCTCATGGTCAGATAAACCGGAATTTATAGCCCTACAGGCGACGTTGGTCAAATTGGTACAGACATAATCAATGATAGTGGCAGAAGAACTTGAAATTGAAATTGAAATTGAAATTGAAGTATTCTTCGTCGTTTGATGTGTTGTGGGTGAAGCTAGGTACTGATTAAAAGTTTGATGCGTTGTGGGTGAGGCTAGGTACTGATTAAAAGTTCCACTGTTTCTAGTCTTCACTTCTCTTGATAAGGGAGATTTTTCGATTCTGTTTAGATCAAATTTAGTTAACATATGCGATATTATGCTTTTGGTAAGGAAATAGGTTCCGTTTCCAGTGAGTTCGGTCCTGTAGCCTCTAGTTATAAAATTTTATTTTCTTAGAAAGTTGTTGCATTCTAGTATATGATTATGTAATTTCTCACGATGAAACTTCTCGAAAGTGGCTAGATTTCTTCTATAAACTTCTCCATTCCAACGTCCATGTAGATTGTGTTTGAATGGTTCAGTGATCAATATCAGATTGGTATTTTTAAGTTTGTCACAAATTTCTGTTCTGAGACATACAGTCTGAGTCATACAGTCTTCATTGAAAACGGACCCGGACATAATCTTTCCCGCTACGTTTGTCTACGTTTGTCTTACTCTTCAGAACCGATTCGGAATCGTCCTGGCTCCGAACCAAAACAAACCTTTTGTTTTGTATAGTCCATCCAATATCAATTGCAGAAGCTGTTTCAATAGGGAGCAAATAAAAACTCACTTCGCTAACACGAGCGTATATGCCAAGAAACTGAACGAAAAATAATCTGTACTACTCGTAAACATTTTCCGTCGGCAGACGGTACATCAGAAGAGCCGATAGTCAACGTGGACGTGAGTGACAGCTGTCACTGTTCTACAACGATTCGTCTGGGCCAATGAAGTCGAACATCGATGCTTGTAGGCGTGTCTATACGATGGGAAGTCATAAATCACGCGTTTTATTTGGGTTTTAATAGCTCTGAAAGAATAAAAACCAGTAGCGTCTGTGGTCTTGGTGTGTGCCGATCGAAATACGTTTTAGGATATAATAATAACCTACATCAGACAATGAAAGAAATTATTTTTCTTTCTTAATGTATTTGTATAAATAAAAGCTTGTCTTTAATTTTTTTTCATTTTTCATTATTCATGAAGTATTTTTGAAATCTTAAAATATCTAAATAAAATTAGTTATCTCCGCCACTGCTGCTCACAGGATTTCGCCGCAAGACTTTTTTATGCTTCTGCAATTGATATTGGGAAAACTATAAACATAAACAGTTCTGACAGTTGTCTATGGAACTATTAGCCCCCGGCGGTAAAGTTTAAGAGGCGGCAAAGAGCAAAGAAAAAGGAAGCGCAATCTTCAAGCAAACGCACAAATCGCGACCGCGGCGACCGCCGCATCAAAAGGACACTATTTTGTAAAAAATATATTCACTTTGATCTCGAGCGGCGTGGTGCCTTGGACGCATCAATATAGGCGGCTGGTGGCTGTGGTATAATATTATACATACTTTTCTTTGAAGAAGAAGAAAAAAAGCCGCAAGTCGCATTTATTAATGGCTTTTGCCCAAATATAAAATAAAATTTTGTAAACGTAGAAGTAGATCTGGGAATGTTCCTATCCCTGATGATTAGTAATGCCAATGGTGAAAGGTCATTCTCAACTTTAAAAAAATCAAAAAGTTACCCTAGGGATTCGATGATACTTTGAGTTCTCATAAAAAAAATCCAGAAAAGTATTTATATAAAAAAATTATATTTGTTGTTAGGTTTAAGTTTGTGAAGTAAATAAAATGTGTTTCTTTATATGTAATAATTTTGTTATAGCCATATGTTATGAAAAAAAATAATTAAATGGGTACTTTGAAATTGACAATTAATACTAATTGGCGGCGGCATCGTAAGAATTAGCCCCCGGTGTAAGTAAGTATGTATAAATCCGGCACTGAGTACCTACCCCCCTCAAAATTGTTTCTACCCACTAACTCTTCCAAATACATAGCTACCGTCGAATAATTTGTGTATTATACTAATATTAATACCTTAGGAATTCGATGGTAGAGGATACTTTGAATAGCCTATCGATTTTGAATATCAACACTTGATGACTTGATGCCATTGATGAGTTCACATAAAAAAAAGCCATAAAAGTATTTATATATTATATATACAGAGTGACCCATTTGAAAGCAGGCCACCTCTCTAAAACTGTTATTTATTATCCGATTCAGAAGTTATTTACTTCAGTAGATAGAGCATCAATAGTTCTAGTTGAATGCCATAAATTCGAAATAAAATTGAAAATTTCACGGCCTACTTCGAATTTTTTTCAAGGTCAAAAATCCAAAAAACATACTAGCGATTTTTTTTAATAAAATTTGACGCGCCACTGGATTTGTGATGCTTTCAAATGGGTGTGACCAAAATTTCACGATGAAATATTTTTTTTCAACAGAAATATAGCATAAGTAAAATATTCATATCAATATCGAAATAATAAATCACAATTTTGTAAATAATATGGTTTAAAATACTCCTTCAGAACATAACAACTCTATGTGGGATATGTTGTCTCTTAGAACAATGCAGTTTGTTATCAAAGAATAGAAATGCACATCTTTACATCCAATAATATAATTACCAATATTAATAACATAAATGGACTACTACAAAAGAATGTATTGACATGACAGTGCCTACACATTAAACTTCGGACTGTTCAACCAAATCTCCATTTAATTCGATACATTTATCGTATCGTTTTCTAATGTTAACTACAACATTCGATAATTGGTTTGGGGTGATATCTCTGCAAGCCTTCTTTCACGCAGTTCCTCTTTGCTCGTTGGGCGAGTTTTGTAAACTTTTTCTTTAATGTAGCCCCATAAAAAAATCCAATGGAGTCAAGTCCGGGGATCTGGGGGGAAACTCGATCAATGCACTATTTCGCCCTATCCACCGTTTAGGAAAATTTTCTTCCAACCAATCTCTCACAATCCTGCTATTGTGGAACAGCCATCTAATTGAAATAGAAGATGAGCCTCTTCGGCCTGTGGAAGTTCATCCATAGCGTTGGAAAATTGGTTTTTTTAAAAATTCAAAAAATTTCGACCATCCATAGCGTTGGAAAATTCGTTTTTCAAAAATTCAAATAAATTTGACCATTCAAATTGCTTTAAAAAAAAGGGGCCAATTATTTTGGTATGTAATATTTATTTTTTGTGAGTACTGTACATTTATTTTTTGTGAGTACTGTATTCTGCAATTTATTATCCAATGTGGATTTTCTTCCGTCCAGTACCTTGTATTTTGAGAATTAACTGTTCCATTGGTTGTGAATATTGCCTCGTCACTGAACAAAATGTTTTTCAGAAAATTCCTGTTATTTAAATGTTCTCCTTGAGCCCATAAACTATACTCCATCCTCTTTTCATTATCGCCTTCTTCTAAGGTGTGAAGAAACTTTTGTTTAAAGGGCTTCATCTTATTATATTTCCTAAGATTTCTCCTTATTTTTTCACTCGGTAAGTTAATGTCCAAACTTGCAATTCTCACACTTGTTTTCGGATTATTATTAAAATAATTTCGAATTCGTTCAGAATTATTTCGTCTCTGTCTTTGTACAATATTACTATTCTTCAGAATATGTTTACAAAATTTGGTTTATTCGGCCAACTGTAGCTCTGCTAATATTTCGACGCTTCGGATGCATGTTATTGAAAATTCTACATACTTCCCTTTCGGATCTGTCGTTGTTACCACGAAGTCTTACCATTTCAATTTTCTCCTGCAAAGTCAAATTATCAGCCATACTTCTTTATTAGTGTAGTAAGGTACTTGAGGAGTTATAAACTTCACTATTAACACTGACAAATTTGTGTCTTTTCGTCTATTGTTCTGATGACTTGTCATCTCTATAGCAACTAAAGTTACAAAGCCTCCTAATAAAAATAATATTTTTGAAATGTGGTATCCTAAGCATGTTTGAATGAAACCAAGATTGATATTTGGAATAACTGTCAACCACCAAAGAGGAACTGCGTGAAAGAATAAGACAGGCTTGCACAGATATTACCCCAAACCAATGATCGAATGTTGACCGAATCTTAAGGTTAGTTAGCATTAGAAAATGGTAGAATAAATATATCGAATTAAATCGGGATTTAGTTGAAAAGTACGAAATGTATAGGCACTCTCATTTCAATCCATTCTTTTGTTGTAGTTCATTTATGTTATCAATATTGGTTATTATTGATTATTGAATGGATGTTCTGATGGACATAACTATCTCCTATACTATGGAGTTACGTTTGGAAGAAACATAATTTGACGCAATTTTGAATAACTGCTGTTTACAAACTCGACTTCTAATGACCTGAAAGAGCATTTTAAACGATATTTTCAACAAGATTGTGATTTATATGACGACTATTCGAAATATTTTGATAAAGTGATATGAATTTTACTTATGCCATATTTTGTTAAAAAAATTATTTCATAGTGAAATTTTGGTCACACCCATTTGAAATCATCCAGTGGCGTCGTCAAATTTTATTAAAAAATAATCGCTAGTATGTTTTTTGGATTTTTGACCTTGAAAAAAATTCGAAGTAGGCCGTGAAATTTTTATTTCAAATTTATGGCATTCAACTAGAACTATTGATGCTCTATCTACTGAAAAAAAAACTGAATCGGATAATAAATAACAGTTTTAGAGAGGTGGCCCGCTTTCAAATGGGTCACTCTGTATATATATATATATATATATATATATATTTAAAAAAGATTTTTTCCTTAAAACTCCAGCACCCTGTAGTTCAAAAGTTATAAGACCTTTAGGACATATGTTCATATAAAGTTTTTTCCTTAAAATGGCCCCAAGATTAACATATTAGCATGTTATTAATAAACGCCCTGTTTAAAAGTTGAGACCTTTAGGACATATGTTCATATAAAGTTTTTTCCTTAAAATGGCCCCAAGATTAACATATTAGCATGTTATTAATAAACGCCCTGTTTAAAAGTTGAGAGTAAAGGATTGAGAATTGGGGATTATGGGATTTAGAAATCGATAAATAAGTGATAAGAATACAGAATTGGGAATCATGAATTAACGATGAGGATCGGGAATAAAAAATTGAGAACCGTTAATTGAGGGTGGCGGATTAAAAATTAAATATTGGGAACTCCGAAAAAGTAAGAATCAAAAATTCTCTTTGATATTGTCGCTGTATTAAAAAAAAGTTCGATTTTTCGACGGTTAGTGTCAGCCAATAACATACTTACAATTCGAATACCATGTAAAGCATTCCTTCCGACGAATAGGTCTCTAGTAGTTCTACGATGTGCGGATGTTTGAGCATGTGACATATCGTCGCTTCCCTTTTCAAATCTGGAACGATATGCATATTTGAATATTCGACACGGCCATAACAAAATGCTTACCGTCTGTGCTCAAGCCAGGACTCGAAGTAAACTTTGCAACGTCCACAATTTTGGCGGCGAATTGTTGACCAGTTTGTCTGTGTATGCATCGTTTGACTATACTAAATGGTCCCCTGAAAAAACGAAATACGAGTGTATCAGATCGCTGGAATTCGAGTCCAAATTTGAACAATCAGTATACAGACAAAAATAGCCGGTAAGCCCCGTGAATAGAATTTCTTAAATCAAAGTCCAAAGTCAATTGAATATGTTTATTCTCAACTCAAAATATAGGGTTCGTTCGAATTCGTACATGATCATGTCGAATAATGAAGGAGAACGGAAAATTAAATATATAGTATTCCCCGTATAAAGAATATAGAACAAATTGAGTGGAAACCGTTTGCCTCGTAAAAACCAATCAGTAACTTCGCTGACCGCTTGTTGCATAAATTACACAGGCCAACGAAAAACATATTTGTAAAAACTTCTTGAACCAATTTACCTAAATCTTGTATATTCTTGGGTGCTACAACTGTATTTCGTTCACCAACTATTCTCTTCCAATAAGACATCAATTATATATTTGTGACATCTCAAAAGCATTTGATTGCGTAGACCACGACATTCTGCTGCGGAAACTTAATCGATATGGATTTAGGGGAGTCACATTGAACTGGTTCAGATCTTATCTCTCTGATAGAAAGCAGTGTGTAAAATTATCCACTACCTCAGATACAATTGGCATGAGGTGTGGAGGGCCCCAGGGCTCTGTACTGGGTCCTATACTTTTTCTATTATACATAAATGACCTACCAATTTCGGGAAATTTAACGTTATTTGCAGATGATACAACTATATTTTGGCACCATAAAGATAATGATAGACTCCATGAAATAATGTGTAGTGACATGGTCTTAATAATAATGATAATAATAATAATCGTCTTTATTGTTTTTCAGTACTGGGCACATACAATTTGGGTTCAATAAACAATTTAATTTCTGAAATTACAAAAGGCGAAGTTCATCTTATGTAACACAAGTGCTAATAAGTTGTTCTTCCACTCAACCTCAAAAATATTCTACCTATTCTGAGACAAAAAAAAACAGAGAAGAGTAGAGGGAAAATTTAGGGGATACCAATTATTTAAATGATGCTGGGAAAGACGTACATTGCTGAAACTTATTTTGGTTGATATGAGTAGACATTTTTATGGTAATTTATAATAAAAGTTGATTTTCTAACAGAATGAGTTTGAATTTTTTTCCTAACATTGAAAGTTTTGAATTTTTAATTTCTTTTGGTAACAGGTTAATCACTTGGTATATATTATAACTAAATGATCGCTTGAAAAATTCTGTTTTAAAACTAGGTGGGGTAAGAGTACCTTTAAATCTGATATTCACATTATGACTATCGGTACGAAAAGTTATTTTCCTGTACAGGTAGGGCGGTGTTTTAGTTAATATAATTTTTTGATATAAATTAGCAGCATTTAATTTTCGTCGGTTTTCCATTGTAAGCCAACCCGTTCCACGCAACTTATAGGATATTCTTTGATATTTTCTGATACCGTGAATGAGCCGAAGACACGAGTTCTGCACTTTCTATATTCTCTGAGCATACTGTTTAGTTAAACATGGGCCATATAAGGTATCCGAATAATTGAAACGTGATAAAACTAGTGCATCACAGAGAGTTGTTTTCGTCTGTTTTGAGAGTACGTGTCTGTTTCCATATATAAGTTTTAAAGAAGAATATGCAAGTTGTATTTGTTTGTTTATATGTTTGTCGAACCGCAAGTCAGAATCGATTAAAATTCCAAGACTTTTGGATTCATTTGTGGGTTGTAGTGAAAAATTATCAACCATAATCAAAGACTGGTGTGATTCTAACTTACTTTCACTGAATACCAAAAAGACTAGTGCCATGATTCCGGATGTGAATATAGGTAGTCAAATATTAGTAAATAAGGACAGAGCAAAACCTTTGGGAATTTACTTGGATACAAATCTGAAATTTGATGAGCACATAAGAAACTTCAACAAAAAATTGGCATCTGGTTGTTATGTCTTGAGGGTGGTTTCTAATGAGATGGGATTTGCGGCTGCAAAATCAGTTTATTACGCACTTGTGGGGTCCCATCTACGTTATGGTATATCATTTTGGGGAGTCTGTAACAACCAATTGTTTCAGTCAGTGTTCATACTACAGAAGCGAGCAATTAGATACCTACCTGTGTAAAATAAAATTTTGGGGACTCATGTAAACCACTCTTCATTAAACATGGGATCCTTACACTTGTGTCAATCTTTATATTAGAAACAGTTTCATTAATCCACAAAAATAAATTAGATTACGAAGTAAATGATGTCCTATATCAGACTCGTCAAAACGAAAATAGTTCAAAGCTCCCCATTCCCATGACAAATCTAGTAAAAAACTCCCTGATCTATAATGGGGTGAAAATGTACAATAAATTACCTAGTGAAATTAAGGAAAAAAGGTACAATATTTTTAGAAAAATGACAAAAAACTACATAGTGATAAGGCATATTATAGTTTAGTTATGACGATTCATATTAATGTTTACTATATACTTTCAAATGAAGAATGTTATAATCAACAGATTTCCTATTTTGCCCTTGATTATCATGTATATACCCACATGCCTGCATTATTATTTAGAATCGGTTAACGGACCAGAATTCAGAGGGTGAGTGATCAATATCCTTCATTTCGCTACCCTAAGGGGTGGATTTCATCCTTTAAATTCAAATGGGACCAAGTTCGAAGTACACCCTATCCACTGAAAAAAGAATTATCGGAATCGGACGCCTCAGTAAAAAGTTATGCGTGATCATACATAAAAAAATATGATGGAAAAACATCAAATATACGGGTCGAATAGAGAACCTCCTCCTTTTTGGTTTCGTCGGTTAAAAATAAAATAAAGTTTCTTAGTCTCAGTAACTGAGCTCCTAAACTAATGTAAGTAACTAATTTTGAGTCGGCGCCACACAAACAAGCAAATGAATTAGGTAAGGCGTAAAATGATGGCATCGAGTTGCGTGGTGACATTCTGATAATTTTTTTGAAATAATTCAATGATGTTCGTTGATTGTTCGTTTAGCGCCGACTCAAAATTAGTTACTTACATTAGTTTAGGAGCTTAGTTACTGAGACTAAGAATGTTTATTTTATTTTTTACTTTTCAATTCCGTATTTCGTTGGTTTAATTTTTTGTTAAAAAGTTTTTATTTTTCAATTTTTTGTGGCTAAAATTTTCTAATTACTACCTACTTGTTTTTTGATTACTTCCAAAATACTTACTTACCCACCTTACTTCAACTATTACCAGTTAAATAATATGATTATCTACTTTTACTATTTGTTGTAATATAAATTATTTTTGTTGTTCTGGTTAGTTTATTTCATTACTTTGTATATAATTCCATCCTTTCCTAATGATATTGTGATAATGACACTAGCGATCTGTCATTGTCAACTAAATATGTGTGCCAATGTTCACAAGTGAAAAATCAATTAAGTATCCCCTATTTTTCTACCCGTAAGAGTGGATAATTCCATTCGGAATCGGACGCCTCAGTGAAAAGATATGGGTGATCATACATAAAAAAAAATGATAAAAAAAATTAAATATACGCGTCGAATAGAGAACCTCCTCTTTTTTGGTTTCGTCGGTTAAAAATGAGTCGATTCGGAGATTTATCATTAAATGCAATAGACGCAAGTATACAAAATACTGAGCCTCATAATACAGTGAAAATAAAAAAGTACGTATGGAAACAATTTCTTACGTTCTGTAGTGAAAGAAACTATGTACTAAATGTATCAATTTCCACTGAAATGATAGCATCCATTTTGAAAGATTGGGCTTTCAATATGAAGAAAATTATAAAGAAAATGTGGTTAAAACGATGTGGAACGTAACGGCAAAACAAATACAAGAAAAATATATGAAGGAGTGTAATAGAGTAATTGATCCACTCTCTAGTCCCACATTTTTAGCCGCACGAAACACAAGAAATTCAAAAAGAAGGGAACTTCAAATGTTACCGGACAAGAGAAAGGTTAGTGCATCAGCATTTAAAGATACAGCATACATAGCAATGATAGAAGCGTGGAATGAAAATACACAGGAAGGATTAAAAATAAAAAAAATCTTCTGTAGAACTTGCGTGGAGAGGAAATGAAGGAGCGTCATGCTTGACTCATTATTTTCAAAAGGAAACTGAAAATTATGATACTCCAACTGGTAGAATATAATATAATCCTATTTTTACCAAAACCGCACAGGGAGGAGCAAAACCGTGTGCTAATAATAAATGGCTTGTACTCAACCATAATGAAGTAAGTCGTTTTCCAATGAGACTTCTAGATAAACTAATGATAAAAAGAAGCGAAAACATCGATATTAAAACAGATAAGTTATTTCTGACAGTAAATCAGGGCCGGATTAAAATGTGTGGAGGCCCTGGGGCAACAAAGGAGTGGAGGCCCCTAATTATTTTTCAAACATTTTATTTTTTATTTATTGCGGAACAAATCAAATTATTTCGACACGAGCATATGTAGGTATAATAAAATACAAGAAATAAATTAAATTACAGCATAAACGAATGGATTCTTGCGAGCTTTTTTCGACGAAAAATCATTGATGATTTCGGTCAAATCCAGCATCCGGAGAAAATCATTCTCAATGCTAAGAAGCGATAACTTTGATAGGCGGCTTTGTCTCATCGTAATTCGCCTATTTTTTTCATTTTGGAAAATGAGCGCTTTCCAGTGCAATTTGACATCAGCACATTATCAGTTGTAATATCACAAGAGAGTGAAAATAATTCGCCAGATTTTCGAAAACTTGTTGCCAGGCAATAGACAAGAGAGACCAACTGGCTCGAGTGACTATTGCCAACAAGTTTGAGAAAGAAATCTAGATAATTATTTTCTACTATATCGAACTCTCGTGTGGTATTCTTTAGATTATTTTTTTATATTACGATCATAAACACATTTCCTTGCAAAATTATATAATGTACTAAACCGGTGTTGATTCATTTCACACTTTTCATGCGAATTGATGACAGACGATAAATTAAAAATATAGGTTGTCAGACAATAAAAACAAAATACCTCAAATTATTCCCGCGACAATTTTCTAGGTAGAATATTCCCACTATTGATTGGCCAAAACGTATATGAATTATTTGAATTGAACGTTTCCATTGGTTACTAGCAATGTCAAAAAATAATCACTGTAATTTCAATGTTTGAGAATGTAGCTCTGAAATTTTGGTTTTCAAGAATTTGATAGTAGAACATCTTAGATTGGTCTTTTTGATAGTCCTTTTTCAGAAGGATTTATATTTGTTGCGGAATGTCATCCTTCTCTTAACTGTCAGATTTCGGGGATTTCTCGGTTACAAGCGCGCCACTCAGCGGACACTTGTCAACGCCAATAAATAGGAAAAACAGGTATAGACGGGCAAAGTGTTTGTAGAATCGGCAGAAAAATAGTCAACAGAATTTGAACTTTTGTTCTATTATGGAATGCGCACAGGGCTCTTATAAATAATTTGATGCAATCATATTTATAAATTGAAGTATTATTTTCTTTTGCTTATGATTATTGAATTTCATTGTGTATCTAGATCGCTTGTGTCATTCGAAGAATAAATCGACAGAAAATCCTTCATTTGATAAAAAAAAATGTATATATTTTTTTAAATTCAATTGTTCCTGTTTTTACAGCTAATTTCGATTCGATATAATATTTTGTATAATAATATGATGTTTTACTTGGTGATTGTTTCTCGCATATACACATGATTCATCAGATCGAAGATTAATATTAACCATGGATTTTGACAAGAATACGAAACATGTTTTTGAATGTTTAAAACGAAAAATGAGAGGAAAAAGTGGGAGAACTGCTCTTTCGTTGTCAGATTTTTTATATATAATTTTGCATATATTTCGGTTTGTTAGGAAATTTTACCTAAACATTTATATTGTGGAGGTCCCTCTCTTGTGGAGGCCCCGGGGCTGCAGCCCCGTTTGCCCCCCTCTTAATCCGGCTCTGTAGTAAATCCTAACTGAAGAAAACAAAAAACCCTTGGCTGGTAC
Organism: Gonioctena quinquepunctata; assembly: GCA_018342105.1. Classification (NCBI taxonomy): domain Eukaryota; kingdom Metazoa; phylum Arthropoda; class Insecta; order Coleoptera; family Chrysomelidae; genus Gonioctena; species Gonioctena quinquepunctata. The sequence goes on from JAFIRS010000175.1 coordinate 888,029, forward strand.
AAAAATATGCCAATAGGAGTGCATGAAATTAGTAAATGGACCAAAAAGCCTGCAGAATTGGCAAATTTAAACATGACAAACAAAACATTTTCAAATCATTCTCACCGAGCCACTGCTGTTTCACAATTGGCAAAAGCAAGTGTATCGGAACAAGAACTTATTAAAATAACAGGACATGGTAATAGCAATTCTATCAAACCCTACCTACAGTTAGAAGAACAACATCACCAAAACATAATACATAAGATGAGATCCAATTTTAAAAACGCTACAGGTTCAAGTAATAACACCTTCGGTATTTCCAGCACTTCAATGAGCAGTAGCCACGTTTCCAGCGCAGAAAATAACTCAGTTAAAAAAAACGTAGTATATAATAATTATAATTTTCATTGTACCAATTTGTATTTAAATTAATAAATTGTTTGTATTTACTTAATTTACTCAAAAAATAATCGTATCAAATACAATACGTACTTCAAAATGAATACGGTTATCATCTCAAACTTCCTGCATAATTACAAATCGTGTCATTTTGACAGAATAAACTGTCAAACTGACACTCTCTGTAATTATGCAACAAGTTATCGATGCATAACCTGATTATTTTGAAGTACTTATAGTATTACTACTGATTATAAGTACCTACACCTGATAAGATTATCGCACATACCTTCACCAACTTTCGGCAATATTTGTATTCTGGTTGTGCAATTAACGTTAAACACCTAAATGACCACACTAGTAGGTATTATATAGTTAATTAATTTTTGAAAAAGTACATTTTTTCCTGAAAAAAAAGGTTTTTATAAAAACAATTTATTGATCTATGTTTTTGTTTTTTCGTCAAACTCTCTAAAGGAAATAAGGATTTGACTATCCATGAATCATCAGCATAATCATATTATTTGTTTTTACCAATGACAGAGAGACCCAGGAAATAGCAGTGCAGATACCTATGAAGTCGCTCGAATTTTCTTAGTCAACACGCTTTATGAGCGCTTTTATGTCAATCAGCTGTTTTAATTTTATTGTTTATGAATGAATCACGAATCCTAGAAATATTTGGATGTTCAAGGTGGTTTCCCTATTAGGTACCTACCTATGCCAATGAAATGTTTAACCATTGTAAATAATTTTCAAAATTATTAAACCATTTTTTTACCTGTCAATAGAAATTTTGTATCAAAATGAATCATTAGTTTTTTGTTATTCATTTACCTTCCTATCTCCTCGCACAGATCATAAATATCGTCGAAAAGGACTTCTTCTTCAGTCATCTTGATGTTGCAAAGAATTCGAGCAAATTTAAACGAAAATCACTAAAGTGAAATTGCAAAATTCGCAAATATATCTCCCGCACTATTTGTTGTCATTCCTGGAACCACAGTTCACTATATCCAAAGTGGGTGAGGCTACATGCACTCGAAATTATGCAAAAATCGTACCTAACCGCGTTTTTAGTGTTGCCTACTAGCAGGCGTTTATATTAGTTAGCCGGGAAATCTTTAATATGGCCGCACCACTCCTATAAACACGAGCAACGTTGTTTATGTTCTGTAATGTGTAAACTTAAAATTAATTTTGTCGGCGTGAGAAAAATGGGAACGCGATACCACTTCCCGGCGAGGAAATATGCGAATTGTAAGCGGACTTAACACACCCTAAAGACGTTGCTTTTCACGAAAAACAATTGCAACTGACAGCAATGAGCAGTGGCAGATCGAGCGCGCCGGGCCTTCTCATAACACACATGCGCTGCGCATTTTCAATTGCGATTAAAACACATAGTTTTCTAAGTTATTGGCGATTAATTACGCATTCATGATTCGTTAATTTGTCCGCCAGTAGTACAAATCAAATGTGTTTATGCTTACAAACAGAACTGTTATTGTCACAAATATGACGAATTCATAGACGTAGAAATAAATAATTTGGAGGGGTATCACTCTTATCTATAAATCTCCGGCGATATTCGTGTTTTTGACTATCGAATTACCAAAACTCGATTGAAAATACGCTATACTGGAATGGATATAAAATGAAGAATGTTAAATCACATCTTTAATACAGAGTACTCCAGATATGAGTGCAAATAATAAAATCCGTCAAGAATAGTAAACTCACGCTTAGATAGAGCGAGGTGTGAACTGATGAACAGGTCCGTTCCAGCATTTTTGGCGCCCTAGGCAAACCGGAGTTGTGCCGTTTGCATGAAAAAATAAATATGTACAGGTATGTTTTTATCACAGGTTATTATAACCATCGCAAGAATGTTCAAGTATTACTGTTATAATAATTACAAAATTGTTAGGCTTTTTGAAAATGCAATAGTATCTGATTGACACGAGCGAATAAACTTCAAATGAAAGGAGCATACAGGGTGAACAAAAATTATTAATTCTCATTGATGGTAATTTACAGCGATTTTTGATTTCCCAAGCAGCATTATAGTGACAGAAACTGATACTGCAACTTCGACTCGGTGGTTATCACGTAATCACCACTAAATCTACCACTATACAGTAAGAATAACTACAATTTTATATGTGTATGGTTGTAGTCACGTAATTCCCATCTATGGTAGCCATTCCACAGTTCTATAACTTATTAGTGTCATTTGAGGTGTCTGAAACAGTTTGGCCACTGAGCAAATCACTTTAAAGGTTTTCAAACTTAAAACTGGAAAAATAACCGTTGCGGTAACCATCCTGTACCACTTAAATATCACTTAGAAGTGACGTTTTGGTAACTTCCATAAAGCCTTCAATGTGGCAGGCACTTGGTTGTGATATGTGGAGATGGTTGCCACGTTCTTGCTATCTCCATAAGTGATAACCTCCAAAATTCACCATTCCGCGCGATGACGAAAACTGACCTAAGTTTTCTCAAATTATTTTATTGTGGTTTACAAAAAGTTTGTTTACCTGTTACGTGAAACATGAATGATTTTATTCAATATGAAATGGGTTATGCGTTTTCAATAGACAATTTTCCTTGATTCTGAAGTGACCGTGGATTGGTCCGTGCGATGACGAAAACTAACCTCTTTTCTCAAATTATTTTATTGTGGCTTATAAAAAGTTCGTTTTATCTGTTACGTGAAATGTGAATGATATAAATTCAATATGAAATGGGTTAAGCATTAATAGACAAATTCCCCTGATTATGTATAAAAAGGCTAATTTAAATAGATCGGATCTCTGACTTGTGCTCCTGCTTAATATTTATACTTTAATTGTTAATTCTGTTTGCATAAATGCCATCATTTTCATTACTTGTTAATTGATTATTGTTACTTGATAATTGTTGATTGGAGCTGCACAAATCCACTATACTTGCTACATGTCCTTTTTCAACAATTAATGAATATGTACCCGCAATTTCGAGGTTAAAACTTTGAAGTGGCAGGTTATAATAGCCCGACGTGTTTGCCCCTTTCAAGGGTATAAGACCTATTGTAATTTTAAGGTTATAACTTTGAAGTGGTGAGTCATCTGCAACGTGGGTGCCACTTTCCAGTGGTGGAAAAGTTAATAATTTAGTTCCACTGGGCACTTTATGATGGGAGGAGCTTTAGAGTGGTATATTTACACGTTCTGCCACTTTAAAGTTATATTCTGCAAAAGCCGTCATATTTACAGGAATATGCTGGGTCGCCATTATTAGAGAAATGATCGAAATATTCAATAAAGATTTATTTGTCATCAGCACTGCATCAAACGTAGTAATTTGTTACGTAAGTATTTGTTTCAACTAACCAAGATTGATAAAACAATGTTTGAGGGATTTAAGTACATAATTTCAGAGGCGAGTTATTTTCAAAATTATAATGTTTTCCTTAAATAAAGTGTATTCAGATGGCGCGTGCTCACAATCGAGCTACAACACCCATATTTCACATAAAACTTTCAATCGTTTTAATTTTATCCCGATCAGAAGTATCCAAATTCAATATACTTACTTACGCGTTTGTATGTTTATACGTTAAAGTTGATCAGGGGTTAGAAATGAATCAGGCAAAATGGAAGAATGAGGAACATTTATCACAAAAATATGTTGCTTAACAGAGATCGAGCTACATATCAGTCAGTTGTTTACGTGTCTAGTGTCGGCCACTAATATCCACGTTTTTGCCAGGTGAACACAACGTGGTTGGAATGTGGCTATCTGAGATCCAGGAACGTAGATCCGAACGTAGCAGCCACCAAAAAAGTGTCCCCATTTTGGTAGCCGCCGCGTGATAGAACCGTGAATATTACGTGGCAGTGGTTGTGGCCAAACACTTCAAAGTTTTCCAGAATCGTGGCCGCTACGTTCCGTCCACTTAAAATGCTACTTGGGTTGTGTGTACATCTTATAAAAAATATAAAAAAGGATGAAACCTATTGGGAATTCAAGATAACGGATACTCCCTCTGGTGTCCATTTCTGAAACTATACATACGTACATCGTTTACTTTTCCCAACATTAATGTTTATATGATTTCAGCCATTGAATACCTAAAACGTGTCGAATCTCTTGTGATTATTGACATTTAATGAAATTCTTGTTTACCTGGTAAATGTTCTGTTGACTATTGTACGTCCTCGAGTGAAAAAATTAGTGATTCAAGTTCAAATCATTATCGTTTTGTACCTCAATGTGACTCTTGGCAAAACGATACCGTTATTGTACTGGAATAAGTTTTTACCATTTTCCGTGAGAAAATTAATGAACGTACTGGTGCAGACTAACCTAGGATTGAGTGAGTCTATAGACAGACGACGGGCTCTTGAGATCTTGAAGAAGAATACACTTCCTTCTCAAAATGTTATTGTATCGTGTATGGCCAAAAAATAAAGTAAAAAAGAGATCCTTCAAAGAGAGTTGAGAAAAAAAAAGAGTTAATAAGAGAAAAAAAGATATATTATTCAACATACCGAAGATTATTCATACAGTATGGAAAAAGAGTGACTATATATGTATATCTAGGTGATAAGGACACATTTCACATCATCTTGTTTGTTTTAGATGAAATAAAAAAACTGTTTTTGTTAGTTTTATTTTCAATTCGAACATTCACAAATAATGTGTAACATTTCTTCAAAGTAATTCATAACAATAATTCCCGATGACTTCACTAAGCTGTCCAGAAACTTCGAAAAAGATTTTTTTTGCAAGCAAATTAGAACGTACTTTGTCTCCTTCAAAGTGAGTTTTTGCAAATGATATTGCCTTAAGATTTAAATACACTCTAGAGTCTTGAAATGAAAAAACTGGAAAATAATACCAAATAGAAATATAAGAAAAACTCCAAACACAAGTGTATAACCTCTGAGAAAACAGACAATGTACGTATGTCTGGTTTGAATTTTCGCCACTCTGGCATCTAATTTTGAATTTCCAATTATTGGTATGAAAATGAAAGATTGAGATTTCTGTTAAAATCTTTCTACAGCCGCCATTTTGAAAATATTGGACCGATTTGGCCCATCTTCGAACTTATTCGAGTTATTGATAGAAAATATTTTTGTGCCCAATTTCGTTCTATTCCGTTGAAAAATGTGGCCTCCACTTTGTTGACAAATTTCGTTATATCCCTATATAATAATTTATTTAATTGCATGTTTACAATTACATTTTGTAGTAAATAAATAGAGGGTTCCATTATAACCGTCGGGTTGTGCATGGAAGGTGATGTTCTGCTTACAGTAGTTCATAGTTTTATGTAAATATGTGGACATCATAATTAATGTTTAAAAAAGGATAGTAAAATAATGAAACTAATCAAAATATTGAAAATCAGGAAAAGATACAATAACATTAGGGGGAAAGTGTTACCTATTTGGAAGATATCGTGTAGATACAAACATTTTTCATTTGAGGTTGATTATTGTGTGAAGAGTCTGCCTGTCAATTGTTTCAGTATATTTTTTGAAAATATTTTTGATAATTTGTATTGAGTTTATTTCTTTTATGTATGTTCTATAGTTATTAGGTGGGGGTATTGTAATTTTTTTTGTATTAAATAGACCAACGATCTCTGACCTATTGATTTCTTCATTTTGTTTCTAGGTATATTTTGTTTAGTTCTTGTTTCATAGCGATGTTAATTTTTTTAATATATTGTTTATTTTTGTATAGATATATTATAGCATTATACACGTACATTTGTATGGGGTCAAATATTTTTGTTTCATAATAAAGGTCATCTGAAGGATAAGAATTTTTTTTCAATTACATTATTTTAATATTTTTTTTTTGAATCATTTCAAGTTTTTTCATATATGTGGGTAGCACAGATCCCCAGCTCAGTATCGCAAGTTTTATATTCAAAATGTTTCTCATGTACTTGAATTTGTATAGAAGGGCCTAAGTGTTTTTATGATGTGGTCTATATGGTAATTTCATCTCAGGTGTGAATCTATTGTAATACCTAGGTATTTGATAGAGTTTTTGGAATATATTTCTACTGTTTTTTGTTGGTTTTTTATCTCGAGTTTGTTATAATTAGGAAGGTTGGTCTTATAACAAGTGAATGGTAAGAAAAACGATTAATCTATATTTACTGTTAGTGTTCTATGGTCTAACCAATTTATTATGTTATTTAGATTTGTTTCTGACTTGTTTCTAAGTTTTTCCCATGAAACATCAATATATACAATAACTGTGTCATTTGCAAAGCTGTATTTTGCCGGTGCTGTGAGATGAGAGTAGATTATTTATGTACAGGGAAAAGAGTAATGATCCCAAAACTGTTCCTTGTGGGACACCAAATTTAATTGTTTTTTCTTCACTCAGTTCAGTTTTTATTCAAACGATCTGAGTTCTACTTTTTTATTGGTTTTTTATCTTGAGTTTGTTATAGTTAGGAAGGTTGGTCTTAATAACAAGTGAATGGCAAGAAAAACGTTTTATCTATATTTAATGTCAGTGTTCTATATGGTTGAACCAATTTATTATGTTATTTAGATCTGTTTCTAACTTGTTTTTAAGTTTTCCCCATGAAACATCAATATATATATACAATAGCTGTGTCATCTGCAAAGCTGATGATTTTGCCGGTGCTGTGAGATGAGAGTAGGTTATTCATGTACAGGGAAAAGAGTAATGGTCCCAAAACTGTTCCTTGTGGGACACCAAATTTAATTGTTTTTTCTTCACCCAGATCAGTTTTCATTCGAACGATATGTGTTCTATCTTTGAGGTATTCTTTCAATAAACAAAGTGGTGTTCCTCGTATTCCAGACTCGTCCAATGCCTCTGTTGTGCATGTCAAACTGTATCAAAGGCCTTGGCTAAGTCTAGGAAAACGTACAGTGTTGGTTTACTGTCGTCAACTCAGCGCTGTAGAATATTTGAGGTAGGGATATCTCATTTTTTGCTGATCGTTTATTCAGATTCTATTTCGACCCTTATGTTATCTGCTTGATTAAATATAATTATTTTATACAGTGTCCGCCAAAATCTTAGAACCACATGAGATTTTTTTTTATTAAAAGTTTTTTCAGAAAATTTTATTCTTCATAAAAGTTGGTGCATTCAATTAGACTAAATACGCGCATAGCCGTTATTATCAGTGGCGTGCGGCTAAGTGGGATTCGGGCGATATTCTAAATTCACTATAAAGTGACATTACTATGGAAAATATCGAAAAATGTTATTGAAAAAAGTTGTTTGCAATTAAAAGATATTCCCAGTTATCCAGTTTAGTCTACCAATTACTAATTTCAATAACTGCTTAATGAGGCCTCAATTTTTAATGGGAATTATCGACAATAATTTTTGTGTAGTAAATAACTAAATTAACTCAAATTGTCTGTCAAAACAATTACCTGATCTAACAAAATCTTGAAGATGAGTCCAAAAAAACAGTAATGGGAAGATAATAAAATAAAGCCAGGATCCTTAAAAAAGAGGTCAATCGGCCGATTCCCGCTTAGCCGCACGCCACTGATAATAACGGCTATGCGCGTATTTAGTCTCATTGAATGCACCAACTTTTATGAAGAATGAAATTTTCTGAGAAACTATTAATAAAAAAAAATCCCATATGGTTCCAAGATTTTGGCGGACACTATATATCTCTGGTTGTTGCAAAAATGTTTGTTATCGCTTTTGTTTCTTTTCTAAGCGCTTGAGAATCCTTATGTAAGAAATAAAATTGTATGGTATAGTTTTCAGACCTCTCTTATTCGTAAAAAAAAAGTATACCATTTTATCCCATACGTGAAGTCATCATGGAAAAAACACAGTTCTTCAACTCACCCGAATTTAAGAAATGAAATGCATAAAGCACACAAAGTCGTGTTCACAAAAGGTTCAATATAAATTGAAACACAAACTTCCATATAAATGGATATTGTTCGCAAATGTTTCTTTCTGATACATTTATATGGAAGTTTGCATGGATTGTCAGGTGAATATCATTCAACGTTCTGCGTGGTATTTGCTAGGAAAGTAGTTGTTTTTCGCCTGTTGGTCTACCAATTGTGTTTCAATTTATATTGAACCCTTTGTGAAGACGACTTTGTGTGCTTTATGCATTTCATTTCTTATTTTCTCTCCCTTCATATGGCTTTTTCTTTCATTATCCGAATTTGTTGGGATGAAATATTATAACACCCAATTTTCGTTATTGCTATAATAGTGGAGCTTGAGATAAATTTTGAAAATTAACTGATTATTTCTATAGTGCATAAGAGGCCCAAACATAAAGCTAGTTACTGATTCAATAAAAATCTCATCATTCTTAATTTCTGCAATGTGTTGCATCTTGCAGTGTTGCTATCATCTTAAAATTTTCCATTTTCTATTCATCGATTTGTCGCCCTAGAGACATGGCCCGGCTGTGAAAAACTAAATCAAATACTAATAGGCATATGAGATTTGCAGATAATAAATTGGATTCTCATATTATCCATTCATTATGCGAATCTCGCTCGGTTTAAAAGTTTCATGGTATTAAGGCAATAAGTTATATATTTGTATACCATGTAAGACCAACAGGTATTTTTCAATTTTCGTTTTTATCAAACTTTACTTTTCAATCAATTTTAAAAGTTATAAGAATGGTACATTTTTGCAGATTTCTGACAATTGTTTGTGGTTTGAAAAATATATTCAGATAAGCGGAAGGTAACATTTATTTCAATCTATGATATCACAACAAACTGAGCTTTCCTGTAATTTCATTTACATCTTCTTCCAATCCGAATAAACTCAGTACCGTTACTGATCCTGCAGCTATCTGGGTGTGCCCTGCATCACGAATAAGATAGCATGGAATATTTTTTGCCTTTGCTTTCTCAAAAAGCTCCTTCAAGTGCAATTCATCAGTACCTTTCAACACAATTTTTTTTTCACTGAAATTTCAATTTACTATTAGATAACATGAAAAATTCTGAGAACAAATATGATAATTATTCGCATACTAACTGAAAATTTGGCCTTACCCTATTTGCTCCCAGATCAGTAAGCCATCTTGTTTTTCTAGTTTCGCCATATCACGGTACAGTCCCAAGCAAGCATGACCTACCTACAACAGAATTGTATATCAAAATGACTCTAATAACGATACAGCCTAGTGTGGCTGTAAGTCATCTTTTTGTCTACTGTGTTAGAGTAGAGGCCGCCTATAAAGAATAAAGTTCAAAAACAAGCAAATCCAGAAAAGCCTAAAACGAAAATTGTTTCAGTATCGTTAAGAAAAATTAGAGAGGGCACTGGAAGGAATAAAGGAGAGGGAGAAGGCACTATCCCTAAAACAACAATTGACCGTCTCAGGGGTCGAAAAGGGGATCGAAATGCATTCTTACTGCCTAAGTTGAAAAAAAGGATGTGGAGTGGATAATTAATAATTATCAATGATAATTAACTGGTCGAAAACCGGTGCAGCAGCGGTCGACAATCAGTGCGTTGTGATCAAGAAATGGCAAATGACGCATTTGTTCATTTCAGATTTTTCATAAACAAAAATCTTCAATTTGTAAGATATTTCTTATATTGTGAAAAAATTGAAAGTAATAATCAAATGTTATATATTTTTTTTGATTCATTGATTTCTCTTAAGTGGGCGAAAACCAGCACATTCACCCTATTTTAAAGATGTCCATAAGTTGTTCAGAGGTCAATCACAGCTACGATTGTACTACAAAATTTCTGTATTCCTTTGAAATATAGGTTCATTAAATTGCAATACTAAGAACGAAAAAAGAGGTGTGATTGTGATTCAATTTGAATACTAGTCTATATAAATATATATATATATATATATATATATATTAATCTACTTTTACATCCTTACTTGAGCTGCAATTTTTCCAACTCCCATTTTCAGAGACATATTAACAACAAAAGTCATTTTATAATGTTGCACGTCTTCGTCTTCAAAGCTTTCATCTTCGGACCCAGATACTTCATTTTGAGGCTTTCCCGGAACATTTTCTGGCCCCTCTTCTTGATTATTGAATATATATTCAACCGCCTGATCCACAGATTCATTCCCTGTACAAAATAGAGCCTACAGATATACAATAAATATTTTTTGCTTTCCTCAGTCATTCACCTGATTTGCTATATCATGAGTTATGCCCATAGAAACGAGCTGGTGCAAAAAGTCTTCATTGGGCTTCCATGTCTCGCCCATAATTTTGGTTTTCTTTTTTGCCGGTTTTACCACTTACTACCTAGATTGTCTCTTGGATTTGTCTAGTAATTTTAAATCCACATAGGATGGAGGAACGCATGGACAAAAAATATAGAGTGCAGATGATATCTGCACTTACTGGAGACTGCGGTACTGCAACTGCAGATCATTAATCATAACCAATGTTTAGCAAATCAAAGACTTTCAAAGAGCAAAGAATAGAGGTTATGTTCCATTCATAGACCTGTCATTTGTCATTGCGATGAGTGACCACAGAACAGAGAGTAATGCAATCGCATTTTTTGCGATTCGCAAATCGGATAAAACCGCCGTTCATACCAGGGTAGGTGATCTGTGGTTCAAACTCATACAGCAAAAAAATAACTTTTATACTAAATGCCGACTGATTATACAGAATAACAGTCGAAAATCTCATAATTATGTTCTATTATAGTTAATGAGAACTTTCCGTTCTCTCATTCAGTGTCCAATCAGAAAACAGAACTCTCCACGGCGAAATACGAAAAGCTGTCATAATTCGGAATGGACCAAAGAGAGTAAACATCTGAGTAGGAGAGTCTCAAAGAGAGTAAACGTTATCTGATTAGGAGAGTCTATTTCCCATAAGACAATGGTAACACTAATAGAAAGAGATGAAAGATCATTTGTGAGTCATAGTGACGTATATGGACATATGTCATGGCCACCATTCTGTCTGGACAGTGGCGGACTAGTGCACTCCGCACTTTGGTACATGAGAGCTACAGGCTCTTGAATGTATATTGGACCACTCTGTATGTTACGTGGGCCACTTGTACTCATGTCCATGTACGTCACTATGACAGGTTAATGCTACAAGATTCTGATTGGCTAGAGCTTATTAGTGCCTCCTATTCAGATAACGTTTTCTCTTTTTGGGACTTCATTACATTACTATCAATATTTACTTTGTGCGCTGATAGTCGGCTACGTTTTAGGTACTATTTTTGACAGAATTCCGTTATGCTAAAATTCACTGTTGCGGCAGCACTGATTCAGATAACGTACTCTCTTTGGGTGACCACCTACACAAGATTTGCTACAAACGAACAAACCTACGTTATGGTTTGATAGTTGTCAAATAAATGCCATTTTATATTTCACTTCCATTTCCATGAAATTTCTTTGGAAATTGGAAGATGAGATGTGTTGAAAAAACATATCGAACATAATAACTGTAATCCACTAACATGTATATAGCTTACGTGCAAAAAAAGATTAGTTATTTCAATTAATACCCAATTAGTCAAAACTCTGAGCACTGTTCAGACCAGCTGTTACAAATCGAAAGAAATATTTTCATTCGCCATAGTTCAATAGTCAACGTTATTTCAGTTCGAAAATGACCATGACGAATGAGGAAATTCTGAAATCCATACAATACTACCAGGAGCGGTTGGAACGCTATCTTCCTAATAAAAATGAAGATAAGGTCAGCAGTTTTATTCATGCCAATTCATTTTATTATAGTATATAATTACAGATGTTGTATGTGATAAAAAAGTTCAACAAACTCCCAATTAAGACAGCTCATTTGGAAAGTACTGGCGTTGGCAGAACAGTTAACGCTTTGAAAAAATACGAAGGTAAAGTCGGAGAAGCTGCTAAGGAACTGGTTGCATCGTGGAAAGAAATGGTCATGAGAGAAGAAAGAGAAAATCAGGAGAATGCGAGAGGTATTCTTTTTTATAAAATACTTAGTTGTCTGAAGTTCAGGGCTATCCTTCGAAGCCAATTTGAACTAGAGAATGTGCCTTTATGTTATCATTAGACCAGTATCATTTCAATGCTAATTGGCTAGTTTATAGAGATCAAACAGCACCTTCAATACTGACCCGGAAAAAATGAAGTTTAGGGAGAATCCACCGATTTGAAAATACATGTATTTTATATATAAACAAACCTTCTTAACCCAAAAAAAAAACAAAAAAATTTAGCAGTCAGTCAAAAATAAAATGAATTTTTCTAAATCCATTATTTTTATGACTGTAAATATCCAGTAATTAGACTCGCATGATTTGATCCAATTCTTGCCTTCTGAAAACAAATCTTTAGTCAAAACGTGGCACTCTCAAATACTTTCCGAGATACGAGCTTCCAGAAGTACAGAAGGACTCATTTTTCAGCGCTATTTTCGGCCACTGAAAACACTCACCATTCGTCCTTCTTTTAACAAAAACACCACACACACATCCTTATTCACGTGTTTTTTGTACGAAAAACTATCGTTTTCTAAAATATCCACTGTTCTTCAGAATTTAAATACATTCCACAATTCTTACTTTTACCAACCAAAAGCATAATTTTTTTTATATTTACTATGTTAATTACCTTAAATTGACATTCAAAAGTCAAACGCTACAGTAGCTGCATTTTGGTGACCCCCCAATCTCCAGTGTACAGCCCAAGACACGCCCCTGGCATGGATGACGATCTCGATCAATATCTCACGTTAAAGAAGGGAACACAACCTAATTTGGCTAACCTTGCTATCGAAATTGAATGCAAGCTAATCAACCTTACGAGGTAATGCTTCGATCTGATCCGCTTGGGAACACTTTGTTAGCGATGATTTTCTCTCATTATTTCTGAATTATTATTGAGGCACGATAGTGAAAATCAGTCGCTAGATGCACGAACATGCTATATTAAAGACATCGACTAATAGACAACACCTAGCCCAACTAATTGAAACCTCATTGTTGGCTGTTTCTTCTTCCACAGGCACATTTTTTTTCCCCCCGGATGCTGGTCTCATCGCCATCTGCACCTGCGTTCCGGATTTTGTTTTACAGCACCCACTCTCTAGTCCCCTGTACCAGTCTGTACAGGTTCTTCACCGGTTCATCTTGAGTAGTTCTTCGTTTTGACGGTATGTTTTCCCGTGGTTCATGAGAGGGGCTGCCTTCCAGACCTCTCTTTGTTTTTGTTTGACCCAGTCTCGTATGCAGCCTCGGATGGCCGATGTTGTCACTCTGAGTGCAGGCTCCGCCCTAGCTAGTTCATCAGCTTGTTCATTGTCCTCGATGCCACAGTGTCCTGGAACCCACATCAAAGTTATTTTGTTGTGTTCTGCAAGGGCACTGAGTTCTTCTCGGCATTCCCATATCAGTCTTGATGTCACTTTAGGGTTCGTGAGTGTCTTTAGTGATTGATGCCTGGCTGTCTGTGCATATTTTGATCCGTGTATTGCGCACTTCCCTCATGTTGTTTTCTCTCACGGATTGCAAGATTGCATACATTGAATACGGAAGTATTCATTCCCAGTGAGGTACTCATTTGGGAGTTTCTTCCCTCACTGTATATACCAGCACCTGTTCCTTCCTTGCTCTTGGATCCGTAGGTGTACCAGATTCTCCCTCCAGGTTTGCTCTTGGTGGTGTCGTCTGCCCACTCCCTTCGGTATTGTATGATCACCTCGAAGTTCATGTCAAAAAGTATCTAAGAGTTGTGTGGTCCATTGGTTTAATTTCAAGAATGTTGCCTCCCACTATTTCCTTTATCTTATTGGGATTCGATCTGTTGCTCGTATTTTGTAGCCTAAGAAGTCCCATTCTTGCCCCCCCCATGATTGTTATGTCAATGGCTGCTGTTGGTGTTGTTTTCATAGCCCCCGTTATGCTGAGGCATGCAAGTCTTTGTACCTTGCTCAACTCAGATGCTGCTTGCTTGCTTGCTTTTTCTTTATGGCCCTATCCATTCCAGATAATCAGCCAGCTGACGGAAATCCACATCACCTAAGAACGTATTCTGTCGGCTTCGATTTCCCTTCGGGGGGCACCGGGATAGTCTCACTCGAAATTATACCTCAAATGCCCATTACTTTCACAACATATAATTTTTAAATTTTTCAATGCACGTGTAACGGCTGTTCAAAAACTGACATTTACTTGACTTCCGGTCCGCGTGGTCAGACAACTGCCTCCCATGGAAATAATACAAAATGCAATTAACAATGTGGAATGTGGCGAACACACCTCTTTAACGTTGTGGGATCTGAGCAAAGCATTCGATTGTGTCAATCACAATCTCCTTATAAAAAAACTTGAATACTACGGAATCCGAGGAACATCTTTAAATTTCTTTCGATCTTACCTCTCTCCAAGGAAACAAGTGGTTTGTGTGAATGGTACTCTATCAGATACACAAATGATGTCTCATGGCATCCCTCAGGGATCTGTTCTGGGACCTACGTTATTTGTTATCTATATAAATGACATTTTCGATTATCTGCTTCCCAAAACAATAATTTGCTTTGCAGATGATACGACGATGCTAAATGAAAGTTCTGATGTTGATATAATATTAAAAACCAACCAAGAACTTGAAGAAAAAGCAGAAAAATGGTTCTCACGGAACAAATTGCAACTAAATAGGAATAAAACCCAAAATATTATTATTTCATCAAATAACCGGTTAACAAGTAAAAACCATGTTAAACTGCTTGGCATAACTATCGACGATTCACTCAAATGGGAAAATCATATTGAAATGTTGTGTAAAAAATTGTCCACCCAACTTTATCTACTTAGTAGGCTGAAGAAAGTTCTGAGCACCGAAACACTAATAAGCTCCTATCATTCACTATTCCACACTCACTTGACATATGGAGTACTCCTTTGGGGTAGGTCTTCCCATGCTCTCAGAGCATTTCGTAGGCAAAAAAAAGGACTCAGGATTATAGCAGGAGTCCCATTCAATGAACATTGCCAACCACTTTTTAATTTTTTTTAAATGATGCCATTGCCTTGTATTTACATCTACCACACACTGCTTCAGATTCACAAAAATAAAAGTGTATATTCTTTCCAATCAGACTACCACAATTACGAGACCAGAAATGCACAAAAACTAAGACAACCCCGGGTTAAGCTAGAAATGTCAGTGCATAATTCACTGGATATCAAACTCTACAATAATTTGCCTTCCCATCTAGCATCATTGAGCATGAATGTATTCAAGAGGAGGGTAAAAGAATATCTTTTAAAAAATGTTTTTATAATTTACAAGATTACATGAACTGTACATATTCAGAATGATTTCTAGCCTTTTATGTTTTAGATGTTTTAAATGTTACTTAGTGTTCTACTGTCACAATTGATATTACTATTTTTTTTTATATACACAACTTAGTACCCATCTTTTTCTGACTTGACATAAATGTAATTTACATAACATGTTCAAATAAATCTATCTATCTATCTATCCCACGACCCCAGGAAGTCGAATCCCACTCAGATGCTGCTATTTTTTGGGTTATCTTTGTCGACCATACCAAAGATGCATAGGTGATCATGGGTTTCACTACAGTATTGTTATGTCCATTACACCATTGTGGGACTGGGCCCCCATGTTTTTCTGTGTGCTTGTCTGGCTACCATTAGTGTCACCTTAGCTTTCTTCTTTACTTTTGCCGGCTATTGGTTCCATGTTAATTTCGAGTCTAGGCCTACCCCGATATATTTAACTTCCTCCGACAGCTGATGTTGGTCCCTTGGAGGGTTAGAGGTCCTAGGCCCTCTGGCTTCCTTCTTCGGGTAAATGCTACTGTGGTTGATTTAGAGGGGCTGATATTTAAACCCTCTTCATTTATCCATGTACTGACCAGTTTATGGTTGTTTGCATTTTCTCCCTAACTGTGGTATTGAATTTTCCTTGGACTATGCTGACTATGTCGTCTGCGTACCCAAGTCATTTCCTTTCTAGTGTGATTAGCAGATCTTCCACCATCAGGTTCCAGAGCAGTGGGGGCAGTACACCCCTCTGCAGACAACCCTTAGTGACCTTAGCTGCCATTGTTTCTCCCACTAGAGAGGAGTAGATTATTCTTTCTCTTAGCAAGCAGTCTATCTCCACCTGCAGCAGGTCTCATTGATGCATTTTTTTCTCAATGTCCTTGAGATTGAGTTTAGAGATGTATTGTTGAATGCTCCTTCGATGTCAGGGAATTCAATCAATCAATCAAAACATACTTTATTGTCCAAAGAATCATAATCTCATTGACAAAGCATAGTGTTAGATCACAACTACTATCATTATAATTATTACAGAGGAGACAGTGTGGAGTCAGCTTTAAAATAACAAAAAAGTCAATAAATAAACAGTACACACACACCTAATATAATAATGTAAAAGAATAAAAGATTCAAATGTTAAAATGGTTAAATCACTAACTATTAATCTGTAAAAAACACAAATCGTCAAAAAAATACAAAACAAAAACACATTAGACAGGTTAAAATTAAATAAAAAGTTGGATATCTTATATCTATCAAATGTAAGATCACAATTTAAAACGCCTAATAAAAACCAATAAGACACGATGATAAAATTAAATATAAGTTAAAATTATATAAGAAGTTGAGTTCCCTGTATCTATAAAATAGTACGATCGTTGAAAAATTCCTCTAAACTGTAATAGGGTCTATCAGAACTTCTTTTCTAAAAATAACACCAGATACCACTCCTTTTATATTTTCTGGCAAGTGGTTGAATATCTTGCATCCATTATATATTAATGAATCTTTCACAAGAGAAGATGAAGGAATTGGTAGTTTTAAATGCTGATTTTGTCGGGTAGAATAAGTGTTTACTCTATTAAAATTAGATTTGTGTTTGTGTATAAGGCATACTGTTTCCATTATATATATATGGATATGACAGTCAGTAATTTGTGATATTTAAAGTGAAGTCTGCATGAGTCTCGAAGTCTTAGTTTGCATAGGCTTCTCAGAGCACGTTTTTGTTGAACAAAGACACTTTGTAGAGAGGAACTATTACATGCTCCCCAAAATGGAATGCCATACCTTAGTTGCGAGTCTATTAAAGCATAATAAACTGCTTTTGCAGCTGAATATCCCAACTCATTTGATGCCATTTTGATGGCATAGCAACCAGAGGATAACTTTTTATTGAGGTTGTTTATATGAGCATTGAATTTTAGTCCACAATCAATGAATAGCCCCAAAAATTTGGATTTTTTTTTTTTCAATTTTAGTATCTAGGGATATGTCTCCTATTGTGCATCTGAATGAAACTATATTGGTTTTGGATGTGTTAAATGTGAGTAGATTTGAGTCACACCACTTTTTCACCATTTGTATGTCATTGCTGATGATCTGATGTAGATCAGTTTCATCGTTGCTGTGCCATAAAATAGTAGTATCATTTGCGAAGAGAGTGAATTTTCCTGATTTGTGAAGGGCTGTTAAATCATTTATATATATATAGCAAAAACAGAATGGGGCCAAGGATCGAGTCTTGAGGCACCCCATAATGTATATTTGCTAAATTGGAGGTTGATTTTGTTTTTACTATCTGCGTTCGATCTGATAAATATGATTCCGTAGCAGTTCACCCAGCAAGAGCTCTTTGTTTTCCAGAGCAGTTTCCACCTTCTCTACGAGTTGGTGTATTGCAGATTATGTAGATTTGCCTGTTGTGTAGGCATATAGGTCCTTGTGTAGAGGTTGGTTTACCAACACTGTGTCCCTAATATGCCTATCCAACAGTTTTTCTTGTGTCTTAAGCATGAATGTCATAAGACTTATTGGCCTCAGTGCCTTTGCTCCATCCTGTCCAGGTTTGGGAATGAAGACTACTGTAATTGCTCTCCATGCATATTCTGTGTGCTAGTAGGCCAATTCCCTCCTGCAGCATAATAGGATAAATGCTGTCCGATCCCGGCGATGTATATGGTTGATTGCCCTTTTCGTTTTTTCCACGCCTATCACCTCTTTCGAGATCTGCCATTTGTCCCTGGAGACCCTTGAGGGGGGTTCCTGTTCTGAGTGTATCCAGGTCTCAGGTGATATCTTTGTGTTTATTGATCCTGGGAAGTGTATCCTGTACA
This sequence comes from Gonioctena quinquepunctata, assembly GCA_018342105.1. NCBI lineage: Eukaryota > Metazoa > Arthropoda > Insecta > Coleoptera > Chrysomelidae > Gonioctena > Gonioctena quinquepunctata. Next base: position 906,547 of record JAFIRS010000175.1, read on the forward strand.
GTGCTTCCAGGGTATCTTTCCCATTCTGCTTGTAGACTCCTGGCTCTGTCCTAATGGTTTGGATCATCTGAAGGGGTACTTTGGAGAGTATTTTGTGGAGTCTTGCTCCCTCGTGAGAGCCTTCCACGTCCTCACAATACCTTAGTGCTTTGTTGAACTAGGTGAGGGAGTTCTTATATTCCCTCCATTCACCTGAGACTTTGACACAGGCACATAAATTCAATCAAAAGGGGACCAAATAATGACTTACTTGTTTGAAGTCCTTTAGAGCCGGTTTAAACTGAATAAACTGCTTTTATGACATCATTATAATGTGGTACTATGATTTTTGCAAAAGAGAATATATCCCACAAATACTCATTTGGAAATGTGCATAATTTATTTTTTATTAAAAGAATGTATGTTTGATTTCTCCATAATCTACCATAAACAAAACAATATTTATGTTATCTGCATTAACAGACCTCCAAGTTGTAATGTTATAGAATTTTTATAAAAGTTAGAGATTTTCCTATACAGCTTCCCACTCAATTCAAAAATGTTGCTGACCAGAGATTTAAATATAAACTTGCAGATTAAGTCTTCAAGTAATACCCAAAATTTAAATAATCTATTCCCTTCATTTGATGTGACTATGCACGTTACAGAACCCACTATGGTATCAGCTCATTCCTCAACATTAATGGATCATGTTTGCTCAAACCTCGAAGAGGATCTCCATACATGTGATGTTATTCTTGGGGGTTTATCTGAGCATCATGCTGATTTGATAAAAAGCCATTTAAAAAATTAAAATGCTCATAAATATGAACAGGGCAGAATCTGTAGTAAAACAAATATGAAACATTTAAAAATTATTGCTCATCAAAATATATTAGAAAAGGAGCCTATTTCAACCTTTCACAAAACAATTACTGATATCTTTTAGAAATGTTTCCCCTTGCAAAGATTAATCCAAGAAAAAAAAAGCCTTGGTTAGCTTTAGGTATTGAAATTTCACCCAAGAATCTAAAAGTTTTACCCACAATTAGGATGAGTTTTTTTCAAATTACTTCATTAAGTATAGAAAGTGTACAGAAAAATAATAAAAATAGCCAAAAGTTATTACTATGCAAAAAGAGTGGAGGAAGCAAGAAATAAAAGTAAAGAGAGTTGGGCTATTGTAAATGAACTCCGAGGGAAAGTTAAATAAATGACAACTGAAGTAAACATTGAGGCAAATTGTATAAAATTGTATTTATATTTTTGCTCAGTTTTTCAAAATTTCACATCAAATCTATACCCCTAAGAAGTAGGGCAGAAATTAAAAAAAAACTTTAGGAATAGATAGAATCAGCATTAAAGTTTTTGAAAACTCACCGGATCAAGCACTAGACACTTTAGCTGAAGCTAGAAACAAAACTTTACAAACTGGAATCTTCCCAATATGTGTAAAACTAGCTGTAGTAATACCTCTTCATAAAGGGGGGGAATAATACAATTACTTCTATTCAGACGGCGTGAGATCAACGTGATGCCGCATTAAATCAATCAAAAAGTCAATTTAAATTCAAAAGTTATAATATATATAAATATAAAAAATCATATTTGAATGAAAATGACTTATAAAATGGAAAAAAAAATTGCCGGCCGAGTGATTTTTTTATTTTTTTTACAGCCGTACTCAACGTGTTAAAAACCCAACCCTAGAATTTCTGGAAAATCATAGAAATAAAGGATGCCATTTTTTCTTTTTTTTAGAACAATTATGAGCCTGATGAGGCAGTTGCAGCTGTATTCTGCGATTTCTCAAAAGCTTTTGATTGTGTAAACCGCAGAACACTGCTGCAAAAATTAAATGTATATAGGATCACTCTATACACAAGAGATTACTGACAGAGATTCAGATTCACCAATAAGAAAGGTTTTAATTCTGTTTTTGTTCTTCAGAAAAGAGCATTGAGGTATATGTGGAATACAAAACCAAAGGAACATTGCAAATCTCTCTTCATTAATTACAAAATACTATTAGCTTATTTATTTTAGAATCAGTATGTCTTATTCACAAAGTCAATTTAAATACAGTCACTCCTGAATCTGGTTATGTCACAGGAACTAATCAAAATATTCCAATACTCAAGTCGTCCCTGACAAAATTTTCAGTCAAGTAGGTATATCTGAGAGTAAAAAAATGTATAATTATTTACCTAGCCAAACAAAAACCCATTAAGCTCCTTAATGAGATAAAAATTATGCTGCTTGAGAAGGCCTATTATAAACCTATTATGATGATAAATTTTTATTGTGAGCAGAAATACTACTTTGTGTTGTACCCACTTTTAGGATCTAACAAATTGTATCTATATTTTCTGTAATTTGGTATTGTATTTGTGTTTTTGATGTTTTACAAAATGCTTTGTCTATGAGGTTTTTACATGTTCGACAATGTATATTTGATTGATTGATTGAGGTAGTACCGCCACGAGACAGTTGAATTAGGAAATTATTAAAATTTGGCATACGTATTGTTTAACATGTGAACAACACCTCTATAAAATTTTAACAAGTTTCACCATCCGGAACCCGAGATATATATAATTGAAGTTGACTCAATTAACACGTAACATATGGACCATGCATAGGCAAACAGCACATTATTAATTCTACCGTTAGTACTAAAATTAAGAAGTTTATGAAAAACGAGGAGGAGCTAGAGCAGGATATCACAGATATTGTAAAAAAAATCAAAGTGATTGACCATCTAGTTTGACAGATATAATCAAAACTACTCTCGTTATTCAAAATAGTCCACGAAAAGCGCACAGCCTAAAGGGGGGGGGACCATTTGAGGGTCTGAACGTGAAAAAAAACTCCTTCTCCTAGTTGATCCCGTCGATTTTAGCGATATCCCCCCCCCCTCCAATGTTCCAATATCTTCGATTTTTTACTTGAATATATCTACCAACATATCAGATCTTCGATTATTTGTTCCCGATAAAATTATACTTATTGATCAGCTACAAAAACTACATTAGGGAGATGTTATAAGTATAACTTAAAAACTTCTAAGCTTTGTGTTTGGGGCACAATTTTGTGCACCTAACCATCTGTTGGAGAAAGCCTCGTAGGTATTGTGGGGCTCTTGTTTCATTGATTATTTTATTTTTTGGTGAAGGCTTTAAAAATAATATTTATTATTGGGAAGCATTATTACTGATATCTGTCCACTCACTCATCGGAGTCAGGATAAAAATTAGTTTATGAATGGCGAAAATATTCAGAACGTGTTGTTTTCTTGTTGAATAGGGAAACATTCTCGATTGAATATTGAATAGATTTTTCTGAAAATTGAAAAATCTACGATTGAAATGAAGTTATTTTTTGTAATTTGTAACAGAAAACAAGTACTAGATCATTTTCATCGTAGATTTTCCAATTTTCAGAAAAATCTTCAATTGAGAACGTTTTTCTTTTCAGCATACCTCCCAAGAGGTAGAAGATGGATGATAATGAAAAAAGTTTATCTTTCGGTCGCAGATGATTACACATCTGATTTTATGAACCCTGTTCATATTTTGTTCAACAATTCAATCTGTTATCTCTTATAGAAGCTGAAGAAGAAGTAGACTCTGTATACTCAAGTGAAAATGAGGCTGAAAACATGAGTGAAGAAAATAATGACCTTGAAGACGCCAGTGTCAATTCAAGTTCTAGACGCAATCACTCTAGTGATGAAGAAAATAATCATGATAGGAATGAGCCTATAGATAATTCAAATATGGAGGAAAAAAAGCATTCCTCGAAAAAAAGGCGCTACTCTACTGAGGATAGTGACGAAGACAAGAAAGAGAAACACCATTCAAAGAAAGCCAAACACAAAAATAATGACAAAAGACACGAAGAGGAATACAAACGTGAATCGAAATCTGGACGTGATTCAAAACACAAGACAAGTGATAAAACTGCCAAAACAGAAAAATCTGATAGTAAAAGTAGGTCAGAGTCATCTACGACTCGAGGAGAGAGCCATAGATCCGAGTCCAAACCAGAAAAAGGAAAGAAAGAAAGTAATTCCGATAGAGAGGAAAGGAAATCCCAACAACGCACTGATAAAAAAGATTCCCATTCGTCAAAACCTCATTCAAGTTCAGATAAACACGAGAAACAGAATAAAAAGGAAAAGGATGAATCCAAACATGAGGATGTCATGAAAAAGAGTGACAAAAAACACAAATCCCATCACCATGATGAAAAGAGCAGTAGTTCCAAAAAGATGACTGAACATGATTCCAAACACAAATCTAGCAAAGAAAAAAGTGAAAAGAAAAAAGATAAGAAAAGCAAAGAAATAAAACCAGTAAATAAAGAAAAAATAATTAACGGTATAGATTCAGAATCGGGGGCGAGTTTTGCTGAAGCTTTGGGAATGTGCGGGCCCTCTAGCTACAATGGTACCAAAAAAAAGGCTGTGTCGTCTGTTAGTTCAGAAAAACCTAGAGTTGATACTGGTTCGGAATTAGAAGCACCTAGAAGTTCCAGCTCACATAAATCTAAAAGTAGTACCAGTTATTCCAAGTCTGAACCTGTAGAGGAGAAATATGTGAGTAAAAATTGATCGTTATACAATCTACAAAACCGTTTAAGGGCCGATTTTTTTTCCATTTTTCCGACTTTTTACTCGGAAATTCCGACTTTTAACTCGGAAATTCCGACTTTTAACTTGGAAATTCCGACTTGATAGTCGCAACTTAGTTATTCCAACTTTTAACCCGGAAATTCCGACTTTAACTCGGAATTTTCGACATATAAGTAGGAATTTTGTTTTTTCGACTTTGAACCCGGAAGTTCCCACCAATACGTTGGAATTTTGTAGAATTTCTTATTTCTCAAGAATATCCATCAGAAAACAACTACTTCCCTGGCTAATGCCTCAACGGACGTTGGATTATATCCGATGGATAATTGTGCAATGGTTACTTATTCTGACTTGAAATCCCGACTTGTAAGTTGAAAAAAATGTTGAGGAAAAACGTGGCCCTTGAACGGTTTTGTAGTAATCCAACATAAAAATGCCAAATGTTTTTTTCTTCAAACTACCAGTTTAATTCATTTCATCACATACCATTTTTATTCCAGGTACCAGAGTTATTAATGGAAAAAGAATTGGAACCTCTCAACATAAATATATCTAGTCTATTGCCTGAGATAACTCCAAATTACAGGCCTCTTGGTGTTAGCTTAGACTCGCAGCCAAAACGTGTTATTACTGATGATGAAGCTTTAAGTAGGGTTATGTCTAATCGAAATCAAAGGTGAGTGGGATTTTTCATCTACCAGTGTTGATGAGTTTGGGATATTTGACTCATAGCACCATCTGTTGATATCTTGGAGCTTTTATATACATACCTTCGGGCGACTTCATGTTCATTTTTCTATTATATTTCCTATGTATTTATCAATATTGGCAGAAGCTTTCAATATAATGCCACAACGGGACGTTTTGAAAAATAACAACAAATATAAAAATCATACTGTCTACCATGACCCTTTTTAACACGCTTAGAACCGATGACAATACAATAATTTCATAGCTATGATCTGGTATTCTCACCAAGATCGTAAAAAAAAATGTTTTTATTGATTATTCAAATCTATTTAAAACTCATTGATTAAGGGAAAATTTATGAGAATTTTCTTAAGTAAGAATTTATGGGGGACTACTTCTATCCTCGCCCCCAAAAAGTGTTTATTTGGATGTTGATCGCTTAGCGCACTTCAGACAACTTGTCACTAATTCATCTCCCGAACTCAACTGTCATGATGGTCTAAAATCATTCATCTAAATTGGTGCCAGGCGCATGCTTGCCGCTTGACCAAGGTCATAGCGGCTGATCGCAGTGCGCTGATTGTTTGGAGGCCTGGATATACTCGATTGTTGTCTAAAAGTGTTTTATTTGCATGTGGATCGCTAAGCGAACTTCAAAGTAACTGGTCACTAATTCATCTCCCGGACTCAACTGTCCTGATGGTTTAAAATCATTCATCTAAATTGGTGCCAGGCGCATGCTTGCCGCTTGACAAAGGGTCATTAGCGACTGATCGCAGGGCGTTGATTGGTTGGAGGCCTGGATATACTCGATTGTTGTCTAAAAGTGTTTTATTTGGATGTGGATCGCTTAGCGCACTTCAAACGACTGGTCACTAATTCATCTCCCGAACTCAACATTCCTGATTGACCGAAATCACTCATCTAAATTGGCGCCGGGCGCGTGCTTGACGCTTGACTAGGGTCATTAAGTGGAGTCCCCCCAGGTCCCTTTCTGTTCTTGTGTTACACATCAGATTTATCATAATACTCAAGACAGCCTGCTCTTTATATGCTGATTACACAAAACTTTATAATAATCTGTATCACAACAAATACTGAAAAACTACTTGAAAGTATCACCTTATACAACTGGGGCTCTGAATGGCTACTACCATAGAATATAAATAAATGTTGTACATGACCCAAGATACAACTACACTATGAACGACGAACTATCATCAATATACCACAATGATTTTGGATACCATGGTCACACCATATTGTATTTGCTCATTAACATGCTTTTATTAGCCTCACCTGTATGTATGTATGTAACGGATTCAGTGAAATTAATTTTCTCCCAGTTCCAGATGTCGGAATTATTTGAAAGTTTTCACACATGTTTTTTTTTAGTTTTTTCAAACTACAATATTTTTTACACGCTTTATATTAGCTTCACTTGTATGTTTGTTAGTAATTTTTTTCTTATTTACATTATTATTAATTTATATTTATTAAATTTTTTTACACTATTCTTAATTCAAATTTATTAAAATCTATTTTATATTTTTTTAGTTTGGTTTTTATAAAAGGCGTGTTTTTTAGTTTTTTTAAACTATTTTTTTTTTAATATGTTTAATGTTTGTTTATTGTTCATGTTTGCGCTTTATGGAAATTTCATAACTTCATGTGAAAATGGGCTTTTGTGCACACCTCAGCCCATTTACACTTTTTAATAATAAATGCCTGGAGTTATTTGGGACATATTTGAAATTATGTCATATATTTTCTTTGTTTTGAAATGATCTTGAATGCTCACTATATATTCCAATGTTTTGAATTGTTTTAGGACAAAAGTCTACTCTGGGAATAAATCTTATGGGAAAGTTGAGTCGCTATTTCAAATCTGTGTAAGGATATTACAAGATAATATTGACGGTGAGATATACATTAACATTAAATTAGTTAGTATATGGGGAAGAGCGAAAGTGTATTAGTGCCCTTTGCTGAATCTTCTGAAAGTGAAATTTTTTTGTTTGTTTTTAGCATTGGAATACACAGGTGGCGTGCCCTACATTATATTGAAACCAATATTGGAGAGAGCAACGCCGGATCAATTGTTCAACATGGAGCATCATAACCCGTATCTAATCGAGGATACTGACGATCTGTGGCAGTTACATTGCCAAAAAGAGTTTAAAAACAAAAAGAGAGAAGAAATGGAGAGTTGGCGTGATATGTACATGCGTTGTTTAGACGAAAGAGAAGCAAGACTAAATGCCATAACTGCAAATATCAAACAGTCTCAGGATAAGTCAATTCCAATTAGAACCACCAAACTTGCTTATATCGATTCGGTCGTTAAACCTCCTCGAAATGTCATTCGACAACAGGTGAGTGTAATTTTTCAGCGTAATGTACTAGTCAACAAGCACTGCAGAAAGTCTATATTTATTCCCTAGTGATAAACAGCAATAAACAAATCCATTCTGAAAATCAAGTGTCACTATAGATTTGTAAAAATGATTTGAAAGTGGACAACATTGTTCTTCCGATTGTAGCCCTTTCGTAGCGGGAACCGTATACATCCGCAAACAAAATCGGTCACCTCCTACCTGGACCCGGATAAATGCCGCAGTTGAAGACAGTAGTCGAACGCATCTGCATATGTAATGGGCAGGCCCAACATTTACTAAGCTCCTCCCACAAAAATCTTATTGGCTTTCATCACCAACTTGATTATAGGGGCTGGTGGTGCTAGCATATGCTAATGGGGGAAGGTCTGGTATGAACCCACTCGAGTTCCGGTGTATACAGTACAGTACCTAGTTCGGCAATAAATAGTTATTCTGTATTTTCAATATGTCTTGGTGGGTTAAAAAATGTTTAACATAGCAGGAACTTTACATAATATTAATGAATTGTGACGGGGGGAAGATTTCGATAATCAAGAAGACGATGGTTGGGATAATTTGTCGGATTCAGATCACGACACAGAGATTGAAAACCCAGCTACAGACCGAATTGATCATGAAAGCAGGGACAATGAACCTAGCAGCGGTGATGACATGAATGTTCCACCCACAAAAAAAAGTTTAAACTTCAACTGGCAAAAAGTTGAATTACAGCCTTCACTTCACGATTTCAATGCCCATAATTCAGGCTGCAGAATAGAAAACTCGAAATATTTGAAGAATTTATTTCAACAGATTTTGTTCAAGAAATTGTGAATCAAACAAATGCCTATTATAATTTCCTTTTAACCAAAGATGGTGTTAACAAAGCTAAAAATTTAAAACATAGTTGAATCTGAACAAAATAAACAAAATTGTTCAAAATTTTTCTTTCACCTTCTGGATTGGACTCGAGCAATCTACAAGATGAAAACAGGCCAAAATATACCTTTATTCGATTTGTTTGAATAATGCGACATGCGAACCTAGGCAGTCCAGTAGCAACAGACCAAATCATGTGCACTCTCCACTGAGGCTGACAGAAAGTCATTTTCCAGAAATGTATTGGCAAAAACCGGAAAAAAAAAATCTACAAATGTGTGCGCAAAAAAATTTCGAAAAGAGACTTGCTACACAAGTACAATGTTTCCTTGTGCGTTGTCGGTTGTTTTGAATTATAATATCATTTAAAGCAGCTTTGAGTGATATCACACTGTAAAAAAGTTTTGAAATTTTATCTTTAGTTTAATTTTTTGAAATTGTATATGAAATAGAGCAACACTTACTTTATAGAACAAACAGTATGTTTTGAATGGTATTACATCATGAAAATGTTCTAAAATTGTATCATTATTAAATAGTTATTATTATACAAAATGGTTTTGTATATTTTTATATTTTGACCTTAAGTGAATATAATAATATAATTTGTAACCTTTTATTGAAATACAAGGGCTACGTCAGATATTAGACTTCTCCAAGAGATACAAAATTCGGACTTTTCGTGACGGGAGGCGGATGTACGTGCAAACTGTTACTGCTGATGGCCATGCAGCACAGCACACCGAAACACTAGATACATGTCTTTTTGCCTTCAAAATCTTAATGCTGTTATTGTTCCCCCACAAAGTTTACATTATATCCCGACCACTTATCAGTTTATTTCGATTCCAGTTCCGTAGATGGAGACGTAAAAGAAAATTAGGAACCAGAACAGTGTTGAAGAAGAGATTATTTTATTGAAACAACTTCTGCTTCTGTGAATGTAAATGTATTGTTCAAACCACCGGATTTGGGAAAATATGTTCAGGAATGTTTTTATGGATTCTTTTATAGTTTTGGTTATAGACAAAAATAAATCTTAATTCCAATGTAATGAATTTCCATAAAAATCCCCTCTTCATACTTCATTTTCTAGACCAGAAGATATGGATGAAATCGTACAGAAAACCATAAATGTGGAAGAACATCAACTGGGTGTTCTCAAATTTGTTGGATAATTAGGTTCAAATGTATATTTGAGAGCTTTTTAAAATTAGTAGACATTTGACCAACGTACTTTCACTTGAACAATGTTCAGTTATTATTATATATATATATATATATATATATATCCTTTATTTAGCAAAAAAGCTAATAGTACAGAAATGTGTATAAACACTGTCATGATATAAAAAAAAAATGAATACATAAAGTATAAAAAATATAGAGATATACACAAGGTCAAGACACTAATGTGTATAAATACCGTCACAATAGCAAATAAATACAAATATATAAAAAATATAAAAATTATAGAGGTATAAACATATAAACAAATTTGTCAAGACACTCTTAAAATATAAAGTAAAACATTAAGATTTGATAGACACATTCAAAATCGTGATTATTAATATTTAGGTTTTTCGTTAAGAAAAATAACACATTTTTAAAAAAATAAATTAAATAAATTGAACAGGTTCAAGTCATTCCCTGAGCAAGTGGTCTCTCAATTTCTTTTTGAATAAACCTAGCGGAGTACATTCTTTGAGGGTGCTATCTAGGCTGTTGAAGGCTAACATTCCTGCATGATATATGGATTTTTCAGTGCTTTTTTTACTTTTGACTCCAATATATATATATATATATATATATATATATATATATATATATATTATGTCTAGTCCTAGTATTGTACTGGTGGTGGTTTTCATTGAGTACAATTTTTTTACTTAGGTAATCCGGTGATATATTGTGGTACATTTTGTAGATCAGTATCATGGTATGGTAATATATATAATCTTTTACGGACATCCACTTCAAGTCTTTAAGCATACTACTAATTGGTGTATCTCTAGGTAACTTCAATATACTTCTCATAGCTCTGTTTTGCTGTTTCTGCAGTTGGTCTAACTCATTCTTATTAGCTGTGAATATTATTGATGCACAGAATGTTAAATGTAGTAGTACTAACGTGTTGTATATTGTTAATTTTGACCATCTAGACAGGTTTCTTGATACTCGTATCATAAAGTTAATGTTTAATGTTACTTTTTTAATAACTTGAAGTACATGTGCTTTAAAAGTTAGTTCCTGGTCAATTAAAACTCCAAGGTATTTCACTACACTAACATTTTCGATGTTGCTATTTTCAATATTTATCTGCAGGTTTTTATTTTCAATTTCACTGTGAAATGCTCTACTACCCAACTTCAGAAATTTTGATTTATCACTATTGAGTTTTAGAGTATTAGAGCTACACCACTGGCTTATTTTGCCGAGCTCATTGTTTAAAGTGTTCATCAGATCATCCATATCACTGGAACAGTAATATATAAGAGTGTCATCTGCGAACAGGTGTATTTTACATTTGGTTGTCTCAGCTAATGAATAACACACTTTTTTCTATTATAGTTGTCAGTTTTTTTTGTTTTAGGCGAAAAATGGCATAGTGTTTGATAAAAAGCAACCATCTCCTACCGCAAAACTTTCGGCCTTGGCTAAATCTGGAGAGGCAGGAAAAATAGCTGTCCCTAACCCTGGCGGTAGAGCAGCAGAAAGATCAAGTAGGTATTTTTGCACCTGATAAACTCACTTCTGACGCCAATAGTTAGTTATTGGCTCTACTTCTGGAATGCTCCTGAAAAACAATTCATAAAGATGGCTTGCACTTTCAAATTACCAGTTTTTCATAGTAATAATTTTTTCAGATAGTTCATCTGCAGCGATGAAACCCAAGAAAGCCCCTTTGATGGCAAAAACTTTGTCTTTTTTGAAAAATAGGTTCAAGAGATAAAGAATTGTTTTATGCTTAATTGGAAATGGTATTTGTGTATATCTGGTGTCGAGACATCCCACACGGAAATGTAAATAGCAACTAAAGTAATTTAGTTTTCACTGAGATATCTATTTTGGGCGGAAATAGGTAATTAATTATTCTTGAGTAGTAAATAATTTTGAAGATATTTTTATCGAACTGTTTTAAAATGTGTGCATTTTGATCATTGATTGTGAAGTCACATTAAATGATTTTATTATTATTTATATTCGTCATTTATCTCCCACCACCTACCATCAATCCTCACTCCATTTCAATGGGAAAACATATTAGTGGGTATATTACACAATTTCATTCATTAACTAGACTAGACTAGATAGATAAATATGTTTATTAACCCTTTCACTGCGGGAAGCAAATAAAGTTGAAAATTAAAATGGTGCCCACAGTGCGGGAGTCAAATATATTTAAATGCATTGTTTGGGGATTTACTGCGGAAATCAATTATATTGAACTGCTGATATAGACAACTGTATATACAAAGAGGTGTGTGGTAGGTTGCAGTAACCGAATGAAATACATGAACTAAAAGGGTTTCTACACTCGGGGAATCAACTATATTTATGCAGTGTTGGCGCGCTTCCACTTTAGTTTCTGTTTACGTTTTGTGATTGTGTCTGTCATGTTTGTGAAGTATTAAGGTGATTTTGTAGCTTAATTGTTGAAATGGCTTCTGGAAGCAAAAGGGGCTAACATGATTACTTCTTATGATAAGTATAAATAATATTTCTGTGTTTGAATTTTCTTTTGATAATTTAAGACGGAAAAGTCTGAAGAATGTACAAAATTGTTGTTTTTTTATATGCAAACTAGATTTTTCATTTGTTTTATAATTACTTTTCATGATATGTATGAATAATAAAATACGTTTTGTCAGTTGGAATTTAAATTATAACAATTTGAGGAGAGAACAATAAATAAATTAACTGTATATATTACATCATACAATTTCGAACATCAATTGAATTTCCAATTCCAAAATACTCGCGCACGTACAGCGACTTTCAATCCACATTCCTTCCATTCGTGACATTTTATAACAATTGGCAACACTGTACGTGGTGTTCTGCAGTTAGCTGCGGGAAGCAAATATAATTGCGCACACGCAACTGCGGGAATCAAATATAGTTGACAGCGCTTCCCGCAGCCGCAGTGACGGTACTCCTAATAGAAACGGCGGCCGCAGCGAAAGGGTTAATCCTTGTAGATATATGAATGACATAGGATAGGTCAATATATAACTCACGGAATAACCTACGTCACAAATACAGAGCAATTATTTTTTACTTTTTAGTGCATTCGTCTTTAAAAATGTTGAGTCGCCATTTCAATTTCATAAATTTTGACAAAAAATTCATAATCTCCGACTCCGAAAACCCCCACATACAAAATTTGAATAGAATCGGACCATAATCACGAAACTTCTCCGCCATTTTGGTGCCTCCATCTTAAATTTTGACAAAAAATTCATAATCTCCGATCCCGAAACCTCCCACATACCAATTTTCAATCGAATTGGACCATAATTGCAAAACTCGCCCGCCATCTTGGAGCCGCCATTTTGTTTTTTTTTTTCTAAAAAAATTCCATGAGCCTTTCAATTTTTTTAAAAAAATACAAAATTTGAATAGAATCGGACCATAATCACGAAACTTCTCCCGACATTTTGGTGCCGCCATCTTGAATTTATAAATTTTGACAAAAAATTCATAATCTTCTCCAAAACCCCCACATACAAATTTTGAATAGAATCGGACCATAATCACGAAACTCCTCCGCCATTTGGGAGCCGCCATCTTGAATTTATAAATTTTGACAAAAAAATCACAATCTCCAAACCCCCCTCTACCAATTTTGAATCAAATCGTACCATAATCACAAAACTCGTCCGCCATATTGGAGCCGGCATTTTGTTTTTTCTCTAACAAAAATTTCATAATGCATGGTCACCGGAATTATGAACACCTGCCAAATTTCAGCTCAATCGGAAGTGCTCCAAAAATGGATTAAAAATTTTGAGCCGGACAGAACGACATACGAACGAAGAAAGTTAAATACAAGCTTGTAAACATAGGATAGGTCAATAGTACTACATAAAGTGAAATAAAATACAAGAACATATATAGATAGGGGGAACATATACGTAGTAAATTGTACACTAAAAAAAAATCATCAAAGTGGTTGGATGAATTCATCCAGCGAATAAAACTGATTTTTTGAGATATTTTTTTAGGACTGTTTTACATTTTTTTTTCAACATCTTGGGGTACCATATTGAAAAGAAAGGTTCAGCATGGTCTGGAAACTTTTTGTATTGCATTATTCATGAATGTCTCTATTTCTCCTGAATTTGTCCAAATTATGAAACGTATATGTTAATAGCTTGTTTAGATTTTTTTTTCAAATTTAAATTGGAGCAACTTTGAGGTATACCCTATTCAATTAAAAGAATCATCAAAATCGGACTACTCTACTCATACATTAAAAAAAATATGTGTCGACTAGAAAACCTCCTTTTATCGTCGGTTAAAAATAGAGTTATTCAATACTTGACAGTGACAAAATGAGATTCATAATCAAACAACTGTAGAAAAAATGAAACTATGGAATATTATCGAACTCTCGGAATATTCTGCAATCTTCATGTGTACTGGACCTAATTCCATCTTGCAGCGGTACGCCTATGTGATTCTGATACGTGTGGACAGTGAATGCGCATGCACTAAGAGGTCCACTTGCATCTCGTGTTTGCATTATTAAGGCCCCTCTTCACGTTGGCCAATATATGTGCCAATGGTGTGGCACACATATTGGCCAAGAAATTTGTGAAGTTGTAGGTTATGTCGGTCGGTGCTTCGGCAGAATAGTTTTCTTAGGACCGCTTATTATTATTTACCTCATGAAAGTCAAAATAGAGAACCTGGTCCAGCTCGTTCAGTCAAGTTAGACCCGGGTGAATATTCAACACTTGAATCTTAGAGTGACACGTACGTGACGTCATAACTAATAACATCAAATCAAAACACGAAAATATCTCTCCTGTGCAATATTGTGTATTTATCGTCCGTGAATTATCACTCTCGCTGCAAATTTTCACAACCAGAGGCGCCATAAGCAAAACCCGAAAATAGAAGTAGAATTATTTTCAGGCGAAAAGGTTGGATGCACACAACACCGATTTCATATGGTTAACGCCCACTATGCTGCAGACAGCGGCGGGTATGTTAGTTTCATTTGTGCCCTTATGCGATAAACTTATTATAATGGCAAATGAATCCAAATAACATACACGCCTATGGTCATAACAACGAACCAATAGAATCAACCGGGTCTAATGACAGCTTGCGCCGACTTTCGCCAGGATAAATGAATATTACTTGTATCTCTCCTCCGGTGCCTATATTGCGTATTTATCGTCCGTGATTTATCACTGTCACTGCTAATTTAAACCACCAGAGGCGCCAAAAGCGAATAACGTGAACAAAGCGTGATTTTATTCGAAGGAACAGGATGATTATAAAAAAGGATATTATTAAGTTTTGTATTTATTATAATACGTTTGTTATTCGATTCCTCCCTACCCCCCCTCCCCTTTGTTATTTTTATCATATATGATTAATTTGAAAGAAAATATTCGGAGATGTATCATAAATTCTTACATTTTAATTTCGAAACATCTATCTTTGAATAAGATCTTTTTTTCCATTGAGGGATGGCCTGCGTTCGCCTGAAACGTTTTCAAAGTCTAAAATTGTGATATCCATAATTTTTCAGTTTATCATTTCAAACTTTTTCAGGTGATGCGCTGTTAGCGCCACTTATAACGAGCTTTTTAGTCAGACCACAGAAACGACAATAACCGTCGGCACTTTGATCTTTTGCGATCAAATTTTCGAAACCTTGGTCTATATCAGGGTTATTATATATATAATACTGACATGGTTACGGCGAAACCTCCATTTCGATGACGTCTGATGTGTGCCAGTATCGCCAACTTTATAGAACTTATTTTCAAATTTCGAAGAGTAACAAGGATGAACATTCAAGATGAACAAGGATGAATACAATAAAAACCTAAATAATTAGTATATGTTGGCAGCAGTGGCACACTTTCCTCACCTTACGTCTGGTCACCCGAACTCTCCTAAAGCTGTTTTATGCCGTAAACCTGTCAGTATATATATATATATATATATATATATATATATATATATATATATATATATATATATATATATATATATATATATATATATATATATATATATATATATATATATATATATATAGTAACCCTGGTCTGTATATGTTTTTGTATTTTTACTTCAAGGTAATTGAAAATATACAACTGAAGGGGTTACGGCAATACCTTCAATTTGAATGATGTTTGTTATGAAAGAATTGCCAACTTCACAAAATTAATCAGGAAATTCTAAGAATAAATGATATTTTTCTATAAAACTCAAGCATTCAACACTATATACGATTTCGAAAGCGAGTTATCAATTAATTATTCATTTTTCATAATTTTTTTCGATCTTATCACTTTTGTTGGCAGTATTGTCCTAATTCCAAATAAAACAATTTGAAACTGGCAACTGTGCCTATCTCGAGTTAAAGGTCGGAGGCCAATGAAGCGGCAAATCAAACATCAGGGGAAATGGGCGGAGCTTCCTTTCTGTGTATAATTTGTGGCTAGAGTGACTCTTCTGCTGTGTAGTTAGGGTGTTCTGTGGTTAGACATCATATTGTCACTTGTCAGTTATCAGTCAAGTCGACAAGTCCATGGTCTGCGATAATCTGGGATCTTTGTAATTTGTAATGATTTTTTTACTGGTCTACAGATCTAAAGTCTAGTCTAAAGAATACAGTACAGACGCCCACACAGTACTGGTGTTCTGTGTTCTTATTCCATTACCAAAATTAATAAATATTGAAATGATTATTCTAGTTGGGTGAAATTATGAGTAGTGATAGTGACTCTGATGAATTTTATGATGCAGAAGATATTACGCAAAATCGAAATACAAGGTAAATTCATGATGAATCTTCTAGTGAAAAAATCTCCTTGAAAAGCATTAACCTTTTTGGCCCCGAAAACAAAGTACAACTTTTTTCATACAATGTTATGGAGTACTCGACTCTGTAAGTATAATTGAACTATGGAACTTGTAGGAAGGTCAGAAATTCCGGAGACTTCACAAAACTCATCAATCCCGATGTATCAGACTCGAGTAAAGTGAAACAACAGTCGAAGGGTAACAACAGAGGTTTTAATGAATCGAACCAGGCGGAAGAAATAAAAGAGGGCCTTATCGGAGGCAGGAAAAAATTCGAAGAGATTCGACAGAAACTCCAAAACGACGATGAAGATTTCCAAAATGCTAACGTCTCGCCTCCCAACAGCCAGACCTCTTCTGTGGATGGGATATCCGCAGGATCCAGCAGGACATCCCACCCTTTCCGTATCATTGAACAAGACACCATAAGTTTAAACTCGCTGGGCAGGATTAGTAGAATATTAGTAGGAAATACTGATACAGGTGAGCTGATGAAAGATATTTAAAATTTCAGAAAAATGTAGGTGAATGAAATGGAAAGAGGCTAGCATATTTCGTGAAGTTAATGACCCTTGAAGTTGATGCTGCTTAAACTTCTCTAATATGAAATTCATATTTGAATGTACATATTCATTTGAAGATATTAAATCTCCTTTACATTTGACTAACATTTCAAAAAGTTGAAAATCATAAACTAGCTGACCTGACAGGTGTTGTCCTGTCCAAATTTCCATACTTATTCCCTAAATTTTTTGTAGAATGTAGAATTTATTTTATCCTATATTTTGTTTTTTCGTATCAACCATCCTCGGACTATTACGAACATTTTAAATAAAATACCCAAGTCTGTCATGCCGTACTCATGTTTTGCGATTCATTTTTATTATATAGATGTATAGTACATCCATTCTCAGGTGGATGGGCTGATAAACCCGAACAAAACAAAACACAATAAGATTTGCCGCTTTGACCGGGCATGCCTACCATAGGCGGAGATTTATTCCTTTAAATGTGCCTAGAAAATCATAACAGAACTGAATTTCCAATAATTTGTTGTTTTCTTTGATTTATCCAGGGCATTTGACTCCATAGATTTTGATATACCTACTCGCTAACAAATTATATGCGGTAGGTGTTCGGGGGAAATTTCTTGCATGGGTAATATCGTATATGAAGTTGAGGAAAGTATATGTGATATGGGATGATACGAACTCTGATATATTCAACGTAGACATTGGAGTTCCACAGGGCTCAGTTTTGGGACCACTTATTTTTCTAATATTCATCAATGATTTACCACAACATAAAGGTACTAATTCAATCACTCTTTGCTGACGACACTTCCATTTCAGAAGAAGCTGATAGCCCTGCAGAACTTCAGTCAAAACTGAACACAATAGGTCGCAACTTTACAACATGGTGTCGCACAAATAAACTTATAATTAATGCCGATAAAACGGTGTTAGTTCAATTCTTCAATAGAAGATACTAAGAACAGCCTATACATATTGATATCATGATGTGACTATATATCCGTCGGAAACCACAAAATTTTTAGGGCTTCATATAGATTCTGGATTGAGTTGGCAAATTCACATAAGTTATGTTTGCAAGAAAATCAACACCAATTTATATGCATTGATACAACTCAAAAAGGTTAAGAAACAATTACAAACTGCATATAAAACGATATTCTCAATATTGAAAAAAATTATAGATATTTAAAAAAAATACAACACTAATTTTCCTTGCATTTCCTTTTTGCAATTTTTACTTATTGCTCTACTACCAGTTTTTCCTTTTTCTGATTTTTTTTCTATAAAAGAATTCCAAATTGTACCTTCCCTCCTTTCACTCATTTTTATTACAAGCTTTTATTTAGTTTCAACTGTCCCGATGTTTGTCATCAAATCATAAATTTGACCCACTTCTAGTTGTTCGTTTAACGTGGAATTTGGCAGGTGTTCATAGTTCCCGTGACAATGCAAAATTCACAAATTCAAGATGGTGGCTTTAAGATGGTGGACGAGATTTGTGTTTATGGTCCGATTCGATTCAAAATTGGTATGTGGGGGTTTTCGGGGTCGGAGATTATGAATTTTTAATCAAAATTCACAAATTCAAGATGGCGGCTCCAAGATGGTGAAAGAGTTTTGTAATTATGGTCCGATTTGATTCAAAATTGGTATGTGGGGGTTTTCGGGGTGGGAGATTATGAATTTTTTGTCAAAATTCACAAATTCAAGATGGCGGCTCCAAGATGGCGGCTCCAAGATGGCGAACGAGTTTTGTAATTATGGTCCGATTCGATTCAAAATTGGTATGTGGGTGTTGGGGGTACTTACTAAAAGCACAAAATAGAATAATTAATAAAAAAAACCTTTTTAAAAACAAGCTTTTATTCAAATACCCTAAACAGTAAAATAATTGCTTTGGATGTGTGACGTAGGTTATTCCAAGAGTTCTAGATTCAAGAGCTTGTCGCGCAAAGTTTTCATTTCGAATACAGATGCGACAATCTTTTGAATCTATAACTCACGAAATAACCTACGTCACACATCCAAAGCAATTATTTTGTACTGTTTAGGGTATTTGAATAAAAGCTTGTTTTTAAAAAGGTTTTTTTTATTAATTATTTTTTACACTTTACTCTTTACTTGTTCAGTTCACTTTTATTTTAATTTCACTAGTTTTAAATTACTTTACTTGGGCACAGACACACTCACAGGCTCAATAAAATTTGTCAAATGAATCAGCTTACGAATACTCGTCCGTTTTATTTTGTGTTGTGATTTGTGCAAACAAGTTTTGATAGGATTTTTACACTTAAATTTTAAACTTAATAAACCAATACAAAATATGTCAATACAGGAAAATGCTAATTGTTGTTGTTTGCATGTAAAAATACATACTTATAAGTGACCAAAACACATCACGATTTTTCGCACCCTGGGAAAGTGTAGAATAAAGAAATAACATCACTGTTTATTCAGAGTTGGAAAGAATAATAATAATGTATTTATTTAGCATCAAGCTACAAAAAAATTACGAAAGTTAGCAATCAGGATTTGTTACAATCATTATTATATATAAAAAAACTAATTCCGTTTTCCTTCATAATTGAACATTATAATATGTATGATTTTGAACGAACCCTATATTTTGTGTTGAAGATGAATTTATACAACTCAGAATGGATATACTATACTAGATTTTGACCATTATGTTAAGAAGGGTTTGAAATGAATTATTGCTATTTGTGGATCGATTTGAGGATGAAAGCACTTGCATTCATTATTGCAGGTGGCCTTTCCGAAATCGGACGAAAAGCAACATCAGTATCAGCATTATCGTCAAGTTCATTAGATTCTGTGTTAACTAATGATCCTAAACATATTCCGCAGTATACAAGTACTAAAACTCTATTGGCGGATGATGAAATACCACCTGATAAAGAATACATTCCCCTCCAGGAGCCAGATGTTATTGCCAGCACAAAATCGAATTCCCAGAAGAATTCTGGAGCTTCCAAAGTAGATGCACCCGTTGCTCCACCGAGACGTAAGAAAAAACTCAAAAACTCTTCATCCAATCTTGTTCTGAAAGTTAGTACATTTTTACTTACCGGACTATTTTTTCCATTCGGTTATTTCTGTTTAATTCCCTTATTCGGATTGTAAGAGGTAATATGAAATAATGGGGAACGGTAGTTTTTTAACCGACGAAATCTAGTAGTTTTTTAACCGACGAAATCAAAAAGGAGGAGGTTTTCTAGTCGACGCGTTTTTTTTTTTTTTATGTATGACCACACCTAACTTTTTACAGAGTAGTTTGATTTCGATTATTCTTTTTTCATTGGATAGAGTGTACTTCGAAGTTGGTCCCATTTGAATTTGAAAAAAAATCCTCTCCTAAGGGTAGCAAAATGGAGGATATTAAACGTTCACCCTCGGAATTTTGGTTCGTTAACCGATTTTATCAGGCATAACTTTGTACTGGGTTGTCCGATTTGGATGATTCTTTTTTTATTAGATAGTGTACACCCCATAGTTGATCATATTCGAATTTGAGATGAAATAGTTTACCCCTATGGGTAGAAAAATAGGGGATGATTGATTTTTCACTTGTGAACATTGGCACACATATATAGTTGACATTGACAGATTGCTATTGTCATTATTTTTGTTCTCCTACATCCGTCACAATAATTACATTCTATGAAAGGATGGAAATAGATACAAAGTGATGAAATAAACTAACCAGAACTATCAACAATAATTTATATTATTTAACAATAAATAATTAAAGTAGATAATCATATCATTTAACTGTTAATAGTTGAAGTAAGTATTTTGGAAGTAATCAAAAATTAAAAAGGTAGTTATTAGTAGATTTCGGCCACAAAAAATTGAAAAATAAAAACTTATAAACAAAAAATTTAACCGACGAAAAATTGAACTGAAAAGCAAAAAATGAAATAAACCTTCTTAGTCTTAATGTATGATAAAACAAGTTAATTATTGTAATAGAATGCCCAGCTTGTGCTGAGATTTGTCATTAATATTCAATACTGAATTAGAAGTTTCAAGATTAAATTTTGATTCACACAAAAATTGATCTTTGGTCTATATGAAGAAAAGAAAGTTGTTCTGATCTTGATCAGCCAAGACTATATTTTACATAGAATGAAAATCAGAATTTAGCACAATTAAGTTTAAAGAATTTGATATGCAAAAATGACTTCAATTTCAATGATACAAGTGTATAAGAACTATCTTTGACCAATCGTCAAATACCTCTTCATAAAGTTTTTCTGTATGATAAGAAATATTCCAAACTCCAAGAATTAAATATGTATTTATATATATATGTATATATATATATATATGATATATATATATATATATATATATATATATATATTATGTTTTCGTATTTGGTGATAATTTTCACAGAGCTGTGATTTTGCTTCTGACTTAGGTGAAGCGATCAGATGCTCCAATTCATTGGTTATTTCAACATGAACAAATTCTATTTCATTACTCAATGGCTGATAAGTTTCAGAACACACGATAGCTTGATTGCAGATAGATCGGTAAGGGCCGAGAATGGCCGCTGCATCCTTTTTAATATGATCGTTTTGTCAAAATCTACGAGTTCGCTCATCTTCCTCTCAACTCCAATGACTGTTCGCCGTTAGATGGCGCTAAGATTTTCAACAGTGATTCTTAAATTTGAGTTAATAAGATAACTTAAGCTACTCTTAATTATTTTGTATCTCTGAGCATATCAATAAGAAATATAACAGATATATCGTTACAGCTCCTAAACTAATGTAAGTCATAGTGAGTTTATACAGCAAGTAAAATAAAATAAGAAATAAAATACAGTAATTTAAAAAGTTAAAACTACACAACATCCATAACAAGTTTATACAGAAATAAAATAAAATAAGAAGTAATATAAAATAACAAGTAAAATAAAAGATGGTTAACTTTTATCTTTTATTTTATTTTACTTTGACTAGTTGTTAGGAACATGTACATATTGAACAATTTAGACAAATTGACGAAAGTTGATGATAGATGGACATGATATAATAGCTATTCAGTCCTGGTACCTATATGTTTTTGTTTTCATAACTGGAAAATGGTATGTTCAGTGCCATTTTTTTAAATTTCGTTTTTGGACAATAATGTTGTTAGATGACGAAAATTTTATAATATTGTTAGTGTTATCAACAGTAGCTTATTTTTCATTAAATAAACAATAACAGGGATCAATTTTACAAGTATACATCATTGAAATTGAGGTAACCTCAACATAAAATCCCAAATTTCGATTGATACTTCTTACTTTTTACATTAATTTACTCAGCTCTATAAACACTCTGAAAATTATTATTTCTTATTTTACTTTATTTTATTTCTTATTTTATTTTACGTGCTGTATAAACTCACTTTGACTAATTTTGAGTCGGCGCCAAACAAACAATCAACGAAGATCATTGAATTACTTCAAAAAAATTATCAAAATGTCACCGCGCATTTCGATGCCATCATTTTACCCTTTACCTAACTCATTTGCTTGTTTGTTTGGCGCCGACTCAAAATTAGTTACTTACATTAGTTTAGGAGCTTAGTTATTAAGACTAAGAAGGTTTATTTTATTTTTTTGCTTTCAGTTCCATTTTTCGTCGATTTAATTTTTTGTTAAAAAGTTTTTATGTAATGAAAAAACAAAAAACCATGTTTTCTAAGTGAAAATCGCAGTTACTTTTCAAAGTGTGTTATATTTATTTAAAAGAAGAAAACGAAAGGCTTTTTTCGTATTTTTAATAAAAAAGAGCATACTTTATTGAGAGAAAATTGTAAAGAAAAGTACTAGTTTTATGGTTAGCAACACTTTTCTACTTGGCAATACTTCTCTACTTAGCAATACTTTTCTACTTAGCAATACTTATCTACTTAGTAACACTTTTATTATAGATCCGTCAGTTAGACATCTCTCGGATAGACGATTCTGACCTAAAAATTTACATTTATTGTCACATGCACTTCCATACGAGTAAACAGTTTAATTTATTATTATTCTACCCGTTAGATGGCCTGCAAATCAATCATCTCTTGGTATATCATTAGAAAGCCTTTTGGTGGCCTGTAAACTTGGCCTAAACATCTTTTAGGGTGATTTTTTAATATTTTTGAAATCTCGAGACTACCCTTTTGACGGCCTGCAAATCAATTACCTCTTGGTATATCATTCTAAAGTTTTCCAATTTTTTTTTGTTCTACCTTTTTCTCTCTAATTGAATCTCCATTGGCATTTAAAATCTTCAGCTATTCATTACCCTCGATCTGCTTGAAATTTTTAATAATTTTCAAATTTAATTGTACACCCGACAGATAAAAGCGGACTCTTACCTCACACCGGTTTCTACTTGGATAACTACCTTTACCATCTCCTAAATTCGCTACTGTTATTTGCCAATAACTATGAAAACATATGCAGGCAATATGCATCAATTATGGTGTGTGAAAAAAAAACCATTAAACATTCATTGAAGTCTCTGTTTATAGAAATCCAACTCTAATTCAACTTTTGAGACTCGAGAGTTAGCTAGTCCCGCTAGTACTATAGAATCCCTAACTAGGGAATTGGAACATTCCTTGGACCAACTTCCGTCTGTCAAATCGGTAGAAAGCAACAAGTACTTCCTCACAGAATCACATAGTTTGAATTTACATACAGGCCAGTCTCTGGATATCAGACAGGCTCTCAAAGGCCAGTTCGTAGTCAAACCCCAAGATAACGACAGTGTCAAAGCACAAGATTTGTTCGGATGCGATGGATACGGCAAGGAAAAAAAGTTGAGTTTGACGAAGGAAATTATAAGTAATAGCAGCCCCCGAGGATCTTCTAGTCGTAGCAGTGTAGGTCATTACAGTCTGGGTCCTCATAGGTGAGTGGGGTGTTGAAAAATTCAAAGATGATTTATCGAACAATTCCTATTAACGCTAGAAATTTAATTTCTAATCTTTTTTCCAGAGGTACCCATCAGAATGACAGTAAGCACTCTTCCCGAGAACGCAGGAAATCTGCTGGTGATGAAAATTGTTTCAAGAACCTCCCTCACGTGCGCACCCACACCGATTCCGGTAAACAACTTTCCGACTTGGAGATTCTGGAACAAGTCACCGTTCTCAATTTGGACACCGGGGAACGAGTTCCTCTAAGCGTGGCCGAAGACAAACTCCCCCAATGCATCAATCCCCTCTCCCTCCACATAATGAGAATTACTTCGGAATATGTCAGCAACTCTAGTATGGAGAAAGACAAAGAGTCGGACGAAGAAAGTGTCTGCGGCAAGAAATGTGAGCTGCCGATAATGGGGGAGAATGATGTGGAAGTCGGTCGGTTGAGGCAGAAAACCGCAAGAATCAAACACTTTTTGGGCTCGACCGTGAAGAAAACCATGCACAAAGCAAAGTCCATCGCTCAGGAAGTCTCCCATGCCCGGCATAAGGAGGACACCATCGATATTGTGGATAACGTGCATCCTGGTGAGCAGAACTGTAAATTGAAGGTAATGTTGGCAACAAATTCGGTAGAGAAGGAACATGTCTTCTCACTGCTACTGACCTATACAATTGGTGTATGGTGGATCGAATATCCAATGCAGCAAAGATCTGCAAAGTAAGGTCTTTGCAGATACTTGGAAGGTGTTTTTTCCGAAGGCAAGATGTGTCCATTACATAAAAAAAACTAAAAAACACGTTTTTTATAAAAAACCGAACTAAAAAATAAATAAATAATAGTTTAAAAAAACTAAAAAACACGCTTTTATAGAAAACCAAACTAAAAAAATTTAAAATAAATTTTAATAAATTTTAATTAAGAATAGTGTAAAAAAATTTAATAAATATAAATTAATAATAATGTTAATAAGAAAAAAAATTATTTCATTTAAAAAAAAGCGTGGGGTGCTTAATCTGAATCTTGAAAAGCACCCCGCGCTTTTTTTTAAATAAAATTATTTTTTTTCCTATTTACATTATTATTAATTTATATTTATTAATTTTTTTTACACTATTCTTAATTCAAATTTATTAAAATTGATTTTCTATTTTTTTTTGTTTTGGTTTTCTATAAAAGCGTGTGTTTTAGTTTTTTAAACTATTATTTATTCATTTTTTAGTTCGGTTTTTTATAAAAAGCGTGTTTTTTAGTTTTTTCAAACTATTATTTATTTTCTTTTTAGTTTGGTTTATTTATAAAAGCGTGTTTTTTTATTTTTTTAAAACTATTATTTGTTCTAATCTACTATTAATTCCGTGATTACTATTAGTAACTGTAATTATTTTCCAAATCATTAATGTGTACAGCTGTATTAATAGTCAAATCTCGATTTTAGAAGCCATTCAAAGATTTTAACGTTGTCAATATATACAGTGAGCCGCCATCTTGAATTTTTCAATTTTCACGAAAGAATCATAATAATCGACTCCAAAAACCCCCACATACCAATTTTGAATAGAATCAGACCATAATCACAAAACTCGTCCACCATTTTAAAGCCGTCATCTTGAATTTTTCAAGTTTTACAAAAGAATCATAATATTTGACCCCAAAAACCCCCACATACCAATTTTGAATAGAATCAGACCATAATCACAAAACTCGTCCACCATTTTGGAGCCGCCATCTTGAATTTTTCAATTTTGACATAAGAATCATAATCTCCGACCCCAAAAACCCCCACATACCAATTTTGAATAGAATCAGACCATAATCACAGAACTCGGCCGCCATCTTGAATTTTTAAATTTTTACAAAAGAATCATAATATTCGACCCCAAAAACCCCCACATACCAAGTTTGAATGGAATCGACCATAATCACAAAACTCGTCCACCATTTTGGAGCCGCCATCTTGAATTTTTCAATTTTGACAAAAGAATCATAATCTCTGACCACGAAAACCCTCAGATACCTATTTTGAATAGAATTGGACCATAATCTCAAAACTCGTCCGCCATATTGGAGCCGCCATTTTGGTTTTTTTTTCACACATAAATGTCTTAATGCATTGTCACTGGAATTATGTACACCTGCCAAATTTCAAATCATTCGGACATCTGGAAGTGGGTCAAAATCGCACCCAAAGGAGTCGGTTACAAAACAAACATACAAGTGAAGCTAATATAAAGCGTGTAAAAAGGAGATCCTTCTTTGCCCAATAATTTCAGGAAAATTGTTATTCTTCCTGTTTTTTTTTCGAAAATTTTAAAATTAATATTTAACAATTCTTTAATCAGCTACCTTAACTTGAATGATCGATTAAGTCCTTACCTGTATGGTTTCAGAAAAGGTTTGTCTACCACCGACCCTAAATCCTTGACTGAATACATTGAGAATTGCTTTGAGAAGAATAAACACTGTTTGGGAATCTTCACTGACTTAACGGCTGCATTTGGCTGTGTAGACCACCAGACGTTAATAATCAAACTAAACAGTTACGGTATACATGGTTCCTGTTGACAATGCCACGGGTTCCTTTATGTCTGTCACGAGAGGGGTGCTTCAGGGTTCTGTAATAGGGCCATTCCTATTCCTGATATACTTAGATGTTATGCCAGATTCCATATTCGCAATGGTATTATTATAATGTTTGCTGACGATACAACTTGGAACTGATTATTTACCTATTTATCAAGATATTATAGCAAAGGCTTAGATTTGGTTCACAGCAAATGTTTTTTTTTTAATGGAACCGAAACCAGTCGTGAAATCTTCAGTGTAAGTTGTAAAAATAGTTTGGATGAAGGTGAGCACATACAATTTCTATGTGTAGTTTTAGACCCACAACTAAGGTGGGTATCTCATATAAACTGTCTATGTACCAAGCTGTCACAAGTGATATTTGCATTAAAGAAAATCTGAAATATGGAAGCAACACTACAATGCATTGTTTCAAAGTCACTTAGTGTATATGGTAATGCAGTATCTTCACAAATCATGACTCACTGCTCATTTATAAGTAAGTCATAGATAAATGAACAATATACCCGTCAATTCACCCCTATGATACTAGTCACAAACACAGTTTTTTGGTGCATTATATCATCTGCAAAGTGTAATGATAAACAAGTTAATTGTTGTAATAGAATGCCCAGACTACAGTGAAGAGCGCTGTGGAGTTCTTTGGACCGCCTTGCTAGTTTCAAATTTATTTATGTTTCAAGCAAAGGGTTTTAGAAATTGTGAATTTGAATGGGCGCCAGAATTTTTCTTTGTTAAATTGGGACAAAAATTCAAATTCCCTACTCAATAATGATTGCAAATTAAATAACGTTCCCTTCTGTAAATAACTACAACAATAAAACAAATACCAAACTTATATTAATCTATTTACAAATTTACATCATTTCCAGTGATTAACAATTATGTATCAAATCTATATAGCATATATCTCTTGTATGAAAAATTTATTTAGTTTCCAGAATGAGAAAAGCAATATTGTTTTTGTTTGCTGAACCGTCGGTTTATCGATGACGATGTACCTCTAATTGTAGTTTGTGTAGCTCGTAGCTAGACTTCACGTAGTTGTTTGGCTCGCAATCAGGGGGTACTTATAGCTGCTGGGCGACCGATCAGGTGGACCAAGCATCAGCTTCAGGTCCATTGAATGTGTTCTCAGCAATATAACATGAAAAACAATATTGTCTGTGTCAGAATTTGATATACAAGAATTCAACTTCTTGAAATTTGGAATTTTCAATGCACTCCTCAACGCATAGTTGTTACAAATGAGTGTAATCTCATCAAAAGATTATTGCTTAAAGTTAATTGAGCATACAAATCAGCTTGTGCTGAGATTTGTCAGTAATATCCAATACTGAAATTGAAGAATTATTTTATGATTTAATCAAAATTGATCTTTGTTCTATATATAGAAAAGATAATTTATTCTGATCTTGAGCAGCCAAGACTATACTTACAAGAATAAAAAAAACAGAATTATACGAAAATGACTTCAATTTCAATGATATTCAAGAGAAAGCATATGAGAACTATGTTTGACCAATCGTCAAATGCCTCTTCAAAAAGTTTTCTTCACAATCAAAGAATATTCCAAATTCCAAGGATAAAATATATACAAAAATATATATACGTGATCGCTTCACGTACATCAAAATCACAGCTCGGTGATAATTATCACCAAATATGGAACCATACCAAAGATATATTCAAATATAAAAATCATGAAAAATATATATTATTCAACTATATCATACCAAATACAGTGTAAGTGAACCTCATTAATTCCCAATAAAGCCTTGTCAGAAAAAGCAATCTAATCAGATAAGATTGACATTGATATCTTAATTCCATCCAATATATCACATGTGGCATCCATGATTCCAACTGAACTCCTTATATAATATATAATGAACGGCACTGTAATCAATTTTCAGATTGACCTAAGTAAATCTAATCGCTGTTTACTGAACAATATACATGGGTGACTTTAGATATCATTCTCTTTGTGAAGAACCATCTGACCTTCTCGTTAAAAATATATTCCAAGATGGTTTATATTTTACTTGATCAAAAATATTTCCACATACCTTGCCTGATGTCACTATAATTCACTGTTTTGAAATTACTTTCGTAGAAGAAAGGAAAAATGCTCTAATTCATTTGTTAATTTAACATGAACAGATTCTACTTCATTGTATAATGGCTGACAAGTTTCAGAACACAAGTTTACAAGTTATCGCTATTGTAGCTCGCTCGATAAGGTCCGAGAATGGCATATTCATTCCGTTTAATATGATCGTGCTGTCAGAATCAATTGTCGCTCATCTTCTCAAGTCCAATGACTATTCGCCGTTACGCATGGTTAGATAGCGCTAAGATTTTCAATAAGGATCTCTGAGCATATCAATAAGAAATGTAATAGATATATCGTTACAAAAGAGACGAAATATGGCTCTTCAACCTTCTTCCCACGGAGTTTAGGAATAAGCCCTCAACACAATTTAAATGTCAATTAAAACTATAGAATACTTTTATTTATACTGGGTTCATCATGATTCATACTTTGATAATGCGATTGTATTTATATGGAAAACAATATTCAGACGTTACATATTTGTTTGATTGTCTTATTGCGTCCTACCTGTTATCTGTTATGCTATCTTTTATATTATACCTTTTATTCCTACAAAATGTACATTTTCCAAGGGAGAATAAATATTATTATCCATGGGAAGTAATCCGATGTTTGCTGAGGCAATAGTCAGGAAAGTAGTTGTTTTCTGAAGCAAATTCGACCCACCGTACACCTTTATGGATTGTTTACACAATTTTTGGAAATTAATTTGCCAATGAAAATACATTTGTAGGCTTCAAATTCTCACAAAGGCCCGTATGAATTTGAAAAAATCGAACACGTACAAGAGCTGACAGACGATCAACACGAAGGACCCATTTGGTGTATGAAGTTTTCTGGTTGCGGAAGATTATTAGCAACTGCCGGGCAAGATAAGATTTTGAGGATTTGGGTTGTTAAAGATGCCTATCAGTTTTTCCAGGTGAGCTTCTACTTTATTCCCATACCTTTCCGAATTCTTTCTCTATTTTCGAGAAGATTTTTAAGCCAACACTGAGTTTTTTTTTAAGGATATGCGAACGAAATACAACTCTGAAAAAGTATCTCCGTCTCCATCGACAGAGTCTCTGGTATCCCATCATTCGGCCGAAATTTCGCAGCACGCAATTCCCGAAGGAACGTCTTGTGATACCAGTAAGCTGACATTCATGCCGAAAACCCTGTGTACATACACCGGTCACACTTCTGATTTGTTGGACGTATCCTGGTCCAAGAATTATTTCATTCTGTCATCTTCCATGGACAAAACCGTGAGATTATGGCACATCTCCAGGAAGGAGTGTCTTTGTTGTTTCCAGCACATCGACTTTGTCACGGCCATTGTGTTTCATCCAAGAGATGACAGGTACTTTCTCAGCGGCTCGTTGGATGGAAAGTTGCGTCTATGGAATATCCCCGACAAAAAGGTGAGCTGACACTCGTGTGGCATATGTTTTCTAAATTCTTAAAACAAAAAACTATATTCCCAGTACAAAAAGCAGTAAGAAAAGGAAAGAAATTTTTTTTTTCAAATATCAATTCATCCACATAAAAAATGCAATGAATAAAATATTGCATGGCATTGGAACATGATGAATTAATAAAATCAATTTCAATGGTAAAAAAATTCACAACTAAATATAAAATAATTAATGGAAAACCTTTTTAAAGACAAGCTTTTATTCAAATGAATAAAAGCTTTTCTTTGTAAAGGTTTTTTGACAAAAAACAAAAAATTCATAATCTCCGATCCTGAAAACCTCCACATATCAATTTTGAATAGAATCGGACCATAATCACAGAGATCGTCGGCCATCTTGGGGCCGCCATTTTGATCTTATTAATTTTGACAAAAAATTTATTATCTTCATCCCCAAAAACCTCCACATACCCATTTTGAATCGAATCGGACCATAAATTACAAAACTCATCCGCCATCTTGAATTTGGGAAAGGTCTTCCTAACCAAAACATATTTTACGGCTAGGTGTATTTTTCAAAAAGCTAATTCTTCAAAAATTCATGATGTTAATGAAAATATATTTTTTTTATCCCTCGTATATCTTAGGTGCTTTTAAGGACTCGTATATTGCATTTTCATTTTTAAGAGGAGCACCAACTGCCATGAACAATGATATTTTTGTGATATTAATAATCCAAATGTTTCGCATATAGATAGATAACTTTATTCAAAGAATTGTAATTATACATCATGCAAATACACAAATACAATTAGGTGAACCAGCGTCAAAGTCATGATGTTTAGTTAACATAAAACGAACATATATACATTTATCAAATGGTAAAGAAAATGCAAATAATTATTTGACGAGAAAATATAAACAAACAATAAAACAGACATGTTAAAATAGTAAATATATATATATATATATATATATATATATATATATATATATATATATATATACTTCAGGAAGTTTTCTTGGGGTTGAGGTTCGTTTATGTATGAATAATTACTTGTTGAGGTTTGTCTTCATTATTGATTGTTTTTTTTTTTATATATTGGTCTACGTTTCGACGGGGGGTCCCTCGTCTTCTTCAAAGGACATAGTTTTCACGCAACATTTAGAATCAAACTTAAATAACAGGATGGTTTTTGAGCATCAAAAATTAGGGTTTGACACGCTCTGTTCTCCGTGTAAGGTGTGATCTCTGGTATTAAAGGGTGTGGTGAATCCAATTTTGAGTGCTTTTGTCATTTTTGAAACAATTAGTCGTACGTGAAACCAAAAATTATCTATTGTTTTCGTTTGTTTGATCTGTTGTTGGTATCGGCACACCATGTACTTTTATATATATATATATATATATATATAAAATTAGTTAAGATGGAATTAAAATAAATTATAATCTAGAAATTCATTCATAGTATATTTTTTAAGGCAGGGTTCGATTTTCACATCCTTTGTAAAACTTAATACACGACGAATACATAGGTGTTTTTTCTGTCAGAATTAGTCTGTGGGCCGGAGTATTTAAATCCACAGTTCTTGTGGCATAACTATGCTGTGATATAAACCTATCGAATTTTTCCCTATTGTTGAACAGAAATACTAAACACTCACATATATAGATACTTGGAACAGTTAATATGTTAATTTCTTTAAATTTTCCTCTGCATGATTGCTAATTACTGTAACCTAACAAAATTCGCTGGGATCTCTTCTGTACTGGAAAGACACTCTGCTCTTCCCAGCTTCCTACCCAGAAAATAACTCCAAAGCGCAATAGAGAATGAAAGAGAATGAAAACTAAAGAACACGCTTCAATAGAAAACTAAACTAAAAAGTAGGAAATAATGTTAAATGAGTTTGAAATAAGAATACAGTGATTAACAACAAATTTATTTCATCGTAAAATAGCGTGGGGTGCTTGATGTCAATTGTTGTTAATATTTCATGGACAGATATTGGTAAAAGTAGAATCATTATGAAAATATATTAAAAAGCACCCCACGCTTTTTTACGATAAAATAAATTTCTTGTTAATCACTGTATTCTTATTTCAAACTCATTTAACATTATTTTCTACTTTTTAGTTTAGTTTTCTATTAAAGCGTGTTCTTTAGTTTTTAAACTATTATTTATTTTAATTTTTTTTTTCTATTCAATTTTAATAGAATCGGACCATAATCACAAAACTCGTCTCCAATTTTGGAGCGACCCATTTTGTTTTTCAGTTTTGACAAAAGAATCATAATCTCTGACCACGAAAACCCTCAGATACCAATTTTGAAGCGAATCGGACCATAATCACAAAACTCGTCCGCCATATTGAAGCCGCCATTTTGTTTTTTTCAAACAAAAATTTCTTAATGCATTGTCACCGGAATTATGTACACCTGCCAAATTTCAAATCATTCGTACGTCTAGAAGTGGGTCAAAATCGCGCCCAAAGGAGTCGGTTACAAACAAACATACAAGTGAAGCTAATATAAAGCGTGTAAAAATACAGTCTCTAAAACTTTACTGTCTAAATATTTTGCTGTGATTCTGAAAGTATAACACACCGAGTTTAGTTTTTTGCAGAGTTCATGTACACTGTGTACTGAAAAACTTTCGGGATACACCGTATAATGAAAAATATAGGATGTAATCATTTCACCTATATAAATCTTTCAAATGTGAATTCAAAGAAAAATTGGGAAACATTATGCCTTAGCTCTATTCATGTGTTTCTTAATAAGGCAGTGTTGTCAACACATTTGTTTACATCGTGGATATTTATAGAAATGGCATACAGGTGATCGTTATTTTTTGGCTTGAATGAAAGCCTATCATTGGATATTTTGTCTCTGAAAACTTGAAAATCAAATGCTGGTTGATTGAGAAATTATAAATGTTCACATTTTCCCTTCTTGGGTAGATTTTGTGCTAGTAAATTTCCCTGTTTAGTTTCATACAATGTTAATAAACACTAGCATTTTTTATAAAGGTTGCTGTTTGGAACGAAGTCGAAGGAAATACGAAACTGATAACGGCCGCGAATTTCTGCCAGAATGGTAAATTTGCCGTTGTGGGTACATACGACGGCCGTTGTATATTTTACATCACCGATCAACTGAAATATCACACCCAAATCCACGTGCGGTCTTCGCGAGGCAGGAATTCGGTGGGAAGAAAGATAAGCGGCATCGAACCGATGCCCGGAGAAGACAAAATACTGGTGACTTCCAACGATAGCAGAATTCGACTTTACGATTTGAGAGATTTGAATGTGTCGTGTAAATACAAGGGTTACGTGAACATGAGCAGCCAGATAAAGGCGAGTTTTAGTCACGACGGCAAATACATAGTGAGCGGATCGGAAAATAGGGACATTTACATTTGGAAGACGAGTCACGATTATTCGAAGTTTTCCTCCGTCAGGAGGGACAGGAATGACTTTTGGGAGGCGATCAAAGCACATAATGCCACTGTGACGTGTGCCATTTTCGCGCCCAATCCGGAGGCCATCATCAGGCTGTTGGACAGACAAAATGAACAATGTGATAAAAAGGTTTGTTTTACCCTCAAATGGTTATTTCTAATTTTATTTTGGATTTTTGCTTTGTCGGTGTTTTGTAGTTTTTTATGAGAATGGCCTTCTTTGAATTTATGTTTTCTTTTATTCTTTGATAATGGAATCCTGAAAAATATTGTCTCCATCTGGTTTTGAAATGAACTATTTATTGGAGGAAACTGAACTATTTTAATTCAATAGTTGATGTGAATATTTTTGTTTGCAGATTGAAGATCCAGTAGTTGAACAACATACCAAAGGAGGTGATGGTTATGTTTTAATTTCAGCCGACTTCAACGGTTGTATTAAGGTGTTTATCAATAAAATGAAGCCCAAACACAGCTCTTTGCCCGTCTCGGCAATGGCTTAAATCTATTTTGTATATAATTTTACCTTTCATTGAATAGTATATGGAATTATCAAAACAAAGTTGATTTTTTTTTTCACTTTATTTCTACCAACCAGAAATTATTTTCGTCTACAATAGATAGAAATATAATAATAAAAAAACCTTTTTAAAGACAAGTTTTTATTCAAATGCGCTAAAAAGTAAAAAATAATAGCTTTGGATGTGTGACGTAGGTTATTCCGTGAGTTATAGATTCAAAAGCTTGTTGCGCAAAGTTTTCAGTTCGAATACAGAAGCGACAAGCTTTTGAATCTATAACTCACGGAATAACCTACGTCACACATCCAAAGCTATTATTTTTTACTTTTTAGCGCATTTGAATAAAAGCTTGTCATTGAAAAGGTTTTTTTATTAATTATTTAATTTTGTGCTTTTTAGTCGATACACCTTAATCTATGCATTTTTGTTAATGCATTGTCATTATGAGAAGACTTTTTCCTGTAAGTTCTGAGCTATCTAGTTCTTCAATGAGGAGACCATCTGAAGATTAACTCCTACGCCATCTTCAATTTATGAATTCTGACAAAAAAACAATAATCTTCGACTAAATTCATAATCTCTGACCCCAAAAACCCCGATATACCAATTTTGAATAGAAACGTTCCATTATCACAACCATTTTGAAAGTCATGTAACTAAAATAAAAAAAACAATTATCCCTCTGATTGGAGCAATTAGAAGAGTTGAATTTCTGAATACTCATATTCAAACACTAATATACAATGCCCATATTCTTTCTCATATCAGATATCTAATAACAATATGGTCATCCTGTAGTAAAAAACAAAAAGGTATAATTTATCGTCTTATGAATAAAGCAATTAAACTTATTTTCAAAAAACCCTGGGAAACACCTTCCTTTGAATTATACAAAAATACTAATAATTTGACATTAGAAAATCTAATAAAATTTGAGAAAGCAAAATTTGCATACAAACTAAAAAACAATTTTCAAAAAAGTAATTCTCTATTTAAAAAAAATTCAAAACTACACGATCATAATATTAGAAATGCAGATAATATCCACTTACATAATATTCATTCAAAAAAGGGAAAAACAATCCAATATCTAGTTCAATGGAAACTTATGACAAACTTTCAAATGATCTGAAAAAATCAAAATCAATGACAATATTCTTAAAAAAACTCAAACAAAGTATGCTGTTATAAGGATGTTCAACAATACATATATGTATACAATATGTATATAATAATAATATTTATTCAATAATAATAAATAAATACAAAGGGGGGTATGTCACACAATGAATGAAGTGAATAAAGCTGTAGCAATGGAAAATTTTAAATATGCTACATAAAATAGTACTAATTGATATAATAATGATAATAATAAATATGTATATTTATGTTTGTTTAAATTTTTATTTAAAGATATGAATGTGTATATATGTGTGTATATATATATATATAATGTGTATATATAAGGGTACATTTAGTTATGATTTGAATAGGTATTATTACCAGTTACAGTTCTGAAATGGTTGAAATTTATAATTGTAATCAATCAATTAACTTCCTTATGCCAGAACTTGTTCTGTTTGGAAGATGTATTGCAATAAATAAATACATTTCAGGAAAACAAGAAAAAAGACTAGTAAAATTTTAACCTTCTATGGAATATTCATACAAGAATGTTTATTATTCCTTTTCAAAAACAAATCTCAGTTTGACTATCTAAAGCCACAGTCTAAATACAGTACAAGGAATACTTTCTACAACTATCCTCAACAAAAGTTAGCATCCACTGAAAAAAGCGCTCTCTACAACTGCATAAAATTTTACAACAAACTACCCGCTAACATAAAAACTATAGAAAAATTGTCTCTATTCAAGACAAAAATGTATATATTACTTCTGGAGATTGAGCCATACTCAATCAATGATTATCTTTCTGCCAATCTACCTCAGTAACCTTAAATGTATGTGACGATTGTTTCAGTTAATGTTGTCTTATATGTCTGTTATATATATTGTGACATTCCTTGAAATAAAATGTATTTATATTGTTATTATTAATCACAAAACTCTTCTGCCATCTTGGAGCCACCATTTTGAATTTATGAATTTTGACAAAAATCTCATAATCACCGACCCCAATACCAATTTTGAATCGAATCGGACCATAATTACAAAACTCGTCCGCCAATTTGGAGCCGCCATCTTGAATTTGTAAATAAAAATTCATAATCTTCGACCCTGAAAATCCCCACTTCCCAATTTAGACTCGAGTCGGGCCATAATTACAAAACTTGTCCGCCATCTTTTATGAATTTTGACAAAAAATTCATAATCTTCGACCCCGAAAACCCCCATATACCAATTTTGAATCGAATCGGACCCTTATCACAAAACTCGTGCGCCGTCTTGAATTTATTAATTTTCACAAAAAATTAATAATCTCCGACCCCGAAAACCCCGACACATACCAATTTTGAATCGAATCGGACCATAATTACAAAACTCGTCCGCCATTTTGGAGCCGCCATCTTAAATTTGTAACTTTTGAATAAAAATTAATAATCTTCGACCCTGAAAATCCCCACATACCAATTTTGAATCGAGTCGGGCCATAATTACAAAACTCGTCCGCCATCTTTTATTAATTTTGACAAAAAATTCATAATCTTAAATTTGTAAATTTTGAATAAAAATTCATAATCTTCGACCCCAAAACCCCCACATACCAATTTTGAATCGAATCGCACCCTTATCTCAAAACTCGTGCGCCATCTTGAATTTATGAATTTTGACAAAAAATTAATAATCTCCGACCCCAAAAACCCCCACATACCAATTTTGAATCGAATCAGACCATAATTACAAAACTCGTCCGTCATTTTGAAGCCGCCATCTTAAATTTGTAAATTTTGAATAAAAATTCATAATCTTCGACCCTGAAAATCTCCACATACCAATTTTGAATCGAGTCGGGCCATAATTACAAAACTTGCCCGCCTTCTTTTATGAATTTTGACAAAAAATTCATAATCTTCGATCCCGAAAACCCCCACATACCAATTTTGAATCGAATCGGACCCTTATCACAAAACTCGTGCGCCGTCTAAATTTATGAATTTTGACAAAAAATTAATAATCTCCGACCCCGAAAACCCCCACATACCAATTTTGAATCAAATCGGACCATAATTACAAATCTCGTCCGCCATTTTTTTTTTTTTAACACCTGCCAAATATCAAATTAATCGGACGACTAGAAGTCGGTCAAAATTCACTTGCAAACTAACAAACGAACTATCAAGTGAAACTAAATAAAAGCTTGTAAAAACAATTCTAACTAAATCAAATCAACTTTGTTCTAATCAATAACATAGGAATAAAACAATAATATGTGAGACGGCTGATGGTAGTACGAACTAGTACAACTGGGAATCAATGCATAATAAAAGGAGGAGGGTGTGCCAAGACTTAGGATCACCTTAACAACCAAAACCTCGTGTTAATATCTCTCGTGGACCAGGCACTAGTCATCTTACTCATGCACGAACCGATATTTTACAGACTTACAATCTTTTCAACAACTAGACCATGTGCAATATTATAGTTACCGACTACTGAATACTTCCTTGAATACGTTCTCTAGTAGCTCGTGATGTCAGGCTGCGAACGACTTCGAGTAGCTCAGGAACAACTGATTTTATCAATGTCCTCTCGTGGAAATTCCATATACTTGCCCACTCTGCTATTCCGCTGGACCGGCGCAGTTCCACCCTTTGTGGAATATTCCTCTCTGGTCAAAGGAGAACAGGGGGATTTCATTTATCCACTGTAACCAAATTTTTAGGAGTAATGCTTGACAGCACTATAAGCTGGATCTCAAACATCGACTCTGTAAAAACTAAACAGTGGTTACTATGCTATATTCAATATCGAGCAGCTTCTCCAGGACTACTATTCACTTGTTTATTCCCCTATATCATATAATATTGTGATTTGTACTAGTGAAACCACATTTTTTTGCAAAAAACATAAGGTTGATATCAATTTGAATTTCAAGCAAACTGAGAACATTTCAAAAACTGAAATATCAACATTCTCTTCAATATATAACTTTTAATGCATTTTAGATGCTAATAATAATCCCTCTATATTTTCTAAAAACAATAACTTTCATAGTAGGCCAGGAAATGGGTAGGTTCCGATTTACAAAAGGTCAGGGAGTTCAAATTTGATAGATTTGTGCAGATCAGTGTCCTAACAAATATTCTGAGTTTGCGATCTTGAGTGACCGCTGCTCGCGCCACCATATTGGAAAAATGCCACTGAAAACTGAATTTTCTCTCCAGCGCCATCTAGGACAAAGATAGATATTACAAAAATTATAGAACATGAAATTTCCTGCAACATTTTACAATCAATCAATCAAATCATGCTTTATTGTCAGAAGATACAAAAATCTCATAGACAAAGCGATAAATAATGATAATAGTATATAAATGAACTAATATAAACATAAAAATATATAAGCATATTTGAGCACATATACAGACATATAGATATATACATATATACTAAGGGTCAAAATGGTATAAACATAGAACATAGAATCAGATGAATAGTTCACGAGTTACAGCGGGTCAAGTTCAGCAAATTTCTACATTTTTTTAGTAAATACCGTTTATTTAATACGTATTAACATTTTTCACTCATTTCCGCACCACCATGAGGTAGAGTGAGAGGCGCGTTTTTTTTTCGCGTGGTATCCCCAGTAGGCCTAATCCACGATTCATTATTTACTAATGCCTTTTCTTCCGTTTCTATGCCCTAGATGGTCCAGGCTCACTGATATCAATATGGGATGCCAGATTTTCTGTTGTTGTCACTGCTTTGATCCTCATATTAGATTTATTAGAAATCCCCCAATTTCATATCCACTTGAATGAATGAAGCCATACGCTCAGGCTGTAGCAGTCAGTCACAAATCGTTACACCATATTCGATCTCTCATTCAGGAAGAGAACAAAGACAATTCAATCAGGAAGGGTTCATATCATTGACAGGACAACCCTTGCCGTTTCCAGTTGGTATTATGATCCTGTCTCAACTCATCACTCCCTAACCTCATGCTCGAATAGAGTGTTTCGAAGTGTGGCCAAATACTACGATCCGATTTGTCCCATTGCTTTTTTGGATCGAATGAGAACAGTATCATTCAGTCCTGAAATTCCTCATCGTTTACCAAGAATGCAACGTTGAATTCGAATATTGATCCTCATATAAGAAATAATACAAATCCTCCGATTTCACAGCAATAGTAATGCAAAGTCTAATGCGTCTACCATCAGAAATCCCCAAATTTCATACCCACTTGAATATGAATGAAGCTCAGGCTGTAGTGGTCAGTCACAAATCGTTACACCATATTCGATCTCTCATTCCGGAAGAGAACAAAGACATTCAATCAGGAAGGGTTCATATCATTGACAGGACAACCCTTGCCGTTTCCAGTTGGTATTACGATCCTGTCTCAACTCATCACTCCCTAACCTCATGCTCGAATAGAGTGTTTCGAAGTGTGGCCAAACACTACGATCCGATTTGCCCCATTGCTTTTTTGGATCGAATGAGAACAGTATCATTCAGTCCTGAAATTCCTCATCGTTTACCAAGAATGCAACGTTGAATTCGAATATTGATCCTCATATAAGAAATAATACAAATCCTCCGATTTCACAGCAATAGTAAAGCAAAGTCTAATGCGTCTACCATCAGAAATCCCCAAATTTCATACCCACTTGAATATGAATGAAGCTCAGGCTGTAG
This sequence comes from Gonioctena quinquepunctata, assembly GCA_018342105.1. NCBI lineage: Eukaryota > Metazoa > Arthropoda > Insecta > Coleoptera > Chrysomelidae > Gonioctena > Gonioctena quinquepunctata. The sequence continues at coordinate 946,553 of JAFIRS010000175.1, forward strand.
TGGTCAGTCACAAATCGTTACACCATATTCAATCTCTCATTCCGGAAGAGAACAAAGACATTCAATCAGGAAGGGTTCATATCATTGACAGGACAACCCTTGCCGTTTCCAGTTGGTATTACGATCCTGTCTCAACTCATCACTCCCTAACCTCATGCTTGAATAGAGTGTTTCGAAGTGTGGCCAAACACTACGATCCGATTTGCCCCATTGCTTTTTTGGATCGAATGAGAACAGTATCATTCAGTCCTGAAATTCCTCATCGTTTACCAAGAATGCAACGTTGAATTCGAATATTGTTCCTCATATAAGAAATAATACAAATCCTCCGATTTCACAGCAATAGTAACTTAATAAACCCTCAGCCAAGAGTCCTGAAATTTCCACTTCTGCAACCTCATGCCCAAATAGAAGGTTACGAACTGTGGCTCAATACCATTGCATTTTAGGATCTGAATGAGAACTGTATCATTCCGCCCTGAAATTCTTCCACTACTACCAAGAATGAGACCTTGAATTAGTATATTGATCCTTCTATTAGAAATAATACCAATCTGACAATTTCACACTAATAGTAACATAATATTCCAACACCCTCAGCGCTACGAGTCCCAAAACTTCTCCATCTTCATCCAGTATACAAGAACAAATGCAAAGTCTGATGCGTCTATCATCAGAAATCCCCAAATTTCATACCCCCTTGAATGTATGAATGAAGCGACACGCTCAGGCTGTAGTGGTCAGTCACAAATCGTTACACCATATTCGATCTCTCATTCAGGAAGAGAACAAAGACATTCAATCAGGAAGGGTTTATATCATTGACAGGACAACCCTTGCCGTTTCCAGTTGGTATTACGATCCTGTCTCAACTCATCAGTCCCTAACCTCATGCTCGAATAGAGTATTTCGAAGTGAGGCCAAATACTATGATCCGATTTGTCCCATTGCTTTTTTGGATCGAATGAGAACAGTATCATTCAGTCCTGAAATTCCTCATCGTTTACCAAGAATATATAACTCTTTATTAGCACACCATTTGCTCTTTACATGAATATAATACATTTATGACTACGAATAAAACTAAAATTAAACATACCATACAATACTCCATCAGTTAAAAGAAGATTACACAATAAAATATTCATTTAAATACTATTAGTATTAAAAGTTCATACAAGCTAGTAGGTTGTGATTTCTGTCTCAAGCAACATATTAAAAATACCTACTACCAATTACAAGTCATTAACAATAATACAACATATTAAAAATTATCACAAGAATTTCTAGTTTAAAATTGTTCTAATACATATTCACTACATTGTTTTTTGAATTGGTTCAAGGAGGTGATGTTTTTGATCTCAATTGGTAAACTATTGAAAAGTATTAGACCCCTATTGAATATTGTGTCACACACTGTGTTTTCAGTTTTTACATAAAAATCATTTACTGTTCGAGCTCTAGTGTTATGAGTGTGTACATTACTTATATACTTTAATTCGTCACTGAGGTATGTCGGTAACATATCGTGTTTGAGCTTGAACACAAATATCAACATATAGTGTATTCTTTGTTTTAAGAATGCAACGTTGAATTCGAATATTGATCCTCATATAAGAAATAATACAAATCCTCCGATTTCACAGCAATAGTAACTTAATAAACCCTCAGCCAAGAGTCCTGAAATTTCCACTTCTGCAACCTCATGCCCAAATAGAATGTTACGAACTGTGGCTCAATACCATTGCATGTTAGGATCTGAATGAGAACTGTATCATTCCGCCCTGAAATTCCTCCACTACTACCAAGAATGACACCTTGAATATTGATCCTTCTATTAGAAATAATACCAATCTGACAATTTCACACTGATAGTAACATAATATTCCAACACCCTCAGCTACGAGTCCCAAAACTTCTCCATCTTCATCCAGTATACAAAAACAAATGCAAAGTCTGACGCGTCTATCATCAGAAATCCCCAAATTTCATACCCACTTGAATGTATGAATGAAGCCACATGCTCAGGCTGTAGTAGTCAGTCACAAATCGTTACACCATATTCGATCTCTCATTCAGGAAGAGAACAAAGACATTCAATCAGGAAGGGTTCATATCATTGACAGGACAACCCTTGCCGTTTCCAGTTGGTATTACGATCCTGTCTCAACTCATCACTCCCTAACCTCATGCTCAAATAGAGTGTTTCGAAGTGTGGCCAAATACTACGATCCGATTTGTCCCATTGCTTTTTTGGATCGAATGAGAACAGTATCATTCAGTCCTGAAATTCCTCATCGTTTACCAAGAATGCAACTTTGAATTCGAATATCGATCCTCATATAAGAAATAATACAAATCCTACGATTTCACAGCAATAGTAACTTAATAAACCCACACTCTCAGCCAAGAGTCCTGAAATTTCAACTTCTGCAACCTCATGCCCAAATAGAATGTTACGAACTGTGGCTCAATACGTGAATCCGATTTGTCCCACTGCATTTTAGGATCTAAATGAGAACTGTATCATTCCGTCCTGAAATTCCCCCTCTAATACCAAGAATGCGATGTTGAATTCGTATTATAATCCTTCATATAAAAAATAATACAAATACTCCGATTTCACAGCAATAGTAACTTAATAAACCCACACCATCAGCCAAGAGTCCTGAAATTTCCACTTCACTTCTGCAACCTCATGCCTGAATAGAATATGGCTCAATACGTCAATCTGATTTGTCCCATTGCATTTTTGGATCTGAATGAGAACTGTATCATTCCGCCCTGAAATTCCTCCACTACTACCGAAATTGAGACCTTGAATTCGTATATTGATCCTTCTATTAGAAATAATACCAATCTGACAATTTCACACTAATAGTAAGATAATATTTCAACACCCTCAGTCACGAGTCCCAAAAGTTCCTCATCTTCATCCAGTATACAAAAACAAATGCAAAGTCTAATGCGTCATCAGAAATCCCCAAATTTCATACCCACTTGAAAGTATGACTGAAGCCACTTGCTCAGGCTGTAGTAGTCAGTCACAAATCGTTACACCATATTCGATCTCTCATTCAGGAAGAGAACAAAGACATTCAATCAGGAAGGGTTCATATCATTGACAGGACAACCCTTGCCGTTTCCAGTTGGTATTACGATCCTGTCTCAACTCATCACTCCCTAACCTCATGCTCGAATAGAGTGTTTCGTAGTGTGGCCAAATACTACGATCCGATTTGTCCCATTGCTTTTTTGGATCTGAATGAGAACTGTATCATTCAGTCCTGAAATTCCTCATTGTTTACCAAGAATGCAACGTTGAATTCGAATATCGATCCTCATATAAGAAATAATACAAATCCTACGATTTCACAGCAATAGTTAGTTAATAAACCCACACTCTCAGCCAAGAGTCCTGAAATTTCCACTTCACTTCTGCAACCTCATGCCTGAATAGAATGTGGCTCAATACGTGAATCTGATTTGTCCCATTGCATTTTAGGATCTGAATGAGAACTGTATCATTCCGCCCTGAAATTCCTCCACTACTACCAAGAATGAGACCTTGAATTCGTATATTGATCCTTCTATTAGAAAAAATACCAATCTGACAATTTCACACTAATAGTAACATAATATTCCAACACCCTCAGCCACGAGTCAAAAAAGTTCCTCATCTTCATCCAGTATACAAAAACAAATGCAAAGTCTAATGCGTCTATCATCAGAAATCCCCAAATTTCATACCCCCTTGAATGTATGAATGAAGCGACACGCTCAGGCTTTAGTGGTCAGTCACAAATCGTTACACCATATTCGATCTCTCATTCAGGAAGAGAACAAAGACATTCAATCAGGAAGGGTTCATATCATTGACAGGACAACCCTTGCCGTTTCCAGTTGGTATTACGATCCTGTCTCAACTCATCACTCCCTAACCTCATGCTCGAATAGAGTATTTTTGGATCGAATGAGAACAGTATCATTCAGTCCTGAAATTCCTCATCGTTTACCAAGAATGCAACGTTGAATTCTAATATTGATCCTCATATAAGAAATAATACAAATCCTCTGAATAGTAACTTAATAACCCAACACCCTCAGCCAAGAGTCCTGAAATTTCCACTTCTGCAACCTCATGCCCAAATAGAATGTTACGAACTGTGGCTCAATACGTGAACCCGATTTGTCCCACTGCATTTTAGGATCTGAATGAGAACTGTATCATTCCGTCCTGAAATTCCCCCTCCACTTCCAAGAATGCGACGTATTCGTATAATGATCCTTCATGCTGTGGAAAATGCAGACAGGGCAATGGAAAAAGTAAAAAAGTGGTTAGATAATAGCCTTCTTTCCCTGAACGTAGGTAAAACAAAATGTATGACCTTCGCTCTCTCAATCAGATCCCTACCCACCGATGTACAAAATATAAAACTACATGAATCACATTGCACCTTAGAACAACAACAATGTACATGCACACACAAAATTGATAGAGAGACATGTTAAATAGTTGGACATTTTTGTAGATGAACTTTTTACTTGGAAGGAGCACATAAGCTACGTTACAAAAAAAATAAGAAAACCAATTTATAAATTCTATGAATTGCGTAACATAAAACCATCTCTTGTAGAATCTATCATAAATTATGGCATCGTTGTGTGGGGAAATGTTTGTAGTATATACTTGTCAAAGCTTGAAGTATCCCAAAAATGGATAATAAAAATAATTCTATTTAAAAAAAAGCGTTACCCATCTCAATTAGTATATGAAGAAAGTGGATTACTCACTCCAAACCAACTTTACCTTAAAGCAGTTGCAAGATTTATGTTGAAAATTCTTATTACAGAAATAATCGGGTGTTTAGGTTATGACGGACCTAAACACCCGAAACGCAGCTCAACTAAATGTCCTTTTGAAAAACCCCAAACATGTTGCTTGCCAGAAACATATATATATATATATATATATATATATATATATATATATATATATATATATATATATATATATATTGTACAGGTCCCAAAGTGTACAACGCTCTACCGCAGAACTTTAGAGTAATGCCATATAATAAAATTAAAAAAGACATTATAAAATGGATTACCTTGAATGAAATATGAAATAAAATTAAAAATAAATAAATAAAATAAGCTACCAAATGTTCACTTCACTTAAAATAAATTACACAAATCAAACTACTTTTCCTTTCTCAACTGAAGTACTTAATATATTGTGCCTATGTAAACATTGACATAGTCAGTACCTCAGAAACAATTCTACAAACAGAAGAGTCGCACACACAGTATCTTAGAATACCATAGTGCGCCAAATTCCAGTAATAGTTAAGGTCAAATTGTCTAAATGAACACTCTTTTATGGATATATTATTTTAGAATAGAGTTGATTTTTGTCAAATTACTGAACTACTGTATTTCTATTTCTACTGTATTTCTATTGCTGAATAAACTTATATAAGAAATAATAGACATCCTCCGATTTCACAGCAATAGTAACTTAATAACCCCACACCCTCAGCCAAAAGTCCTGAAATTTCCACTTCAGCAACCTCATGCCCGAATAGAATGTTACGAACTGTGGCTCAATACGTCAATCCGATTTGTCCCATTGCAATATAGGATCTAAATGATTTATTAATAAATTGTTTCCCATGAACTATCCTTGGAACAGCATTAACATACAACATAAAATATATTTCCATTATGTGAATATTTTTTTTATTCAACAAAAATCTCATCCTGTTCAAAAATCTATTAACCAATTCTCCCAGCATCATGCGAAAAATCAACACAAAAATACAGCTGCAGTTTATATAAATCAACTGCAACCTCAACGAAAAAAAAAAGAAGTGTTACACCTTACAATTTATTTAGACTCCAAACTCTTCTTATTCTCCAACAAAATCCTCTTGCACAAAACGACTTTCTGATCTCCGGAAGGTACTTGTCTTCGAGGTTCTTCCTCGGACCAATAAAAACTCTTTGGTTCACAGGAGTACCTCTCTTCTTGCCCCATGTTGATTTTATCAAGAAGTTTCTTGAAATGTACGGCACTGTGGGTTGGAGGAGGAATCCCGCCACTCTCAAGTTTCTGAAAAGACGTGGAGGACCACATCCAGTTCCTTCTGGCTGGATTCTTCTGCAATTGCCAAGGTTTCAAAGTTTGGAATTCAGGTAATTGTAGTGAGTGCGACAGAGTTCTGAAGAATAAAAAAAAGGGTTGTCAAGATGGTGGCTAGAAATGAAAGAAAAGTCTTCAATTTCAGGAAATAACTGACAAGGCATAGGTTGAGAGCAAGTAGGTAGCTCGTGACATGAGCCTTCGATTTATATCACACTTATGTGTATTTTTCAATACCGACCAATTTACCATGACTGAATGAAAGTAAGTTTAAAAGTGGGCTATCGCGATACAATTGCAAAACGATAAAAGTACCATCATAAATACAGGGACAGAGACGATTAGTGAAAGACAAGTCATAACTTCTAGAATATTAGGTGTATCAAAATGAGATTTGGTATAGGTAAATGCTATGTGAAGAGGAGAGTTTTTGTATATTCTTCACTTTCCGGTTTTACCGAAAATGGCTTCTGTTTTGAGAGAGAGAGAGAGAGAGAGAGAGAAATATACTTTATTGTCGAAGAAACAAATTCTTATTGACAAAGCTTGTAGAATTAACTAAATACTAACAAATAAATAGCGATTTAAACACAGTTTCACAAATATGACATAAAGTTAAAAAATATTAGTAAGCACCTATATATGTAATAACAGATAATGTATAAGGTAAAAAATTTAGTAATTTATGGTTCAATTCAGAGAACCCGTTGTCTAACAAACGTTCAAAAGAACGGTACATCTTTATAACATTACAGCTTAAAAATAGAGGTGAGCAATTGTCATAGTCTATAATGAGAAAACTATTAGTCATGTATAATAAGGTAATGTCAGGGTTTCATTAAAAAATTATTTCGTATCGTAAAATGCTTTTTTATAGAGCCTTTTTAAAGTTTTCTAAATATTTTATGATCTTGGATTGTCCTTAGTTCAGTGGGTATGTGATTATATATTTTTTTACTCTCGTAGAACAGAGAGCATTTAGTTAGAGTGGACTTTGGAATGGGTAGAGCTATTTTCCTTTCTGTTATTTGACGGGTCGCATGGTAAGTTTGCGTTGTAGACTCTGTCATATATTTTTTATGCATCAAGCATGCCGTTTCCAATATGAACAAGCAGGTCAGTGTAAGAATTTCCTTTCTCAAAAATAATGGTTTGCATGGCTCACGTGGACCCACTTTGGCTAGATATCTTACTGCTCTTTTTTGTAGCACAAACACTTTTTTATTAATTAATAACACCCTGTATATTTTGAAATTTTTGGATTTCTGAGACAATTCGGATCAGAATGTAACATTTTAAAAAGTTAAAAACTTTATTTTTCTAGAGTCACTTTTAATATTGCATCTAGGTGGCCATGATCGGACAAAATCTAATCTGAGGACCTCAGATGATGTCAGAAAATTACAATCGCAAAGTTTTATTGACTAGTATGATAGATAGGAATAAGACAAGTTGGCAAAATTACATTTTCGTGTCTAACTATTATTTTTCAAATGGCGACCATTTTTTGACAAGCACTTGAAAAAAGGATTTTTTGACGAATCTAACGATACTAATTTATTTGAGATTGGATTAAAAATAAGAACATAAATTAAATATTACCAAGGAAAATACTTGTTCAAGACACATTTCAGCTCGTTCAATTGTTTCTCTCAACACGTTTCGTAACATTTGAGGCGTTATACTTCGAAATGCCCGTGGACTTCTTTCTTCTAAGATTTCAAGAGTGGATGGGGCTGTTGCATAGTAAACCTTTTCTTTAACATATCCCCAAATAAAGAAATGGGGCACAGTGAGATTCGGTGAGCGGGCAGGCCACCGAATTGGACCATTGGTTGCAATAACTTTATTATTAAAATGCTCTATTAAGTAATTAAGAACTTCTCTGGTATTATGAGAGGGTGATCCATCTAGTTGGAAGTAAATTCGCCGTAAAACTGATAAAGATAGGTTATTAAGATGATCCTCGATTTCATTTTGAAGAAAACCCAAGTAGCTAACCCCTGTTAACTGACCTTGAAACAATATTGGCCCAATTATTCTGTTTCCAACGATACCAGCACTGACATTGACGCCAAACCTTTCTTGAAAATTGCCCTCTCTCATTGCATGTTGATTTTGTTGGACCCAGTACCGAGTATTTTGCTTAATGAACATACCATTATTTGTAAATCGTGATTCGTCGGAAAATAGAATGAAGTTGATAAAATTTGGATTAACTCTAGGATTTTGAAGCAGCCAATCACAAAACTCTACCCGTCTATCGCCATCATCATCATAAAAATGTTGATGTAACTGATATTTAACTGCTCGATATCCGTGCTTTTTCAGTATTTTTCTTGCTGATTTGTGACTTATTATTTGCATTTCTTGACTAATTTCTCTTAAAGAAACCGTTTTATCAACCTCAACCATAGCTAGAACGTTAATATCATCTTCGTTTATGACAAACCTCTGTTCCGCCTCTTGATTTCCTTCTTCCTTAAAACGATTCTCAAGATACATAAAATACTGATGGGCTGGATGTTGCCGATTGGGATATCTCTGAGCATACAACTCAGCAGCATTCCTTGAATTTCTATGACATTCTCCAAATATTAATAACATCCACTTTTTCACTTTGAGTATACATTATTTTGAAGAAAAATTAAACTGAAATTTAACGAAAATTAAGAAACTTTTACTGTCTGCTCATAAAGCTTATATCACTGTCATTACATAAGTGAGTGTTTTATTTTCCAAAGAAGCCTTGATAAAAATAACTGCAAAATGTTATGCATCATGGCTATCTATGGCACACTTGACAAAAGTAAATAAATTATTATCCAGTATTTTCCTTAGTAATATTTAATTTATGTTCTTATTTTTAATCCAATCGCAAATAAATTAGTTTCGTTAGATTCGTCAAAAAATCCTTTTTTCGGAAAAAAATGGTCGACATTTGAAAAATAATAGTTAGATACCAAAACGTAATTTTGCCAACTTGTCTTATTCCTATCTATCATACTAGTCACTAAAACTTTGCGATTGTAATTTTCTGACATTACCTGAGGACCTCAGATTAGTTTACGTCCGATCATGGCCACGTAGATGCAATATTAAAAGTGACTCTAAAAAAAATTAGGTAGGCCTAAAAACTTTGTAAAACGTCACATTCTGATCCAGAATTGTCTCAGAAAAAAAAAATCACTAGTGATATATATGTGTATTAAGTTATAACTATATTAACGCATTTTAGGCGTCGATCGGTTAGTTATTACTCGTCTGGCAGTCCGCAATACAGCTATGTGTTGTTTGTTATTTCAACTTTTTCTTATTCAATCATTAGTTTTCTTTGTAAAATTCTCCAATTAAAGTAACCAAAAAATATATATTTTTTTGAGATTGTGCATTAATGTGTGGTCGTAGGAAAAATAGTGTACATTACTTGTGTGGAAAGTGCCAATTGACACCCGTGGGATTGTCGCACTTGGCTAGATAACATTCTCTCCCACTCGTGTGAAATGGGTCACTTTCCACACTAGTAATCTAATATACTATTTCAAATTTTCTTCAAAATAGAAAATAATATCACTCAAAATAAAATTTAAATTAGTTGAATATCAAAGGAGAAACAACGAAATAGTTTCAAAATACTAATATTTTCGATACATAGAAACAATTTTGAAATTACATTTAAAAATATTCAGTAACTTGGTTGCGAGTGGTTTTTACAATTTTGTACATGAGTTCATCCCTACTTTTTTAAAGTAACTAAACATTTTGCAAAATCTCAGGCATTTTTACTGGAAATTTATTAAAAAAAAATATGATTCAGATTTTTCGTCGAAGCATGAATTTCTGCTATCAATAGAACATGTTTGTGGCATTCAGACGAGAAAATGAAAACTAGAACTGAAAAATAAAAATATGGATATGTTTATACAGGGTGAACAAAAATTAGTATTTTATTTAAATGTTGTATTTTGTTGGATATACATAAAGTTATTCTCTTATACTTCATCTGAAAGGTCTTTCAATACCACATCCAATGATAATCAATAATTTGATTTGCTTATGCAGGGTGAATAAAAATTAATATTTTATTTAAATGTTGTATTTTGTTGGATATAAAGTTATTCTCTTACTGAAATAAAATATTAATTTTTGTTCACCCTGTACAAACAAATCAAATTATTTATTATCATTGAATGCAGTATTGAAAGACCTTTCAGATGAAGTATCACAAGACATCTATTTCAATTTAAAAAATTACCGATTAGAAGAATAGTAATATTGTAAGTGTGAGAATTGCAAGTTTGGACATTAACTTACCGCGTGAAACAATAAGGAGAAATCTTAGGAAATATAATAAGATGAAGCCCTTTAAACCAAAGTTTCTTCACACCTTAGAAGAAGGCGATAATGAAAAGAGGATGGAGTATAGTTTATGGGCTCAAGGAGAATATCTAAATAACAGGAATTTTCTGAAAAAAATTTTGTTCAGTGACGAGGCAACATTCACAACCAATGGAACAGTTAATTCTCAAAATACAAGATACTGGATGGAAGAAAATCCACATTGGATAATAAATTGCAGAAGACAGTACTCACAAAAAATTCATGTTTGGTGTGGAATATTACATATCAAAATAATTGGTCCCTTTTTTCTTAAAAGCAATTTAAAGGGTCAAACGTTTTTGAATTTTTTGAAAAACGAATTTTCCAACGCTATGGATGAACTTCCACTGCCAGAAGAGGCTCATCTTCTATTTCAATTAGATGGCTGTTCCATCCACAACAGCAGGTATGTTTTTTGGATTTTTGACCTTGAAAAAAATTCGAAGTAGGCCGTGAAATTTTTATTTTTATTTCGAATTTATGGCATTCAACTAGAACTATTGATGCTTTATCTACTGAAAAAAAAACTTCTGAATCGGATAATAAATAACAGTTTTAGAGAGGTGGCCCGCTTTCAAATGGGTCACTCTGTATATACAGGGTGTAACATAAGTACTTTAAAATATTCAAGTGGCGTATTCCTGGGACAATTTAAAAAAAAAGTCTATATAAACTTGTGTCCGGAAATGCTTCGTTTCGGAGATACAGGATGTTGAAATTGATTTTTTTGTTCGCTTTTTAAAAATAACTTTTGCCATAAATAAGTTATTTGCACAAAATTTGGTACCCGGGGTTTTTTTGACGTGGGAAATCATAATTTCGTATTCATTTTCATGTACATCTAGAGGGCGCTGCGTACCCTGTCATTAGTTATTTCAAATTGCCCTAACATTTTTGACAGTAAACTTTTGGTACTTTTCATGAAAACCCCTTATTCCCACACCTTTTCCAAGTAAAAAAGGTACACTTCCTCAACAACGCTGGAGGTGATCGTTTTTGAGATATTTACAATTTTCTTTATCGATGCATGTTACTTAGCTCCTAGGGCGCTAAGAGAAGTTGCTGAGAACATTACACTACAATATTCTATAAGGCAAATAATTGGCAAGAATTAAAATATACCGTAGAATCAGACTTTGACACAATAAAAAACTGGCTTGAATATAAACTATTAACAATAAATTTGGAGAAAACCCAGTACATGCCATTCAGTTGCAACAGCACAAACAAACCACCCTTTTCACATATAGACCTAGGCAATCAACACTTGATTCTTCCTGAAAAAAAGGTGAAGTATTTAGGGGTAATTATTGATTCACATCTCAAATGGAATGAACACATAAACTTCATTTGCAAAAAGTTGCGAAGTATTCTATATAAATTCAAAACCTTAAGAGAAATATTCTCCACCCACCAGCTGAAAATCCTTTACCTCGCACTTGTGGAAAGTCACCTCCGATATGGGATAGCATGTTGGGGAGGGGCTTTTCGAACACACCTTCGTCCTCTTGTAGTACTACAAAACAAGTTTCTAAAATTGATACATTCGAAAAATTCACGCTTTCCAACAGACAACTTATTTTGCGAAGCCGGTGTTTTTGATATTCATCAACTCTTTTATTTCAATATCATTTTAACGTACCACAAGAAGAAAAGTTATCGCTTACCGCCACACAATTATAACACCCGAAAAAAAGATCATCATGTCATTCCATTAACACAAAAATCACTCTTACAGCATACCTACACCTATCTAGCCCCAAAATTATTCAACACTCTTCCGAATACAATAAAAAACATAGACATATTTCACCACTTCAAAAGGCAATTGAGACAATTTATATGTAGGCAGCCAAGACAAACGATTTCCAATTTGGTTGACAAAAAAAATTTTTTAAATTAAGTTTCTATCAATGTAATTGTTAGTCAGTAGGTTCATTATTTATAAATTTAATCGTATTGTATTTTATTGTATTGTATTTCTCGAAACAAGTGTGAACAACACTTATCGAGTACTCATTTATTCACTTTAACTGTTATAACATAGTTTTGTATCCTTTTCCTAAGTGAATAAATAAAAATACTTTTTTATGCGAAACAAGTACATCAGCACTTATCGCTCACTAAACTTTATTCATTCACCTCATTCGTTTTTTCCTATCAGTCTAAACTATATTTTTTATCCTGAATAAAGTTATTCTTATTCTTATTCTTATTACAAAAACTAAGTATGTGGTTGGTCTCGTCAAGATAAACTACTTTTTTCCTATGAAATGTTTATCGAAAAATGATTTGTTTTCGATATACAGATTGTTGAAATTTTTCAAAACATGGTTTGTTTTTGTCATAAGATTTTTGCAATTTTAGTTATTTTCATCAAACTTTAAACACAGACTTCTTTCAAACTGAGCATTATCAAACTGCTTATTCAATCCAAATTTAAAAAAAATTGTCAGGTTTAATTATTCAATTAGAAAGTGCTACATTTCGGAGTTTGTAAAAAAACAATTCGGAGAAGTTCTATGTTATTTATTAGGCAATTAAATTGACGACCCCCAACAGTAATACAAGCTTCTGCTCTCCTCATCAAAGAATTCCGCACCCGTTGAAAAATGCCGGGAGTGTTTCTTATCGTTTCGCAGCAAGCTATGATGCGATCCCTTAACATTTCCTCGTTTTCAATGGGGCTAGCATAAACTAGTGATTTTAGGTATCCCCAAAAGAAAAAATCGACGGGATTGAGGTCCGGTGACCTCGGGGGCCAATGCTGAGTGCCTCCTCTTCCTATCCATCGTTGGGGATATGCTACGTCTAAGAAATTTCTTGCTATCAGACTATGAGCAGGGGCTCCATCGTGCATAAACCAAGAGTGATTTCGGAGACCAATATCTTCCATAAGCTAGGGAAGCTCGTGTTCCAAAAAAATTTGGTAAGCATCTCCATTCAAACGTAAGGGGAGAAAATAGGGCCCAATTAAATAATCCCCAATTATGCCTACCCATACATTAAAAGAGAATCTGTCTTGGAAATGAGTTTGCGTTATCGCATGTGGGTCTCCATTCAAACGTAAGGGGAGAAAATAGGTCCCAATTAAATAATCCCCAATTATGTCTACCCATACATTAAAAGAGAATCTGTCTTGCAAATGAGTTTGCGTTATCGCATGTGGGTTTTCTTCCGCCCAGATGTGGTTGTTATGGAAGTTCATGATACCATTTCTTGAAAAATTAGCCTCATCTGTGAAGAAGATTTTCGATAAAATTTGGGGATGTTGTTCGACTTTTCTTTGAAGCCATTGAGCAAATTCGATACATGGTTGAAAATCACGTAGCGTAAGTGTCTGGACACGCTGATTATGATAAGGATATAATTGCTGTTCCTTTAAAATTCTGTAAACGGTCATGTGACTCACATTTAAAGTTTGACTAATTTTTCTTGTACTCGTCTCTTCGAGAACCGCCTCCTCCAATCCCACAGTTCTTGTAGTCCGTGGCCGTCCTTTCTTTCAAAGCTTCCAGATTCGGAAAGTCGCCGGAAAAGATTCGTAAATGTCGCTGCACAAGGAGTGACGCGTTGGGGATACCTTTCCTGATAGATGCGTCTGGCCTCGGTTGAATTTCCGTCAGCCAAGCCGTATGCAAAAACCATATCAGCCATTTCAGCATTCGTAAAGTCGGGCATGGTACCAAAAAATCACTTTATAAACTCCGAACTGTGAATTTGTCAATGAATAGTTAAAAATGTGACAGCGAACTTCTATTTTTATAAACGAACGTTCATTCATAGCCTACTCGATTTAATTAACTTAATTTGCAAGCGGATAGTGACAAAAATTATTGAAATCAAATTTGGCTATGCTGATTAAGCAGTTTGATAATGCTCAGTTTAGAAGAAGTCTGTCCGGGTATACTGCGTATAAAGTTTGATCAAAATAACTAAAATTGCAAAAAACTTATGACAAAAACCAACCATGTTTTGAAAAATTTCAACAATCTGTATTTCGAAAACATATCATTTATCGATAAACATTTCATAGGAAAAAAGTAGTTTATTTTGACGAGACCTACCACATACTTAGTTTTTGTAATGTTCTCAGCAACTTCACTTAGCGCCCTAACATGCATCGATATAGAAAATTGTAAATATTTCGAAAACGATCACCTCCAGCGTTGTTGAGGAAGTGTACCTTTTTTACTTGGAAAAGGTGTGGGAATAAGGGTTTTTCATGAAAAGTACCAAAAGTTTACTGTCAAAAATGTTAGGGCAATTTGAAATAAATAATGACAGCGTACGCAGCGCCCTCTAAATGTTACATGAAAATTAATACGAAATTATGATATCCCACGTCAAAAAACCCCGGGGATCAAATTTCGTGCAAATAACTTATTATTTGCAAAAGTTATTTTTAAAAAGCGAACAAAAAAAAAATCAATTTCAACACCCTGTATCTCCGAAACGAAGCATTTCCGGACACAAGTTTATAGACTTTTTTTCTTGAAATTGTCTCAGGAATACGTCACTTGAATATTTTAACGTACTTATTTTTCTGAATTTCCTTTTGCTCTTTTGTATTGTTTGATTGATTTTCTCTTTTAACGTGTATTTTCAACCTGCGAAAAAATAGCAGGAGGTTCTCTAGTCGACGCGTATATTTTTTTATTTTTTTTTATGTATTATCTCGCATAACTTTTCACAGAGTAGTTCGATTTCGATGAATCTATTGAATAGGGTATACTTCGAGGTTGGTCCCATTTGAATTTAACAGAAAAATGTCACCCTTAAGGGTAGAAAAATAGGGGACATATATTTTTTTATTGGATAGGGTATACTTCAGAGTTAGTTATTTTTTTATTTGGAAAGGAATCATCCACCCCTAAGGGTAGAAAAATAGGGGATTCTTAATTTTTCATCTGTGAACCGATTCTGGCACACATATATGTAGTTCTGATGGCACTACTACATAATGGATACCTGGAGTCAACTGAGTAGGTAGTATTAGAGGATTTTAGCCACAAAAAAATAAAAAATAAAAACTTTTTAACAAAAAAATAAACCGACGAAAAAATAATTCAATTGCTAGTTTGTATGGCGCCGACTCAAAATTAGTTACTCACATTAGTTAGGAGCTCAGTTATTATTAAGACTAAGGAGGTGTATTTTATTTTTTGCTTTTCAGTTTATTTTTTCGTCGTTTTAATTTTTTGTTAAAAAGTTCTTATTAGTTTCTAAAGTGTATTTAAGTTTATAAATATCTTGAAATATATGTCTAAAACCGTCATAACTCTTTTTTAATTCACTCATATTTATTTTACCACCTAATGACACACAAATCTCGAATAAAATAATTTTGTACAGCTAAACTAATTTTTCCAGCTAGATTGTCAAGATATCGCATTGTGCGACGCTTGGATCAAAATATTACTACTTATATTAAACTTAAAGGCACAATACATATTATTTTTTTACTTAAGAGGTTTTTTGTGTCGGCGGTTTTTTAAAATTTTAAACGTTTTATTGGTGTTTTATAAGGTTAATAAGACACTCATACAACTATTAGTACATTTTATGTTCTCAAAAATAATTGGCACACTCAGAAATAACACCCTTTATTCAATAACCTCCAAATACAACTTATAACGAAGGCACATTTCTCGGAATTGTTCTACAAGGTAATAGTTTCAGGTGTGTACACACGAAAATCACTACACTTCTTCAAAACTAGTGGAAGAGGGAGTTATATGCTCTTAGGATTTCCTATGATTCGAATTGCGATGGGTTTTGGTAGGATCATCATACAATTTGTGTTCTTTATGATATTCATCCTTATGGAATGTGTTATGGAAACCCTTGGTTCGATGACCTTTCTTGTGGCCTAATTTTTCGCCAAATTTAGCCGATTTGTGTCCTTTTTTCCTTTTTACTTTTTTTTTGAACTGTTTCGCCTTATCAAATGGTTTGTTTTCTGTTTCTTGTGATTCCTTTATATTTTCATTTCTTTCACTTAAAACTCCATCATCTATGTTGCCTTTCCTCTCATTGGGTACCTCGTGCTTCTCAAGAATTGGACCTAAAAACGCAAATTACAAAATATCCCCAGATGAAAAAATAAAAATGTTTACTATGAAGTCAAATTCAATAAATTTTAAAAGTTAAAATGTCTGTGTATCCTTAGTTTTTCAACATTTACAATTTATTTTTTCCAGTTTACAGGGTGAGTCAACATGATTTCCGTGGTTCATTGCTCCTTAATGAATCACTATTTCGATTTCTTATATTTTTTTGTCAAAGGTACCTTCTAAGACCACCTTCCAAAATTATTTTCGATTCATATAGGGTGTATCATTGATGCGTGGCTAACCAAAGTTGTTCTTTTTCAATTGAAACACCCGGTATATTTTCATATATTGCGATCGGCTGTTCCATTAGCTGCTCAATGATTTTTTCAATTTTGAATTCCGTTGCCGCGTTGCCGAGTTATTTAAAAGAAATCTATTTTGTAGACTTCTTTTCGAAAAATTACCTATTTCACATTTTGAAATATTTAGTAAAGATAATTGGGAAATCGTTGGTCGATATGATGATGTTCATTGAGAATACCAATAATTTGGAATACATTGTACAGGATGTTCGCTACAACAACACATACTTAGCCATTTTCAAACAGCGATATTTTGATTTTTTTCAAATGGAACACCTTGTATATTTTCATTTGAATCAACTCCTTTTTAATAACTCTACACTTTTTATTCACAATGTCATGTACCTAAAACAACTCGTTTCCGAGATATTCTACATCCAAAAGATGGATATTTTCAACAGAAAATATTGACAATGTTCGCCTTTGGTATCATATTTGGAATTAAACTTTGCATAAAAATAAAAATATTTATTCGAATCTAACAGAAAATAACATTAATTAATGCAGCAAATGTTCAATGTGCCTGCCATTTTCACCAATACACACTCTCAATCTGTTTCGGAAATTAGTATCCACATGTACCAGCATGTCCTCTGAAATTTCCCTGAAAGCAGTACGAATTCTTGCTTTCATATGTTCAGGGGTTGTAGGCGGTGTTTGATAGACAACCCATTCAATGTATCCCCATAGAAAAAAATCAATTTTTGTAAGGTCCGGTGACCTTGGAGGCCACTGAACTGGCCCTCCTCTACCTATCCATTTATCACGGAATTCATTATCAATGTATTCCCGCACATCAGTGTGGTAATGTGCAGGCGCGCCATCTTGTTGTAGCTACATTCTCTGCCTTATTGCCAATGGAGTATCATCTAATAAATTTGATAACTGACTTCGCAGAAATCTTAAATATTTTCTTCCATTGAGATGACCGTTGAAAAAAAAGGGCCCAATTACACGCCGTCCAATGATACTTCCCCAAACATTCAGTGACCAACGTTGTTGGTGATTGACATATCTAACAAAATGAGGATTTTCAGTTGCATAATAGTGCATATTATGCCGATTCACATGGCCATTGTTGTGAAACGTGACTTCGTCCGAAAATAGAACATACTCAAAAAAATCAGGTTCTTTGTTGATTTTATCTACGCCCCATTAGCAAAATCGCATTCGCTTTGGAAAATCTCTTTCAGTCAGCTCCTGCATTAACTACATAACTACTTTGAGATATTCCCAACTCCCTACTCAAAATACGTGTACTCAAGTCAAGTCAAAATATACTTTATTGTCAAAGAAAATAGATCTTGTTGACAAAGCATGAAATACACATATAATAGAACACATGTCAAAAAAACAAATATATAGGCATTACAAACATCAACATTTCAGATTTCACAAACAAAAAACACAAAAACTGAAAAAAAAACATGATGGTTTGTTTAGGTGAACATTTAAAGTCTGGTTAGAATTACAGGTTATCTCTCGTTAGAATTTACAGGTTATCACAGTAGAATTCATAGATCGAATAATAGGCCTTTTCGATTAAAAGATCTTGGAGTGATCTTCGGAATTTTTTTAATTCTGTAATTTTTTCAGAATACTAGGAAGATGATTGTATACCTTGATACTTTCATAAATCAGAGAATGCTTAGTCAAAGCGAATTTTCGAATAGGTAAATAAAGCATATGGTCCTGTCTGGTACTGCGACAATTGGATCCGGCAGAATATATGCTAGTTTTATTTTTATGTATTAGGCATACTGTTTCCAATATGTATAAACAGGTAACAGTTAGTATTTTGTGGCTGATAAATAGGGGCTTGCAGTGATCTCTCAATTTCGACTTTGTAATATATCTCAATGCTCGCTTCTGAAGAGCAAATATCATATTATGTAAATGTAAGTTACAATGTCCCCAGAAGGCTATTCCATAGCGAATATGAGATTCGATCAAAGCAAAGTAAGCCATTCTAGCTGTAGTATACCCTAGCTCATTTGATATCACTCTAATCGCATAACATCCACTAGAAACTTTTTTACTCAAATGCATGTTCTTTGAAGTTTAATTTATTATCTATGTAAATACCTAGGAATTTAGTGTGCTGTTTGTTTTCTATGTATTGGTTTTCCAATTCCAAATCGTCTAGTTTACATTTGAAAGTAACTAGTTTAGTTTTGTTCAGGTTGAAGCATAGAGAGTTCGCGTTACACCAGGTTTGAATTTTTTGAACATCTATTTTTATCATATTTGATAGCTGATTTATTTCTTTATTGCTCCATATAATAGTGGTATCGTCGGCAAATTCAGTAAATCGTCCTGCGATATTAATGGTCATTAAGTCATTTAAATATATTAAAAACGACATTGGTCCCAAAACAGACCCCTGAGGTACTCCATGTTTTATGTCACTGAGATCCGACTGTCCACTTGATGTTTTCACAACCTGGCAACGTCCTGTCAAATATGAACCGAACCAGTTCAAATTTGTTCCTCTTATCCCATAATGGCTGAGCTTCCGCAGCAGCGTTTTATGATCAACGCAATCGAAAGCTTTCGAGAAATCACAAAACACCGCTGCAACAGCCTTGCCATCATTTATGCTAGAGTATGCATTCTCTAGAAAAGAGAATATAGCATCTGTGGTACTTTTCGAGCTTTGAAATCCGAACTGAAGATTTGACAGAACATTGTTTATCGAGAAGAAGGACATCAACCTTTTTTTCACCAATCGTTCAATAATTTTTGAAAGGGTAGATAATAATGAAATGGGCCTGAAATTTGCGGGATCTTCCAGATCTCCGCCCTTATGTAGTGGAATAACCATGGCTATTTTCAGACAAGTCGGAAATATACCACTCCTGAATGATTTATTTATGCATTCAACCAGGACCTGTAAAGCACTTTGAGGTAGATTTTTGAATATTTGTACAGATATTCCATCCATACCCGCCGAATTTTTATTTTTAATTTCATTGATTATCTGTATAAGTTCGTGCACATCCGTATCTGTTAGAGTGAAATTTTCAACAACATTTACGTTTTTGAGGTATTTCATTTCAACTGGCTTTAATGTTCTCTTTCAGTTTTTCGCCAATAGAACAATAGAATTCATTGAGTTCTTTTGGAGATAGGTTAATTTTAATGGGATTGGCCTTATTTTTACCCCTAAGATCATTCACTATAGACCAGTTTTCTTTTGTTTTATTATTGGCTGTTTTGATTCTCTCTGCATAATATTTATCTTTAGCACTTTTGATAATTTGCCTATAAATACTCCTATATTTAGTAAAATATGTTAAAAAATATGCATTATTGGTATATTTCCTAATTGTATGTAATGACCTTAGGTTGTTTCCTGAATTTCTTATACCAGTTGTAATCCATGTTTTCTTATATTTTTTTATTTTCAGTTTATACACAGGAAAAGATCTTTCAAAAATGTCTGTCATACTTTTATGAAAAGCAAGTAAGAGTTCGTCTTCATCTAGCATACTATTCCAGTTGATTATTTCACAACATTCCCTGAATTTATTGTAGTTCTTTCCGCTATAAATTCTACCATATATGTAATCACAAGAGTGTTTAGTTTTCAAAAATACATTCACATATAAAGCCTCATGGTCCGAGAGACCAGAAGGAATAACCGAACAAGAGACATTCACTTCATCGAAATTTGAGCAAGCATAATCAATGGTAGTGGATGGGGATTCTCGGTAATATGCAATGCAATATCAAGAGTATTTTCATCGTTCGTTACAGAACAAGCACGTTCAAACTTTTTGTAAAATACTTTTCCAGATTCGTCAAATCTTGTTTTGAGGTCTCGAAATGCTCACTGGTCTGGATGTCTTCTCTCAGAAAACTTTTGTTCGTATAATCTAGATGCCAGTAAGCATACACCATTTTAACCATGTTCTCCAAACGATAATTCATAATGCCACAATAATTTTTAACACAACTGGATTGTAGTTTGACAGTTACCTCTATTTACAAATTCCGATAGTCATTTTTTCAACGGTAGTTACATTTGAACATTTATTTTGCTATGCTAGTTATTCATGAGTTGCCAAGAATGCTTTTGAAGATGGAAAAAAATAATTGAAACATCATGTCAGTATCAGTATTTTCTATCTACAAACATGTAGATAAAAAAAATCTATAGAATTGTTGATTTGATATTGAACAATTCCTTTAAACCAGAATATCTCGGAAACAGGTTGTTTAAGGTACATGACGTCGGGGATGAAAAGTGTAGTCATTAAAAAGGAGTTGATTTAAATGAAAATATACAGGGTGTTCCATTTGAAAAATCAAAATACCGATGTTTGAAAATGGCTAAGTTTGTGTTGTTGTATCGAACATCCTGTACAATTTATTCCAAATTCTTGGTATTCTCAATGAACATCTCATATCGACCAAGGATTCCCCAATTATCTTTACTAAATATTTCGAAATGTGAAATAGGTAATTTTTCGAAAAGAAGCCTACAACGGAATTCAAAATTGAAAAAATCGTTGAGCAGCCAATGGAACAGCCGATCGGAACTTTGGTTAGTCACGCATCAATGAGCACCCTGTATGAATGAAAATTATTTTGGAAGGTGGTCTTAGATGGTCCCTTTGACAAAAAAAATATAAGAAATCGAAATAGTGATACATTAAGGAATAATGAACCACGGGAATCCTGTTGACTCACCCTGTATAATTCAGCTATTAAAAACTAGCAAACTGAGTGAATTAATGAAATGAAGGATTAAGTGCCCAAATAATCCACCGGTGTGAAGTTAGCCACATCCACAAGTACACTGAGAAAAATAAATTATCAATAATTTTCTTTTCCGTTTTTTCACATGGATTTTTATTCAGTTAGGGGCGTGAATACACTGAGATTTCCAGTTTAACTGAAGAATGACAATTTGATCAGACTAATGAAAAAGTTCGATTTGAGAGAATGGTGAAGTTATTTTGAAAAATTCACAGAGGCCACAAATGAATTTGTACACCTTTTTTTCAGAATATGTTAACGGTCTTTTCTTTATCACTGATACCTCGTTAGAACTGGCTAGACCGTCAAAGGGGGTAAAATGGAGGTTGATATATTTTGAAAATTTACAGAGGCCACAAATGGCTTTATACACATTTCTGCTAGTAATATGTTATTAAAGGTCTTTTTTTATCACTGATACCTCGGTCCAGGTCATCAAAGTGGCTAGAATGGCGGTTGATATATTTTGAAAATTCGCAAAGGTCACAAATGGCTTTGTACACCTTTCTGCTTGGAATGTGGTATTATTATAAGTCTTTTCTTCATCTCTGATACTTCGTTAACAATTTCCAGACCATCGAAGGGGAGGAAATGGGGGGTTGATATATTTTGAAAATTTCACATATACCAATTGTCATTGGCCTTTTCTTTATAGCGATGAAGAAAAAACCAATAACATAACTTCTTGTCGCGAAATTTTGAAGCAGTATAAAATCTTAACAGTCTTTTCAATTTACTTACTAAAATTGCTCAGTTACATATATATCAATAAAGATAAACTAATGAAAAATAGTGACATCCATAATTACGATACAAGACACAAAAATAATTTTGTCAAAGGGAGAATAAATCGTTCGTTCAGGAAAAAAGCTCCCAACAATGCTGACATTCGATATTACAATAAACTTCCGGCTATCGTTAAGGATAGCGAATCATATGCTATATTTAAGAGAAGGTTGAAGAAGATCCTTCTTGACGAGTGTTTTTATAATTTAAAAGAGTGTTTTTATAATTTGAAAGAGTGTTTTTATAATTTGAAAGAGTTTGAAAGTTACCTTGGTAACACCTAGGAAATGCATTCGTCTAGCAATCTTTAAATGCTATTCATTTTTATTATTATTATTATGTATTTTGCAAATGTCTGAAAATCTTATGTAAATAATTATTTCCTGTCCTGTATATGTATATTTATCTAGACAATTACTATTGTGTTTTCTGTATATATGTCTGGAAATGTTATGTAAATAGCTATTTGTCCTGTATATGTACATTTTTTTTGTATCTATCTTTTGACAATGTCTAATCTATTGTATAATAGAAAATAAATAAATAATCTATCTATCTATCATATTCCAAGCAGAAAGGTGTACAAATTCATTTATTGTCCCACGTTCACCCCTTTCGGCGGCCTGGCAAATTTTAGTGCCTATCAGTAATGAAGAACAGACCAAGAACATATGAGAAGCATAAAGGTGTACAAAGCCATTTGTGGCTTTTGTATTTTTTTTTTCAAATAACTTAACCACCATTCCACTTTCTCAAATCGATCTATTCATCAGACTGATCAAATTTTCACTCTTCAGTTAAACTGAAAAAATCAGCGAATTCACGCCCCTAACTGAATACAAACGGAAAAGGAGAAAAGAAAATAAATCGAGATTTTATTTTTCTCAGTATACTCCTCAGGGAGTAAATAGGATTGATAATGGATGTCTTTTGAGGACAATCTATCAATGCACAACAACAGAAGATAACAACTGAACGGAATTTTCCATACCTTCAACATTAGCTGCTGTAGATTGTATTCCTGGCGTCAGATTGGTCTCACTAGCAACCTGTTCACTTCCGGGAATTTCATCTGAAACAAGGCTCCTCGAACAACTGAGAGTAATTATAACCAATAGTAGGCTTCGGAAATCTGGAGACATTGTTCTGGTAAACGTCAACCTCTGCCTAGTTACGATAATTCTCTTTACTTTATTCGAACTCAATTCAAACTGAAATAGAGAAAGTTCTATTCCGATAACTTCTGGGTAGAATAAAAAATATTTGGGACATTCAATGGGAATTCTAAACTACTTTCCAGTTCAAGAAACCTACGATTGTTTCGATTGTTGTAGCAAAAAACAAATTTCACGTTTTGATGAGCGTTAAATTGAACAGGGTCGGTTTAATTTGGTTATGGGCCACATCATATAAAAACTCAATTTTTATTCATTGAACCCGCAAAAAAGGCAGTAAAATCGCTAATGTGAATAAAAATTTACATTAGAAGAATAACTCATCAAATTGTACTATAAAAATACACACTCAAGTGATTTCTAATGAAAACGGCTGTTATCAAGGTTTTCGAGGTTTTATTTGGAAATTTTTCATTGGAAAAAACCATTAGCGCGGCCAGTCAGAAAGATAGATGTCACAATTTATTTAGTTAACAATCGAGCTAGTAAAAATGGGACATTTTTTTTAATGGAAAAAAACAAACAGTATTTCCAATTTTTAAACCTCAAACTCTACGATCGAAGTGGTAGAAGATTAGGTTAGGCTACCTATTTTTATGTAATTTGACTCAAAATAAAAAAGTATAACCATAATGATATCAATAGGTTCAAAATTCAGATCTAAAACACTTCTGGAAATACAAAAGTGTAATAATCCCTCTTGGCTGTCACCAGTGTAATAAAATGTCCGTCACAATCATTATGTTCTATGAGAGGATGGAATGATATACAAAGTAATGAAATAAACTAACCAGAACAACAAAAATAATTTATATTACAACAAATAGTAAAAGTAGATAATCATATTATTTAGCTGGTAATAGTTGAAGTAAGGTGGGTAAGTATTTTGGAAATAATCAAAAAACAAGAAGGTAGTAATTAGTAGATTTCAGCCACAAAAAATTGAAAAATAAAACTTTTAATTAAACGATGAAATACGGAACTGAAAGTAAAATAAAATAAACCTTCTTAGTCTCAATAACTAAGCTCCTAAACTATGTAGTAACTAATTTTGAGTCGGCGCCAAACGAACAATCAACGAAGATCATTAAATTACTTCAAAAAAATTATCAGAATGTCACCGCGCAACTCAATGCCATCATTTTACGCCTTACCTAATTCATTTGCTTGTTTGTTTGGCACCGACTCAAAATTAGTTACTCACATTAGTTTAGGAGCTTAGTTATAGAGACTGAAAAGGTTTATTTTATTTATTACCTTTCAGTTCCGTATTTCGTCGGTTTAATTTTTCTAAATATAAATGAATGAATATCTTTCTTAAATTGTCACCAGTTTGTATCACCAACTAGTGTGTCTGCAGAAATTGGTGGCAAAATTTAACAGAACAGAAACAGTAAAAGAAGATCTATAAGATGTTAAAATTCAAGTACTGGCTGAAATGGTAAATAACCTGCAACAATCAACTAAGCAAGTAGCTGATACATGTACTGTTCCTAAAACATCAGTGAAGAGGATTTTAGAAACAAATAAATTACATCCTTACAAAATGAATTTTGTGCATTGGTTGAAGATGATGCGAACCGGCGCGTCAAAGAATTGTTGCAAATCCTATTTACATATTTCCAACACATTTTTTTAGCGATGAAAGCACTTTTTCCCAAATGTAAATACGCAGAATTGTAGATATCGGAGAGAATCCCTATGAATTCCGCGAGGGGCATACTTAATTTCCCACAAAGATAAAGGTTTGGGCTGGTATTTCAGAATCCGACTTGTATGCGTGACAATCACAAACATGGGGGTAATTGCCTGAGAAAGTCAACCACTGATGATATTTCGCTGTTAAGATGCAGCGACAGTGTTCGAGAATCTTCATCTGACCAGTTGGGATCCCCAGGTGGGTTTATAAAAACATTCGGAAAAATGCAGTTGTGTGAGAATCCACATATTTGTAAAATACATATTTATTTGTAAATAAACAAGCCTCCCTACCCCTAAAAAAAATCCGGCCGTACGCCATTAAAAAAATCCATTATTTTCACGACGGTAAATATCCAGTATTCAAACACGCCGTTTGGTGAAACTGTCATATTTTCGCATTCTGAACACAAATCCGAATTCAAAACGTGGCATTCTCAAATACTTTCCAAGATACGAGCTTCCAGAAGTACAAAAGGCCTTATTTTTCAGTGCTTTTTTCGGCTACTGACAACACGCACCCTTTTCGTTCTTCTTTTAAAGAAAACCACCACACACATACACACTCTTATTCCCGTGTTTTTAGCAGAGCTGGGTAATTCCTAGGTAAAAATAAATTAATAATTACAATAACTTTTTTTTGTGTAATTTGTAATTGTATTTAAGTACTTTATTTCTTAAAGTAATTTGGAATTGTAATTGCAGCAAAATCTGCGTAGGAATTGAAATTTTTAATTATATTATTCGAATTCTCTGATTACAATTATTTCTTCAATTTTCCAATTACATTACACCAAAATTTTTTTTTTACAATCTGTGGTTAGTCTCGTTAAAAAGTGTCTGATTCTGATACCTTGTTGTCCTAAAATCAATAGTTTTCAAGTTATCATATTTTGAAATTAGTTTGTTAACTTTCATAAAATGTTCGTAGTTTGAAAACCATTCATTTTACGACAACGAAGTATCAGACACGTTTTGGACGAGAGTTGATTACCAAATGTAAAAAAACACCTATACAGCCCATTTGGGTATTCATCTAGATGAACATCTTCGTTATGAAATATTGAGCGAAAAAAATAATTAATAAAAAACCCCGAAAACCCCCTTATACCAATTTTATATAGAATCGGACCATAAACACAGAGATAATCGGAGCCGCCATTTTGATTTTATGAATTTTTAAGAAAACTTCATAATCTCTGACCCTGAAAACTCCCACATATCAATTTTGAATCGAATTGGTCCATAAACCTAAATCTCGTCCGCCATTTCGCCATTTTGTTTTTTCTATAAAAAAAAATCCATTAGCCGCTATTTCCATTTCATAAATAAATTTTGACGAAAAATTCATGAACTTCGAATCCGAAAACCCCCACATACAAATTTTGAATAGAATCCGACCATAATCACAAAACTCCTCCACCATTTTGGAGCCGCCATCTTGAATTTATGAATTTTGACAAAAAATTCACAATCTCCGTCCCCGAAAACCTCCACATACCAATTTTGAATCGAATCATACCATAATCACAAAACTCGTCCGCAGCTTGGAGCCGCCATATAGTTTTTTCTCTAACAAAAATTCCATAATGCATTGTCACCGGAATTATGAACACCTGCCAAATTTCAGCTAAATCGGATGTCGGCAATTGCTCCAAAAAAGGATTACAAATTTTGAACCGGAAAGACATACGAACGAAGAAAGTTAAATAAAGCTTGTAATAAAAGGTGAGTGTGTCAATGTCAAAAAATGCCTTGGCGTTTGTATCATAGTGAGTGCTGGGCCCTAGCCTTGATACGGCCCTGAATTACCGGCATGCACAGTAATACAAAAAAGTGATATACTTTCTCTAATTCAATATTACGAACTGCATAATATAAAGTTTCCTGTTCATAATATGAAAAAGTGTTGTTTGCTCCAACTGTTATGTAAACGTAAATATTATGTCAAATATTTTATGTAGGTACCGCTTTCGAAACGGGTGAATGGATCTAATAAAAAATGTTTTGATCGCTTATAGATCACATGATACAACGAGATACCAAAGCTAATTTTTGCTTACACTGAGGAAATCAACTGATTATTGAATAATAGTGCTAATAGGTAATGCTAATGAAATAAAAAAAAATTACATAAAAAACTGAAATTTTGGAGACCCACACTTAAAATGTCCATAATCCATAATGTCCTCTCTGCGGAATCCAAGCAAGCATTGATCGAGTTGTGAATCATTTATAAAATAAATAATGATAATTAAATATGACATTCAAAAACTGTGATTATATATTATCAAAATTTAAACACAAATAACGATTATCGAAATATCCTGATATCCAAGTCAAAATTATCAAATTCACTTCTTACTACCAAACTGCGTATTTTGAACTTTTCATTCAAAGTGCTATTTCTCTTTCCATTTTCTAGTCCTCGTTTGGAAAAATCATAGGAATAAGGAGCTTTGTTAAAATAATAAAAAGCAAAACAGCTTGAGGATCACCTGGCAACGTTTCCAACCCCATAAAATGGTCTGCAATTATTTTTTCAGCATCTTACATAATGTAAAGTTCAACACAAATCTTTGGTACCTCAATTTTAATTTTTTCACTTTAATTGCACGAGAGGTTTGTATTTTATCGGGTAAATTTGGGTGTTTAATGAGAAAACTGTCAACTGTTTTAGGTTGACAGTTTTTCGAGTCAAATTGCTAAAGGAAACAGTTTAGAATTTGAACAACACAAATTTACCCGATATCAATACAAACATCGAGTGTAATTCGGCAGGACAATTTAATGAATAAGAAATTTAGAAACATCAATGCAAACTTTATTTATTTTGGCAACCAACACCGCGATAATTGATAAACAAATGAATGAGTGAAAAAACCACTAGTGCATTTGTCACTGTAAGAATTGCAGCTAACTTTTGCCGCTGTCAAACTGACAATTGCACTATGGCATATGCGATTTTTTATACATGAGTTGAATTATAATCTCCCTAGAGCATGAATTATTGCCGGAAATTTTTTGAGTACATGAATTTTCTTAAAAAATTCATGTTAGAGACAAATTTTCCGCAATTAATTCAAGCACGTGGGGGATTCGGTAAGAAAATTTTATACTGGAATTATATTTAAAAGAAAACATTAAGTAAATATTTATTTTGACGTTATTCACAAATAAATAGAAGGCTGTGTATAATGGGAGTTTTGGGGGAGATTTTTTTCTGATTTTCCCCGTTTCCTAGTAAAATAAAATATATAATATCAGATAAACTATTATGTAAAATTAATTGTTGTCATACAATTTTCTTACTGGGTTTCAGGGGAAATGTCAATATTGATTAAAAATGAAAGTTGATGTTCGTATTGCGGGATATTTTTTTTTATTTTTCCCGCGCCCTAGTAGAATAAAATTTATAATATCAGATAGATTATTATATAAAAATAATTGATTTCATATAATTTTCTTACTAGGTTTCAGGGAAATGTCAATATTGACTACAAACAAAGGTGATATACAGCAAAAAATATATAACTATACCTATACATATATACTTAAATATTTTTCATATTCTTTTAGGTTTAATTCTAAGAAAAAATAATTTTAGCGGTAATAATTTGTTTTTTAAATAATTCAGGAAATCGGGATATTTTATTCTTTATTCTAAATAGAATGTTGTTGGCGTATGTTGCCGGTTAAAAAAATATTTTGTAAAGTTAGCCATGGATTTGACATTCACTACTCCTGTCAATCAATATTTTATTTATGGCATTATAAGTTCGTCATAACATTGTATACAATCATAAGTTAGTAAAAAAGTGATAATAAAATGAACTTTCAATCGTATGACTTGTGTTCCTTTTGCAAAGAATCACAGCACATTAAAATTTAAAATATCTAACATGCCTAGTGGAAGAATCTGGATTAAATCCTGAGCAAGAAAACTTATTTAAAGAGATTGGCAACATTCTGCGTGATATTGTGCCTTCTTTTGGACACAAATCTAATACTCAAAGAAATAAACTGGTGTCTCAGTATTATTTTTATTTTATGAAACACAGGCATATTGTTAAAAAAACACCGGTTCTGTGTTTTATTCACACTTAGGAAAGAGGAGGTAGAAGTGGAATTTTTGAAGAATTATAATTAATTAATGATATTATAGAATGTACACCTTAATAAATTGTTGTAATATTTCCAACTTATAAAGTAAGTAAATAAAAAATATTGTCAATATTATTTCAATATTATTTTTGTCTAATTATATGATAGCTGTCATGTGTCGGGAAATTTACACTTATTAATTTTACGTCTACATACTAATGTGGATGAAAAATTTTCAGAACATTTGCTGGTTACCATAGTAACAATGTCGAAATAAAGCATCTGATTGGTTGAAAATGACTGGTATAAAATTTTCAATACAAAATTTAAGGTATCAACTGTTAGCAGTAGAGCAACAAGTTCATACACATCCTGTAGAGGATTTTTCTTGCTGTAACACTTAGCAAAGTGTTATGTATATAGAAAAGTAAGATGGTTGTTAGAATAGTTTGATTTGAAATAATAATTGTTAATTTTATAATGCTATTGAGAAATTTTATGGTTTAAAGGAAATAATAATCTGAATTTTATGGGATTATTGTATAAATAATAACACCTTGTATATGTTTGTGGATTCTTGAATGAAGTCATTTTCTTCAAATTCATTTAAAGAATATTATAAAATTGTTGATTTATTGTAAGTGAAATATTTCTCTTCATAGTTACTGGAAGTCAACCATCAATTGGAAGATTGAAAAATAATCAATTGTCGCTTAAGAGTTTAATCGTTTATTTAAGTCTGGAAGTTTGTTTATATATCTTCACACAGTTAAGTGTTATGGCCTAATTGCCGTTGTGCTGAAATAACAATAATTATTTGTGAAAGAGATTCATCTGGAAAAATCTTACCATAATTGATAAGCCAATAGGATTCGAATATGCAAAAGTAACACTTAACTGAAAAGACCAATCAATTATTAGAAACGCTACTACGCATAAAAAATATTCGAATTTGGAGGGCAAAAATGTAATCAACGAGAGGGACTACTCGGCGGGCTCTTGTGACGAATAGTCGATCTTTAAAATAACGGGTTGATTTTCGGGCGAGTGTTGTCGCGAAATACTAGAAATTTGTTTTGCGTAATTTTCCAAGGGAAAAATAGAAATTTTTCCCGTTGAAAAATAATAAGAAATATAGAGCGAGTTAAAATCCAATAGTGACCTTTTTTGGAGAGGGCGCAGATTTTCATCGTTGGATGAAATACTTGGTAAGAATAAATTTTGGGTATTTGGTTGCTAACCTAACATATTAGATGATTTGAAGGTTGGTGGTTTGGATTCTTCCCTTTTTGCTTGTTATAATTTTTTTTCATGTATAGGTTGAAAAGCATATGAGGGTGATTTGGTATGAGAAAATTTTTATAGCCTCTAGTAAAGCTATAGAGGGATATATTTCACGCATTTTGGGTGTTGGGCCCATGAACATTAAATATAATGTTTGAAAATGATTAGAAATAGGATTTGATAAGTTCTATGAAGTTGAATATTTGAGTTGACCTTATTTCGAGCTCTTGTTTCAATACAAAAAAAGGTGTATTTTAAAGATGTTTTGAAAAAAAATGTATTTTTTTTTCTTTTTCGCATTATATGGTGGTTAATAATTAATTCGGTCTTTTTATTGTAGTAGAGTTTACAACGTCCTTAAGAACTTTTCTGGAAAAAAAAAATCACCAAAGACTCATCAATGGCTTTGAGCCGAATTCTAGCTCTTTTGGACTAGAAGGTGATAAAACCAGTGAAAAAAGAAATTGATGTGAAAAATTTTAAAACAACTTATTGGTGACAGTGTTAAGAGCCCTTCATTAGATTTATTGTATTCAATAGAGCAAAAGAAAGAGCTCATTTTGGTTAGGGCAAACATATATAAATATATATGAAAATAAGGGCAGGTCCTTTCCAAGGTGGACATCAGAGAAAGATATGGTTAGTAAGTATGAATATTCCTTTCCAAAGGTATTGAAAAAATGGTAAAACAGAGAACTGTCGATAGACAGGCTCTCCGTTATAAATGCGATGACATCAGCGGGACATTTTTTTTATGAAGATCATTGTTATTCATTTTTACTGAAGTGGCTAGTATTACAGGGGTGACAGCGTCGAGAAAGTTATGAAAAGATAAATTTCTCCTTGTCAGGTAAAGTTAAAGGTATTATCATTTTTTTTCTATATAAAACAGGGAAAGGGGTCTAAAGCCAATTTAGCCTTGTTACATTGCATTCAATAATCGGAATACAAGATAATACCTTAATATGAAATCGATCAATAAAATCGTTATGACTTTATCGTTTTTTTTTTCGGAGGAATTATCTTTTGGTCTTGTTATTGAAAAAGTATCCTTCTAAGTTGAAGATTGATTTAAAAACAATGAAGTTTGCCATATTGGAATTCTGGGGGAGCCCGTGCTTGATTACAGAGTAATTTTCAAAAGATGTTTTTGAAAGACCAACGATATATATTTTATCATAATAATTCTATGTAATGTTTAAAAAGATGCTTCCCAGAAGTCTTATTGTTGTAGATTCCTCTCTATGTCTCTGTAGATATTTATGTTGAATGTCGCTCATATATATTGTACAAAAATTCAAGCGTCTGCATTGAAATAAATGTGACACATTCTCATGAAGTAACGTAACCTTCTTGAACTTTGTTGATTCGCAATTCAAATGTGTGCCATATATGGAATAACATCTGATCGTAGAAAAAGTATAGTGTACAACGAGCATCGAATTTCCACGTCTCGCTCATATGAATTGCGGCACTGGCCTTTATTGTTGCGTAACCGATGAAACATCATTATGTCACAATCAATTAAAATGGAACTCCAAACCACAAAAAGAAATCAATAATTCCGTTACAGAAGGGAAAGTTCGAAAAAAAGTTAAACCAATCTGTAGAGTTGATTGGGAATGAATAAATAAGATAGCTGTCGGAGATCTCGCCAAAATCATTTATTCCGAATATAATTGTTAAGCAACTGAGGTTTCACCAAGTGTAATGTTTATATTCTTTGGCATGTTGCTGTTTCCATTCATTTTAACAGTTTCCATTGTCTCGTGTTTTGAATCAATTGAAGGGGAAAACGTTGAAATTGCTCACACGAATATTGTTGTTAGACAATCAAGGTCTGTAGTCATTCCAGATGATATTGAGGATCTCTTGCAACCAGGTGAGCTTCAAATTATATAAGGATACATTGTATCCTTCTCAGGATTTTCTAGAAGAAACTCGCTCTATACAACTGCCATAACTTTGGAGTACTCAAATTTAAAATCAAACACGATTCAATTATACGTTTCAAATTCTAAGACAAGAAAGAAATACTAAGTCATCATGATTGAAAACATACTTTATTATCGTAAAAATTGAATTCTGACATCCATGCCGCGACAACACAATTGTCAAATAATTCGCCCCTTATTCCATTTGTTGCATAATCTACTATTCTCATTCATCGTGAAACTTCTGAAATTTGAAGAACTATTATGTGGTAGAATTTCATGTGAGCCAAATTGTTATAACTACTTCTTTTAGGTGTGAAAAAAGCATTCATTCATACTACAGGGGACGAAGCCGAAGATGATGGAGATGTCCAGGGATTCTCGAAAAAAACGAATGCTAATGGTAATGACGGATACAAACATTTCGATAGCTACCATAAGAAAGACGCAAACAAATATGGCTTCGAACTATTTTCGAAATTTGGGAAGGCCAAAAAAGCGAGCGTTGATACAAATGGTGAGAATGAAAAATACGCCGAAGAAGAAGCAGATGAAGATGAGAGCCGATGAAATATTCCATTGTATGAATGAATGTAATTGAGCTTCTAGAATTGGCGCGTCATCTTAACAGCAAAAGAACGTTTAGAGGAAGAGATGAAAAATATACAATACCAAAAAATATCTAGCTTAGATGAATATGTACCTGTATTGAATATTAAATTCATAACCCAACATGATTTTGAAATGATACGTGTACCATATAATAATAATGATAATAACGTTCATTGTGCCTAAAAAATTACATCTTACACACAAAGTGAAAAGGGTTAGTCAAAGCTATATTACATCCTTCTCAAAATTGACATTTAATGTACAATTTGAATGAGATACGTTTTGGGTGATAGATAATACTTATCTAACTATAGGACAAGTTAATGGGGAATACATCCTTGGTTTATTGAAATTTGTCGAGAATTGACATATTTTCCATAAACAACTTGAATCAAACGACACGTAGCCATATTGAGACAATACGAACAACATAAGTTTCCAACAAAGAAAATTAAATTTAAACAAAATACCCAAAAAAATTTTTTGAGATCACGTTATCTTGTATGTCTTATGTTATCTTGTATGACTCAATTATTGAATGAATGTGATTTTTTGTGGAGGAACAACGTTTCATGACATGGTTTTTTAGGTAACCTTCCACAGTCTGAAAATTAAAATATAATCAGGAAAATCTATACAAGTGTAGAAGGGCAAACTAATTAGTTCACCCCGATAAGTTACTGCGTTCACCAAATTATATTTCCTAAAGAAAAATGATTCAACTAGTCAGTAACTTGCCGTATTCTGAATTTGCCTATCAAAAAAATTGTAAAAATTCAAACTCTATAAAGGTAGTATTTGATTGACGTGTCGGGGACTATATCTGCCCCCGTTCTCAAAATCCTCTAAATCTCCGTTAATAGATAGAATAATTTATTTTTTTCTCTTGCAGAGTCTTCGTAGTTTTTTTCTTTAGGAAATAAAATTTGGTGAACGCAGTAACTTATCGAGGTGAACTAATTAGTTTGCCCTTCTGCACTTGTATAGATTTTCCTGATTACATTTTCATTTTCAGATTGTGGAAGGTTACCCAAAAAAACATGTCAAGAAACCATTCAATTATTTTAAACCTTTGAAAACCCAAACTCGATACGAAACCAACGAATTGCGGCTAGATATCAGTACATATAGAGTAGACACAAAAAAAATAAAATATTTTCCATAGGAACAAAAAAAATCCAGGGTTTTTTTCGATATTGTTGCCGTATTTTTGTAGATTTTGAAGCAAATCGAATTTAACTTTTGACGCCGGTAGGCTTACGCTCAATACAAAATAGAATTTAAGCCACTCCTGGATTTTTGACAATGAAGCCCGGGTTAACAAAACATTTGGAATTTTCACAAGAGGTAAAGAAAAAATACTTTTTTTATTCAAAATTGATTTGCAATTCAAGAATCAATTTTAAATTTCAAAAGGATCCTTTTGTATTATGTTTCTCCGCCACTGATTGAAATCGAAAATTAGTTTCAGTCACCCTCCACTCATCCACCACTTACCTGTACCTCACCAACCATTTACCCGCCACTCACTCATCATTCCCTGCCACTTACCTGCCACTCGCCCTCTATTATCCCGTCACTTACTCGCCACTCACTGCCACGTACTTACCACTCACCTGCCACTTACCTGCCACTCACCCACCACCACCCACCATATATATTATATACAGGCTGAATCTTAACTTGTCGCAGACCCTTGAATGACGGGGGTATATGCCATTTTATAACGAGTAGAAGTGGTTGAAAACTTGAAAAAAATAATTTTTTTTTTGGCAAATTTGTCCAAAATTTACAAACCGCGTAACATCGTAATTTGGGTAGGTAATACAAACATTTTTTTGGCTTATAAATTACTTTTCGTAACTGTTGTAAGAAGTTACATTACACCTTGTATATATATATATATATATATATATATATATATAAATATAATAGCATTATTTATAGACAAAGGTTCTCTATAAACAATGCCCATATGGTTGAATGGCTAATCTTTCGACAATGCTATAAGTATACAAACGACACTCCACTATACCATAAGACGCAAATAATAGTCAGTGACTCATTCTTAGCTTTAAAGTGCAGTGTTGCAAACCTACGTGCCGCCGTCGATAAATATCATTACAATTACTAACGTCGACCACAAAATTTTGGCTGCTTCAAATGCTCCATAAGCTCTATTGCACGGGGCGAAATAAATTTGGCACCGTTTCGCTGTATCCGCATTTAGAACAAGCGGCATTTCGGGAGAATAGATTCGGGATACAATAGATTTTTATATATTTAATATTATTTTAAGCCGCTCTTATTGTGTTGTTTCTGAACTAGTGACTGACGTCACTGACTATTAATAACGACTCATGGTAAAGAAGATTTTCACTAAACTGAGTTTTCGGGAATGGATGGAATCTATCCAGCATGTCTACAAATGACCGGGGATGACCTGATACCACAACTCTTCAAAATACTCAAAGCCTGTGTGGCATAGGGATACATATCAACTGCATGGCAAAAAGTGAAAGTGATCTTCCTTCCCAAAGTGGACAGTGACAGACCTAACATCAAAGTCATACAGACCCCTCAGTCTGACATCATTTCTTCAAAAAACTTCTGAGAGATTGCTAGACAGATACATCAGAGACGAAATATTGAAAGAAAACCCTCTGAGTAACCGTCAATACGCATATCAACCTGGAAAATCAACACACAGAAATAGCCATGGCAACGTTCCTAGACATAGAAGGAGCATTCAACAACGCCACCACAGACGCACTAGTGAATGCACAAACCAGAAGAGGGATTCCGCCAAGCCTCCGCAGATGTATAAGGGCCACTCTCGAGAGGAGGTCAATCATATATCCACTCTAGGAGAGGACGCCAACATTGCGAAAGCAGGCGGAGGCTGCCCAAAAGGAGGAGTTCTGTCACTCCTTGAACTGGGGACTCAATCCCAAGATACCATATATATATATATACATATACACAATGTACACGTTTTACGTGGAATTGTTCCTTTGATTTTTGTTTTGTTGGGGGCCAACAGAGCCGGATTAAGAGGGGGGCAAACGGGGCTGCAGCCCCGGGGCCTCCACAAGAGAGGGGCCTCCACAAGAGAGGGGCCTCCACAATATAAATTTTTAGGTAAAATTTCCTAACAAATACCGATATGCAAAATTATATATAAAAAATCTGACAACGAAAGAGCAGTTCTCCCACTTTTTCCTCTCATTTTTCGTTTTAAACATTCAAAAACATGTTTCGTATTCTTGTCAAAATCCATGGTTAATATTAATCTTCGATCTGATGAATCATGTGTATATGCGAGAAACAATCACCAAGTAAAACATCATACTATTATACAAAATATTATATCGTTCGAAATTAGCTGTAAAAACAAGAACGCTTAAATTAAAAAAAATATATAATTTTTTTTTATTAAATGAAGGATTTTCTGTCGATGTATTCTTCGAATGACACAGCGATCTAGATACACAATGAAATTCAATAATCATAAGCAAAAGAAAATAATATTTCAATTTATGAATATGATTGCATCAAATTATTTATAAGAGCCCTGTGCGCATTCCATAATAGAACAAAAGTTCAAATTCTGTTGACTATTTTTCTGCCGATTCTACAAACACTTTGCCCGTCTATACCTGTTTTTCCTATTTATTGGCGTTGACAAGTGTCCGCTGAGTGGCTCGCTTGTAACAGAGAAATCCCCGAAATCTGAAAGTGTGAGTCTAAGAGAAAGATGACATTCTGCAACAAATGTAAATCCTTCTGAAAAGGACTATCTATCTATCTAAGATGTTCTACTATCAAATTCTTGAAAACCAAAATTTCAGAGCTACATTCTCAAACATTGAAATTACAGTGATTATTTTTTGACATTGCTAGAAACCAATGGAAACGTTCAATTCAAATAATTCATATACATTTTGGCCAATCAATAGTGGGAATATTCTACCTAGAAAATTGTCGCGGGAATAATTTGAGGTATTTTGTTTTTATTGTCTGACAACCTATATTTTTAATTTGACGTCTGTCATCAATTCGCATGAAAAGTGTGAAATGAATCAAATCCGGTTTAGTACATTATATAATTTTGCAAGGAAATGTGTTTATGATCGTAACATCAAAAAATAATTATCTAGATTTCTTTCTCAAACTTGTTGGCAATAGCCACTCGAGCCAGTTGGTCTCTCTTGTCTATTGCCTGGCAACAAGTTTTCGAAAATCTGTCGAATTATTTTCACTCTCTTGTGATATTACAACTATGTGATGATGTCAAATTGCACTGGAAAGCGCTCATTTTCTAAAATGAAAAAATAGGCGAATTACGATGAGACAAAGCCGCCTATCAAAGTTATCGCTTCTTAGCATTGAGAATGATTTTCTCCGGATGCTGGATTTGACCGAAATCATTAATGATTTTTCGTCGAAAAAAGCTCGCAAGAATCCCTTTGTATACGCTGTAATTTAATTTATTTCTTGTATTTTATTATACCTACATATGCTCGTGTCGAAATAATTTGATTTGTTCCGCAATAAATAAAAAAAAAAACTTGTTTGAAAAATAATTAGGGGCCTCCACTCCATTGTTGCCCCAGGGCCTCCACACCTTTTAATCCGGCCCTGGGCGCCAACTAGCTCAGTTTTTAGTTTGTTGAATAAGTAAATAATGCACACTGCCACTTTGTACTTATAATGCTATAATTTTGGTAAATTCAGAAGATACAATATTTTGTTGTGGTTCAGACACACATAACCCGGGAACCCCCGATGTCTCTCCCTCTCCCGGTTAGGTTTTAGGTTAGAGTCTTCCTCTTTTTTTCAATTCTCGTTTTCCAGGGTTACCAGTTACACAATATTTTACAACAAGGGTAATAAGCGCGTTCAGTGTGACGTCACGCGACCAATTTTTATTGGTGTAAATCAGTCTTTGGATGTCAACAAAGCGTATTATA
Organism: Gonioctena quinquepunctata; assembly: GCA_018342105.1. NCBI lineage: Eukaryota > Metazoa > Arthropoda > Insecta > Coleoptera > Chrysomelidae > Gonioctena > Gonioctena quinquepunctata. The sequence continues at coordinate 984,826 of JAFIRS010000175.1, forward strand.
TATAATCCCATGATATTGTATAGGTATATTGCTATAAGTAATAATAATAATAATAAGCTTTATAATATGCGCAATATGTGGCGGAGAGTGGAAGTGAAGTCTTATCATTTTCTTACCTTAGAGCGATTTATGCAAAAATGGGCGGGAACCAGCACAATTACCCTACTCCTTCACACGCTGAAAAAGGGGCCTATGGTAAAAAAAAAAGTCGGTTGTATTACAAAATGTATGTATTTATTTAAAAGTATATAGTACAAAGCATGTTGTGACTTAAAACTAAAATAAAAGACAAAGCAACTGCTGATAACCGGGTAGCAGCATTTGCTGAAACAATAACTAATTATCAAAATCATGATCATTACCATAGAATATCTAATCAGTACTTTTTACAAGAAAAATCAGCTGATTTCAATAGGAATATATAATTATAAATATACGATCTACCATCAACTGATTTTCGAATATACACAATTTGCAACATATATATATCGAAGAACAGCAATTACGGAGTCAGCATCTTTAGTGAGATTCTGAATTTGAAAGATTTTCGCTCCCCAATGGCATATCTATGAAATACGCTAAATTCTATGAACTGCATAACAATTGAAAGACACTTTTTTCCCGAAAGGTGGAATGTGCGATTTTTCGTATAAAAATTATCAAAAATACCTCTTCATTTAATTATTAATATCACTAAAGTATTACTATATTGTCAAATTGTCGTTACAATTACATTTGAATCACAGACTCGCAAAATGAAACCTAAGGATTCGAAATTTTGCACGAAAACACAAAGAAAAATAGAGAGACTGAAACTTACACAAATGTCATGAATTTGGAGTAATTCGAATAAAATTCATATGTTCGCATCTATCGATAACAGACATTACAAGTATTTCGGAGAAGAACAATATATTTATTTATCGAAGAAGTGAAATAAATAAAACGCTCGACCGCAAACATATAAATTCAAATAGTAAAATACTTGTTGGATCGTAAAACACTATACTAACAAAAATATACTAAGATATGTACAAAATGCATGTATTCTATATAATATTACAAACCGTTCAAAATAACAAGGCGTATCAAGGCACAAGAGTGAGAATTACGCAATTTGTATGTTGGCATTGTGAGTCAATATATTACGCTCTAACCGACAGGCACTTATTAAAATGAGACCACTTATCGTACTGCACTCGATCAATACAAAGATATTCGATGATGTTGCGTGGTTTCAACCGTTTCCGCATCAATCTCCTGATTGTCGTTCAACCATTAAATTAAATTATTGTTCATCGTGAATTCCATTGAAAAAAATTAGTTACTCTCCTCTTGATAGAATTCAATATTTTTCCATACTCCCAGTATACTTCGACAACTTCGAGGCTAAATTAGAAATGAGCAAGTATGCAGAAACTCCCTTCAAGTGAAATTTCCCCCAAAACTGATAAAGGAGAACTTTTATATGGTGCATAACAAGCAAGTACTTTTTTCAGAATTTATATTTTCATCAGTCTTTTCCTTACCAATTTTTCGTTTTCCTTCCCCTTGTCAGTGAAAATGTCAGTTATCTTTTCAAAAAGGGTAATTTATTAAATTTGTTCCTGCATTTCGGTATCCTGCATTCAAAAATTTAGTAAAACATTTTCCAATTTACCAGTAATGAACCGAAATAATATTAAAATTTACTTATGCAAAATATTACGAAGGCGTATGGGCCAACAACAAAATATTTTTTAAAATATTAGGAATTGTCAGTTTGAAATGACAATTGTCCCTTTGAACTGACTGACAATTGTCAGTTCAAAGTGCCATACGACAAAATTATTTTTTCAAACATTTGGAATTGCCACTTTGAACTGACAATTGTCACTTTGAACTGACAATTGATTTAAAACATTTTGAATTGCCAATTGTCATTTGAAGTGACAATTGTCACTTTGAACTGACAATTGTCAGCTTCGAACTGACAATTGTCTCTTCAAAGTGACAATTCCTAATATTTAAAAAAATAGTCTCTTCAAAGTGACAATTCCTAATATTTAAAAAAATATTTTGTTGTTGGCCCTCATACGCCTTCGTAAAATATACTTCCTTTGATGACGTTTTGAGAATCACTTTTCTCAAATCAATAGAGAATATGTTAATTCTGAATTATTTTTGATAAATTTACGTTTTTGAAAAGGGACAGAAGTGTTACCCCAAAAAGTATATTTTGCATATATAATTTTCAATATTATCTTCGTTGTGAAATATTCAAGGTAGTTCTGTAGTTTTGTTCAAATCTTAGGAATCGCCTGAAATTTTAGTATGGTGTAAACATAACCACCCTGAACCGACTCAAGAAATATTTAAATTGATCCACAGTCTAGTTTGTCAGATATTTGCAATTTAAAATGGTCTTTAAAGTTTAAAAAAAACACTCCGGTGGGTATACAGTACTTTTGTGGGAATAATTGAAAAAAAAATTGACAGTTTAGTTTTAAAGATCGACTGATGAAAAATATTAATTTTACTCGACACCGAACGAAGACACGACCAACTGTGACGACTTGGCAACAGTGTACGCTTCGGCCTACTCATTTATCAAAGGATTTGTCACTGACAAATTGGAAATTTTCTTACATTTAGCCACAAGAATTAGAACATTTCTTTTTTTAAATTTATTTTACTGTGAAATGTTTCACTTCTTGTCTTGTATTTGTCATTATTCTTTTTCTTAACATCTTCAACTTACAAAGAGCTCATTGATACAAAGTCCTGAAGATGAATTTAATAAAATTAGAAACGTTGGTCTATCCTACAGTGGTCGCTCAACCGACATGAAGCGCCTGCTATACTTTTCACCTCTTTTTTTGTTCAAACCACCGAACAACGATCATCGAACCCTCGTATCGTCGAGCGCAGCCCCTACCTTGGCGCGGACCACCTCTCCCGAGACATAACAAGATCACAACTATCGTCCAAACACTCAAATATAAATAGCATCGGAGCCTTTGTTAGTCTGATGGCCTGACGACACGTAAGTATTCGGACTGGCTATGTTTTCCGACCAATCCGAGTTGCACGACCGCGGCGAACTCGAGGACCAGTGTCCGGGGCTTTCCGGACTGGGAGTCGGAAAGTTTTCCGGCAGCAAATGGTCCGAATGCTGAGACGGAGGCGTCAAGTAGTAATTCTGCTGTTGGTATTGCTGTGGCGCCAGCGTGGCGGGCGTGGTGCTCGTCATTCCGGAATAGGTCATCGGCAGCTCAAGACCCGTCTGGCTAAAGTCGAAGCCCATTTGGAGGATTTGCGTTTGCGGCACGCCGCCGTGCTTCTGCTGGGTGGCGGCTCTCATGGCGGCGATGTGCGTGGGGCTGGTGGGGAGGGAGGGGCGGTTTTTTGCCGGAGAAGGCGAGCCGTTGTACCCTTGCGGAGAAAGAGACATGTTGGACTGCACCGAATGAGGGGGAGATTGGTTGGAATAAGGGGGGCTCAGCGTGTTGGCCTGCATCTGTCTCTGTTGCATCATCAGTGGGTCTTGAAATATGTTGAAGGCGCCGTAGTTGTTGTCCAGAGTGAAACCGAGGTTGTTTTTCACCACGTCCTCGTAGCTCGGGGGCTGTTTGTTGACCATCAAGCTTTCCAGACCTTGCGCCGCCAGATTCATGTTCGTATACAACGAAGTCGTGTCGTACGGGCTGGGCAGATTGTTCATCGGCGATTCGACCGGACTCAGCGACGATGTTATCGAGTCGATGCTTTGCGGGATTTCGACGTGCTGAGCATTCTTTTTATTATTGTTGTTGTTGTTCTTTTTGACGCTCGCTTTTCGACGCATGCTACCGGGGTTTGGGATCCCGTCGCCTTCGGGGCTGGTGGGGCCGCTGTTTTTACTGGGCCTCTTGGATTTCTGCCTTTTAGGAACAATGACTGTGGGTTGTTGTAACATGTGGCCAGTCGCTGATGCTGAAACAAAAAAGAAATATATGTACGAACTCTCCAAAAAAACCCAAATATCAATTTCAAATAGAATCGGAATTAATCAAATGAAATATTTTAAAAAATGGGAAAATGTAAGCCTATTCCACTCTTGCTTCCTGAAAATAGCCGTTTGACTTTTCTTGCGCATTTTTGCCTGCCAAACACGAATTCAGAAGAAAAACGCTGCGCTCTCATACCTTTTCTACGACGGCGTATTGGCGTATTTTTTTATTGAAATCTCAAAATTTTTACTTTTTTTCTCAAAATTTTGAGATTTTTTCTCAAGATTTTGACTTTTTTTCTAAAAATGTTGACTTTTTTTTCAAAATTTTGACTTTTTTCTCAAAATTTTGATTTTTTTTCTCAAAATTTTGACTTTTTTCTAAAATTTTGATTTTTTTCTCAAAATTTTGCCTTTTTTTTTTCAAAATTTTTTTTTTTTTTCAAAATTTTGTATTTTTTCTCAAAATTTTTCCTTTTTTCTAAAATTTTAACTTTTTTATTAACAAATTGCCTTTTTTCTCAAAATTTTAACTTTTTATTTTCGAAATTTTGATTTTTTTTCTCAAAATTTTGACTTTTTTATTTTCGAAATTTTGTTTTTTTTTCTCAACATTTTGAGATTCTCAAATAGAATCGGAATTAATCAAATAAAATCTATTCAAAAATGGGAAAATGTAAGCCTATTCTTGCTTCCTGAAAATAGCCGTTTGACTTTTCTTAAGCATTTTGCTTGCCAAACACGAATTCAGAAGAAAAACGCTGCGCTCTCATACAACGACGGTGTATTGGCGCCATCCTACCCATATTTTTTTTATTGAAATCTCAAAATTTTTACTTTCTTCAAAAAAATTTGAGATTTTTTTTCAAAATTTTGACTTCAATTCTCAAAATTTTGAGATTTTTTCTCAAAATTTTGATTTTTTTTCCCAACATTTTGACTTTTTTATTCTCAAAATTCTGACTTTTTTTCTCAAAATGTTGAGATTGTTTCTCAAAATTTTGACTTTTATTCTAAAAATTTTGAGATTTTTTCTCAAAATTTTGACTTTTTTTCTCAAAATTTTGAATTTGTATTCTAATTTTGACTTTTATTCTCAACATTTTGAGATTTTTTCTCCAAATTTGGCGCCAATATGCCGTCGTACTTTTCCGAGTTATAGCCCTTTTTAGCTCTAAATCGCTGATTTTCAAGCACCGTTATCTCGCGCATAAATCACTCAAAATGCCTCCTTTTATTAACAGCAAAACTACAAACACTAATCACTCATTTTCGGCACAATTTTGCACAAAATATAGCGTTCTCCAACACTTACAAACAACCTAACCTTTCACATCTGACAGACAAACTTTGGTAAATTTCACTTTTGGTATGTTGGTCATAACAAATAAATCAGCGCCAACTTTTCGATTTCAATCATGAACAGCAATTTCCCCTTCATTTGAATTGTTTATGTTTGAATTTGAAAAGTTGGCAGTGATCTATTTGTTATGACCAACATGCCAAAAGTTGAATTTACTAAAGTTTGTCTGTCAGATGTGAGAGGTTAGGACAGTTTGTAACTGTTGAAGGAGTTTTTTTCGATAGAACCGGCTATATTTTGTGCCGAAAATGAGTTTTGCGCGAGAGGACAGTGCTTGAAAATCACGCGATTCAGAAATAAAACGGGCTATAACTCGGGAAGAGTATGAGAGCGCCACATTTTTCTTACTGATTCGTGTGAGAGGCAAAAAAAAAATAAGAAAAACTGCACTTTTCATGGAGCAAGAGTACGATACACTTACATTTACCAAAAAATGATAATAGTTTATTGTCAGAACTCTGATGATGAATTTAAATAAATTCGAAACCTTTGCAGGGAAACAATAATTTTTATTCGACTTTATACTGATATTCCAACAAACCTCTGAATGAAAATCAGTTATTAAACTTATAGGACACTCTTGGAAAATAATAGAAGATAATAAAAGTTACTTCAGAAATTCTGCTACAGTTCTTCTGGAACTATCGACAATTTTAATTTTGTAGTAAATAAAATACTTTTGTGTTTTTTAGGAAAAGAAATAAAGATGATAATAATAATAACTCACTCATCATGTTATTGTTCGGAATAACATTGACCATCTGTGGACTCCTGGGCACGTGTTCGTCCAGCAACCTCACAATGTCGTGGTGCAACCTTTCACTCGCCACATCCCGCGGTAGCCTGTCCATGTGATCTGTAATTTCTCTGTTCGCGTAGGCTTCTAACAGAGCCTTGCAAGCTTGATAAGAACCCTCACGAGCAGCTAGGAACAAAGGTGTTTCATCCTGAAAAACATAAACACATATTGTAAAATCAACAATTCATGCAGACAGATTTGTTACATTAACATTTTATTCATGTCCCAGGAGGCTATGATTTCATTTTATCATGTTGCCTCCTTGAATAGCTGTCAAAGTTGGTGTGTGTTTGAAGATCCCGTGTAGCAATATTTTGGATTGCTAGTTATGTTAACTTGTGCCCCGTTTCTTCCAAAAAATTGATTGGATTGTTCCTTTTTATTGATAAATAGAGATTGGGCTGCACAAAGAACTACATAATTTCTCTGATGTGTTTAGCCTCTTGTGTGCAATTTATGTAACTAGCACAGCCTCCTGAGATAAAAATAGAACGTAATTATACTACAATAACCAAATCAAGAATTTTTCCAACCGAAACCGTCAAAATAGTGATTAAATCTGATCTGCCTCACCTTATCATCTTGGGCATCTCTATTTGCCCCGTTGGACAGCAAAATATTAACAGCCTCCACGTTATTAACGGCCGCAGCCCAATGCAGTGCCGTCTTCCCAGAATTATCGGCCGCATTGATATCGGCTTCGGCACTGATGAGATCTTGCACCATCCCTTCGATGGCCAAACGTGCGGCGAGGATCAAAGGCGTGGTGCCTTCGTGCATTCTAGCGTTAAGATTCGTGGCTCTGTTCCTCAGTAATATTTGGAAGACGCCGAGGGCGTCCGCGGCAACAGCCGCGTGCAGCGGGGTCCTACCGGTGTTGTCTTGGGCGTTTGCATCTGCACCAGCGTCTAGAAGTCTTTTGGCGGCATCTGCTCTCGCATACCTTTAAAAGAAACCTAATAAGAGAATGCAGATCCAGGCAAAATTATTGGTGATATGGGAGTTCCTCGGGGTTCAGTTATGTCTTTCTCTTCATGATGTATGATACAGTAGAATTGTATATTGCTTGCTAAACATATTCTAGGGATTAACAAATTAGATTAAATTTCAAACCTTTTTTCTGTAGGTGCATTTTTTCCCTTTGGGATGAAAAGTTACAATTTTGACAAAAAACACAACAAAGAGAATATACCTACATACCTAGGTAGGTACAATTTTTTTATTCGGGAAAATATTTAATAATGTACTAATTTTATATCAAAGAAAATGAGATAAAAACTTAATATCATATACATATGGAGGATTAAAAAATCAAAATTATAGACTATTGGTTCTGACCCGTGCACACAGCCATACTACTCCCTTTTCATAAAGATGAAGTTAATACCACCCAATATTCCAAGATGCATCAATATGACTCAACCATCGACTACCGAAAACTCAACGAGTTAACGATAAAGATAAATATCCTCTGCGCTCATTTCGGATTTCTTCGATAAACTTGGCAAATGCCAACCCTCTATCTTATGTCAGTATTTCATCAACTAGAAATCGAAACCAAAGATGTACGAAAGACAGCCTTCTCTATTGACAACGGCCACTACGAATTTGTTCGAATGCCATTTGGATTAGATAACGCTCCTTCAATGTGCCAGCGCATGATGGACAACATGCTTCTGGATATACAAAACGAACGGTGTCTACACGGAATTTCTTCGATAAACTTGGCAAATGCCGATACTGCACCACCCTCTAGCTTATGTAAGAATTCCATCAAATAGAAATCGAAACCAAAGACGTACAAAAGACAGCCTTCTCGATTGACAACGGCCACTACGAATTTGTTCAAATTCCATTTGGATTAGATAACGCTCCTTCAATGTGCCAGCGCATGATGGACAACATTCTTCTGGATATACAAAACTAACGGTGTCTACACGAAATTTCTTCGATAATCTTGGCAAATGCCGATACTGCACAACCCTCTATCTTATGTCAGAATTTCATTAACTAGAAATCGAAACCAAAGATGTACGAAAGACAGCCTTCTCGATTGACAACGACCACTACGAATTTGTTCGAATGCCATTTGGATTAGATAACACTCCTTCAATGTGCCAGCGCATGATGGACAACATTCTTCTGGATATACAAAACTAACGGTGTCTACACGGACGATATCATCGTTTAGGACCCGGATCACATGATTTTTGTGTGCAACAGGTGGACCCTCGAAAGGAACCTACTCGAAACAGAATTGAGAGTCCAAATAATAGTTGTGAATCTAATCCCAAGCATGATAAACAAAGATTCATGAAAAAAGGGACTATAAACGAGGAGTCATGGAGCAAAAGGAATATGAAGATAGGACTCACCAACGTGAAACACACTCGGTGAGGACGTAGGGCAAAGAAGACAAAATGTATCTTGGGTAAGAAAGGAAAAAATGCACCTTCGTAGATATACCTGAAGTATATCACTTCGAGAGTTCCGGGTATATTCTGTGGAAAAGTGGTAAGCTGTTTTTAGACGGTAGAAATCCGCCACCACCGGACGCAGAGGTGCATGCGTGTGTCTTTCGGAGTAATTTCGCGTGTACTCCGCTTCAACAACTTCCCGCTCAGTTTGGGTTGCCGTGTTCCAGAATTTAAAAGTCAATCTGTTGAGCTGAGACCCCAGTTACAATAGTAGATTTGTGGGCAATGAAGTGAGTGTACGAATTTTGTATTTTTTGCATTTGTTACTGAGCAACTTCACCTGAATACGATTGCACATACAAGCATTTGAAACGTCGTGAAAACCTTTGAAATCCATTAAGACGATGGACATCCGAAACGAGACTAATCAAGTTACCACATCGTCTACAACCTTCAAACAAACGCAGGCTAAACCTAGTATAGGTTAAGTAAAGTATGCCCTATCATACGATCACTAGTGAACATTGATCCCTGGATTATCTTATCTCTAGTGAAGGTGTCTGGAGCAAGTGGTCTTTCCCTACAATAAAAAGAAGCTGGCGCCCGAGGTATACCGTAACCTGAATCGAGGCTTAAATGTGACGAGTTGGGAGTAAGACACCATACAACGCCTTCTTGAAGGCTACCATTTCTGAGCCAAATCAAATAATAACTTACCTGGCTGCCAGGTGAAGCGAAGTCTCTCCCGTCTTATCCATGGTGGCATTCAACTCGGCGCCTTGTGCCACCAGATCCTGTATAAGAGCACCCGCGCCGTCGTCTTCATCCTCATCTATCCCGGTATCCATACCGCCACCCCGAACCGCCGCCACCATGATGGGAGTCATCCCGCAAGGCCCCCTCGCGTTGATGTCGGTGTGCTCGTTGCCTTGAGGAGGGGTGAGCATCGCCGGCGGTCTGATATCGGCGGCATCCAAGTGTTGTTGCGTCCAGCGAGGTTCCGCTTCTTCGTACTCGGTGATGGCCGTGTGGTCGCTGGAATATCCGAGATCGTTGCCACGGAAACGTTTCGGTTGCGGCATGTCGCTTTCGTCGTCAGACCATTGCGGCACGTGACCGTGGTGGCTGTTCGGGTCGATGTCCATGCCCGGTATCGAGGGGTTTTTACTCAAGTTGCGTAATTCTTGGCCTTCGGGCCCGCGCCTTCTGGATCTCCTACGCGTGCCCGAGTTGGTCCTCAAAAATCCTTCGGGGAACCAAGTGATACCGGCGGCGCGCTTCCTCTGAGTCTGGACGACCATGAAAATTATGGAACATAGGACGATGACCATCAGGACGCCTATCAGTACGTACTTAGCATTCGCCGGTGGATTTTCGTCTTCATCTAAACCAGTCGAACCATTTACTTGATAAATGGGGAAGGATGATGACAACGTGTGTTTGGAAGCCTTGGCCGCCAGGAATTCAGCGGCGGCGCTCGCCGTTTGGAAACAGAAATCCAGGTTGTCGTTCGTACACTTTCTATTGTCGATCTCGAGAAACACTTTGACGCCCGTTTGGGATTGCTCCGTGAAAGCTATGTGGTGCTTCTGTTTGAAGTTGTAATCTTGTAGAGGGCTCGTCGGCGTCGAGCCCATCCAGGGGTATATCATGTCGTTCCCGAGTTGATCTTTCTTCACCCTCACCGTAGTTCTCAGCTGATGACTTGTATCTCTCAGGAAGGCCACCAAGTTCTTCTTGAACCCTTCCATATCCATCAGAATCACCATGGAAATGACACCATCCGCCAAGTCCGGAGGTTCCTTCTCGCAATCCAACCCGTCCCAGTTGCATTCCGCATTGTTACACCCGTAGTCGCAATAACCGTTAGCGTAATGTTTCTGGCAATAAGCGTCGTATATGGGGTTGCACGCTTGGAGCTTCTTCTCGCAATCCCTCCCGTCAAACAGACATTGCGCGTTGTTACAATCCTCGTTGCATATACCGTCCATGAAAACTTCCCAACACTTGGTCGGAGCGGTGCAGTTCGCCCAAGGATTGATGCCCAGCGTGCAATCCTGACCGTCGAAATCGCACGCGTAAGTGTTACATTCTTCGTCGCACACCATGTCTCCTCTTTTCAGCGGGCACTTGTTCAGGATGCACTGTTGGCGCTGTTTCTCCAAATCTTTTTCGTACATGCTCTTGAAGTCCTGGACGGGGTGTACGGCTTTTCCGAAACCTGCGGGCGCCTTACGGTCGTAGATTTCGCAATTCTTGCCGGTGTATCTCGCGGGGCAGTAACACACGTAATCGCCCAGTTTGTTTTGACAGTCCGCATCCGGATGTAGGCAAGGGTTGCTGTCGCATTCGTTTATCAAGTCCACCTCGCAGTTGATGCCGGTAGTTTCGGCTGGACAGTCGCAAACGTAACCCCCTCCGTCTGATATTCGACAAACACCTCCGTTCTTGCAAGGATCCGAATCGCAGTCGAATCCGCTGAATTCACACCTTGCACCGTAAAATCCTTCGGGGCAGGTGCACTTGTGACCGGAATGGGTCGGGATGCAAACTCCTCCATTCACGCACGGACTGCCAGCGCAAATATCGACTTTACGCTCGCAATGACGCCCGATATAACCGGATCTACAGTTGCACTGATAGTCGTTGACCAGCTGAACGCAATCAAGAGTTCCCGGATTCGAACACGGATTCGACAGGCACTCGTTGATATCCCCTTCGCATCGTGGCCCAACGAATCCAGGCGGACAGTTACAATCGAACCCTCTCACTCTGTCCATGCACGTTCCGTTGTTATGGCAAGAGTCCGGTCTACAATCGTCGATGTTAACCTCACAGATGTACCCCAAAGTACCGGGTGGGCAAGAGCACAGGAAGCTGTCTACCAGATCGTGGCAGGTGCCTCCGTTCTGGCAAGGGTTCGGTTGGCAATCGTCCACGTTCAGCTCGCAGTTCTGGCCTTGGAATCCTTTCGGGCACACGCAGCTATACGATCCGATTAGGTCTCTACAAGTGGCGCCGTTTTGACAAGGCGCCGATTCACATTCGTTTATCTCCTTTTGGCAATAAGACCCGGTATATCCTTCCTTGCAGTGACATCTGTGAGAATTCCCGATAGTTTCGCAGGTACCGTTGTTGCAAAGTAAGTTCCAAGGAACACCTGTAAAATAAATCAGTGAGCGCGAACGCAAAACATTTGCTTACTAAATCTTACCTTTCTTCGTGGCAGCGTCTTTGCAGCTGACCATCTCGACATCGCACACTTTTCCGGTCCAACCAGGTCCGCACGTGCAAGAGTATTGGTTTTTGTTCTGTTGACAAGTAGAGTGGTTCTCGCAAGGGTTCGTGGCACACCAATCGACGTACTCGCCACAGTTCTTTCCCGTGTAACCCAACGGGCAATGGCAAGTGTAGTGCGAAGTATGGTCTTGACAGGTGGCACCATTCGAGCACGGGGAGCTGTCACATAAGTTTATCCTGTTCTGACAATTGGAACCAGTGTATCTGTAAGGTAAAACAGTTATTTAATATTGTTATGACACACGAACATAATGACTTGGACGAATTCGAACTTACCCAGGTTTGCAAGTACAACTGTACGAATTGATCCCATCAATACAGGTTCCTCCGTACATACAGCTGCTTTCGGTGCAGTCTTCATCGTTCGTTTGGCAGTTTATACCGGAAAATCCGAGCGGGCAAGTGCACGTGTAAGAGTCGACGTATTGATTGCATGTGGCGCCATTTTGGCACGGATTGGAGGCACATTCGTCTATGTCGACTTCGCATTGCCTTCCTTCGAAACCGTTGACGCAGAGACACAAGAACTGGCCGATTTCGTCCAAACAGGTTCCCCCGTTTTGACAAGGTGCTGAAAAGATAACATGGAGTTATTTAGGATATTGGTTACCTTATGTTAATTTATGGAAAAAACAGTTTTATGTTAAAGGAACACAATTTAATATTCGTATACTCACATGAAGCACAATCATCCGTGTTGGTGGCGCAGTCCTTTCCTTGGTACCCTCTCATACATATGCACATATAGGATCCATTGGTGTTCCTGCAGGTAGCCCCATTCCTGCAAGGCTTTGAGACTACGCATTCGTCCACGTCTTGTTCGCAGAACCTGCCAGTGTATCCTATACCGCAGGAACAGGCAAAGTCCATGAAGTTCGAACTGGGAGTGCACTTGGCGTTGTGCTGGCAAAGATTCGGTACGCAAGGATCTAATCTCTCTTGACATTCTCTTCCGGTAAAAGGTACCTCGCAAACGCATTTGAAATCGTTTACCAGATCTATACAGCTTCCGCCGTTCTTGCAGGGATTTATAGCACAGTCGTCTATATTGTATTCACAGTTGATGCCGGAATAACCAGGTTTGCATTCGCAGGTGTAGGAAGCTAGATGGTCTCGACAGTTGCCACCGTGCTGACAAGGATTCGAGGCACATTCGTCTATATTGATCTCGCACTGCTTTCCTCCGTAGCCGGACAAACAGTGGCAAATGAACTGGTTGACGCCATCTTCGCAACTGCCTCCATGTTTGCACGGGTTGGACTTGCACTCGTCCACATCGCTGAGGCATCTAGCATCGAAATACCCTCTCGGACATTCACATCTGAAGCCGTTGACCAGATCTATGCACACCCCACCGTTTGCACACGGATTGGAAGCGCATTCATCGATGTCGTTCTCGCAATGCCTACCAGTGAAACCGGGAATGCATTCACAAGAGTAGCTGAAAAAAACATTCAAATGAACCTAGCGGTTTGGATGCAAACCCGGGACATGCTGGAATGGTTTTCAAAAACTAACATGCACATCAACAACCAAGGATCGATAAATGAAATGCCGATTCACAGTTCATAGTTGAATGGGGTTTAACACATCAACTTATGAATTTAAAGAGTAATGAAGGTCATACGCTTTTTGAGGGGTTATCATTGTGGTGAAGATACTCAAATATTTGTAACAAAACGGATGATAGAAAAACGAGATTTGAAATTATAATTTCCCGAAAACTCATGGACGACCTTTTCGAACACTGCTTGTTTAAAAATAATGCTCTTCGTAGAAAATGGGTCCAGTTGCAAGGTCTTGAATTATTGTATTCGAAATACAGGGTGTTAATGAATAAGTGCGACAAACTTCAGGGGGTGATTCTGCATGAAAAAATAATGAGTTTGCTATATAATTTTTGTCCGCAAATGCTTCATTTTCCGAGATACGGGGTGTTAAAGTTTTTCTTAAAAACAGACTATTTATTTATTGCTCTGAAACCGGTCGAGATATGCAAAAGACATTTGGTGAGTTTCAAGAGGAAGTTAATGATCTCAATTTTTTTAAAGAAAAAAATTGTACGCCACTGGGATAATTCAAATAAAAAATTATTTTTGAATTCCTCGTTCAATTTTTGACAAAAAATCTCTCATGACTTTTGGAACGAAGTTCCTTATCGCGCGTTGCGAAAGGAGGCTAGACGGAATAAATTAAGACCAAAAGTTGTAACGACACTTTCTGCGTGCGCGTGTTTCTCTGTCTGTCTCTCTCTCTCTCTCATAGAAAGCAAGCCAGTTATTTTCGTTTCGTCTTTCTATTTCGCATTGAACAGTGTGGTGTCGCGACGATTATTTTTGTTGAGTGTATACAGGTTTTTTGTACATAATAAATAATGAAAAATAATAACAATAATGAATCCTGACAGTGTTTCTGCACAAGTTCCGGATATTGCTGATGGAGTTAGGTAAGTAGAGATTTTATACAGACAATAATAAATGCTTATGTATTTTTAGCAAGTACGCATTATAACCTCTCTTTACGATTGTGCTAACCAAGTCATACGCGTTATAATCTCTTAATTATTGTGTGTTTAGCAAGTGTACGCGTCATAACTTTAATAAATTTAAAAGCAAATAAATATTTTAATATCACAATATCAATGCGTATGTACTAAAATTGAGCCTACTGATTAAGTTTATATTACATTATATTTGTTAATAATAAAAAAAATATTATTATAACTTAAAAAAAAAATTATTACAATTCCTTCACTAATTAATTGAAAGTAACTTCGTTCCATCCGGGTGTCCCTTGACACCTCTCAACTTTTTTTTTTGTATGGGGCGCCGTTTTTATGCAAAAAAATAAAACATGTTAACGCGTATTTTTAATTTCTTTAATACATTATCAAGAACTATCTAATACCAGAACAATAACAGAAAATAACACTAGTAAATAAATAAAAATGACCTCTCTCGGACGTGATACAAGATTCAACTCTTCGCCTCATTGATTGTCGTATTCGCGCAAATATTCCTGGTGCATTTCTTACTGTCTCACAGCCGGCTATAATTCGATTCCTCAGCTCTTCAATATTTTCGACGGGAGTGGATTAAACTAATGGATTAAGAAAACCCCAAATGCAAAAATCTAGAGGATTTAAATCCGGAAATCGAGAAGGCCAATGTTCCGTACCTCCCCTACCTATGATTACGTACAATAATGCTGAAATGGACTGGTGCAGGAACCAGAAGTGTTGTCTCAGCTATAGAGGAATTTCTTCAAGAAGAACAGGTAACTCTTCCTGAAGGAATTTAAGGTAAGAGTCGCATGTTAGTCGTTGTGGGAGGAAATATGGACCGATTAAATGATCATCAAGTACCCCAAGCCATACATTTAATGAAAACTGATGCTTCAAAGATTCCATGTGGATTTTCCTCAGCCCAGAGGTGATTGTTATGGAAATTTCGTATACACTGTCGTCCAAAATTAGCCTCGTCAGTAAACAAAACGTCATTTAAAAAATTAGGAATTTGAGCGATTTGATGAAGAATCCAATGGTAAAAAACTAGGCGCGGAAAAAAGTCTCTAGGTAGTAGAGTTCGCACACGTTGAATATGGAACGGATACAATTGCCGTTCTTTAAGAATTTTAAATACAGTGGAGTTGCTTACATTCAGTATGTTGGCAATTTTTCGAGTACTTGTTTCAGGTGACTCCGCAATTAACTCGAGAACTGCTTCTTCTAGTTGCACAGTTCGTACTTCTCAAGGGCGCCCGCAGTCAGCCGTTTGTTTCTTAAATGTACAATTTTCGCGCAAACGTTGGTGAAGACGAGCAAATACTGTGTGATGGGAAATACTGTTTCCTGAATACAACTCAGCATACAATCGTCGAGCTTGCCGACCATTTCCATTACTTCGACCATAGACAAAATGCATGTCTGGCAATTCCGCATTTGTATAATTTTCCATACTTTTCGATTAAAGAAAAATTAATTACTTATTAACATTAATGTTATACCAAACTAAAAGCTTGAAAATGAAGAAACGCTAATTTGACATTTCGTTGAAATATTCGTATTTAACAGAATGTTGACAGTAGCCTACTAGCATCGCTACTAGATAATGTATTAAAGTAATGACAAATACGCGTTTTATTTTTTTGCATAAAAACGGCGGTCTATAAGAAAAAAAGGCAAGAGAGATTTTTTGTCACAAACTAAACGAGCAATTGAAAAATTTGAAATATCTCAGTGGCGTACCATTTTTTTCTTTAAAAAAATTTAAATCATTACCCGTATGCGCGCCAAAGATGAACATAACATCCTTAATTGCATGTCAAAAAATGCGCAATAACTACCTCTTAAAACTCACCGAATTTCATTTGCATATCTCGACCGGTTTCAGAGCAATAAATAAATAGTCAGTTTTTAAGAAAAACTTTAACACCCCGTATTTCGGAAAACGAAGGAAGCATTTGCGGACAAAAGTTAAATAGCAAACGGTCAATATTTTTTCATGCAGGATTACCCCCTGGAGTTTGCCGCACTTATTCACTAACACCCTGTATATGGTTATGAAATATAGAGAACGAATTGTTCATCTACAAGAAATGCCATGCGAGGTACTCAAATTAAGGGTTACAAAAGAGCGTCCCGGAATACTATTCAAATAACAGAAAAATATCGGTAAAGTCACAACAAACAACTTACGGTTCATAATACGGATATCCACTGAATGCGTGAAAAAAAAAATATCGCCAATTATTCCACCTACCCCATAATATTCACCCTACGATAAACATACCTGTTTATTCCGTCCATGCATTTGGCGCCGTTCCTGCAAGGATTGCTATAGCACTCGTTGATGTTGATCTCGCAGTTGGGTCCCGAGGTGCCGGGTTTGCAGAGGCACTGGTAGCCGTTGACCAAGTCCTGACAGGTGCCCCCGTACTGGCAAGGGTTCGACTCGCACTCGTTGATCTGGTGTTGACAAAGAGTGCCCGAGTATCCCGGATGGCAGGTGCAAGTGAAGGAGTTCTCCCCGTCGATGCATTCCCCGTGCAGGCACGGAGAAGAGAGGCAGTCGTTGATGTTGGTCTCGCAGGACAGGCCGTTGAAGCCGGGAGGACATTCGCAGGTGTAGGCGGCTATGGAATCGTGGCACACGCCGCCGTTCCGGCAAGGGCTCGACAGGCAGTCGTCGATGTTTATTTGGCATCTGGATCCGGTGAAGCCGGTGGCGCAGGAACATTTGAAGGAGTTGATGAGGTCGTGGCAGGCTCCGCCGTTGAGGCACGGTTTATCCTTGCATTCGTCGATGTCGATTTCGCATTGGGTTCCGGTGAAACCTGTAGAGAAAATGATGTCGCGTTGAGAGGGCTGTCGCTTGAAACTTTCGAAAAATATATATTATATATAGTATGATTGTCAATGTTATTCTAGAAAACTCCACTTCGGATCTTTACTAGAAGTAACCCTGCAAAATCCTAGGGCACGATAGCTCGGAGAACATCAAATAGAAGAGGGAATCAACCTAACCTGAAGCCATCCGATATCCTGAACTTTTTAAAAGCCATAGGACTGGAGGAACTGCTCTAGTCGTTGAAACATCCTAAAGAGCTGGGCAGCAGAAGGGGACACAATATTATACCGTATAGGGTCGCAGTGTACTGACATCCCACAACAAATAGAATAGAACTATGAAATTTCTAGAATGTTGCTTATAGTAGAGGAGACCGTGGGAGATCGACCTTCACCGATCTGATAACTCGATGAGACATATTTTTTATCAAATATAATTTATGCCTATGATAACTTGCCTATCGAAAAGTGTTCATA
This sequence comes from Gonioctena quinquepunctata, assembly GCA_018342105.1. Lineage (NCBI taxonomy): Eukaryota > Metazoa > Arthropoda > Insecta > Coleoptera > Chrysomelidae > Gonioctena > Gonioctena quinquepunctata. The sequence goes on from JAFIRS010000175.1 coordinate 1,002,499, forward strand.
GCTATTTTTAATTGAATTAATTTTAATCAATTTTCTTTCATCACCTTCACTCTTTTGATAACCGAATGAGTTTAATCTCAACTGATAGTTTTTAACACACAGCCTAGGTAGGCTTGCCTTTTTATTTCTATGCATGGCTACCTGGCAAGCAGATGTGAACAGGTAAGTCAATATAGGTAACTACACCGATCTGTTAACCAATCGAAATTGATATCAAAGGTGAGATAATTTAATTACAAAACCAATCGTATAGGCTTGCCTGCAAAAAATCGTACATAAAATATTATTGCCAAGCTATGAAGTTTTAGAATTTTAGCTATGTGATAGGTGCGAGAGAGAAAGTAGAGCGTCCGAGGTCCGTGTGATAGAACAGGACACAACATAGCAGCTGCACGCTACCTGACCGTTGAATGTATCCGAGTGCGCATGCTCGTGTACATGTGAGTGACAGTGACAGCTTTTATTTACACTCGACAGTAATTTTGAACTCTAATTTATTATAACTCTAATTTCGAAAACACGTGCTAAATAATATTAATTGTAATTTTAAACATGAGTAAAAAGTGTTTTTTGTGTGATACGAAAAAAGAAATTATTGACTTTGATGAAAATTCATTTAAAATTGGCTTTCCGTAAAAAACAAAACTTTAAGTATGGAGATATTCAATTAAGCAAAGAATCGTTGGATTTTGTTGGTTATAACTCCACGTGTAACAACAAAGTTACAGTTTTAAAAAAGAAGTACAACGAAGAATTTGATCAAGATTGCTTAAAATTGCGCCCTGAAAACAGTGGTTTGCTTTGAGACGATGGTCATTTTACACCAATTGGATTTGTTGGGGAACAAACACCCTTAAAAATTGATGACATCGCACAAATCATGGATAATGGAGATGAAGAAGAATTATTAGAATCTGATGTTCATTATTCAGCTTCCGGTGATTCCGATGGTGAATAATAAAAATTATAATAAATATTTGAATTTAATTTTTTATGTATTTTATGCTTTGTAATAAACGCTTTTAACAACATAAATGTATTAAATTTTATTTTTAATATTGATGTTTTTTTTTATTATACAAAATTTTAAAAGTAACACTTATTCTTTCCGCTTTACGGCATTTATTTGATTTTAAATATAATAAATTATTCTTTATTTAATTTTAAATAAAGAATATAGATTTTTTTATAATTTTTTAATTTTATAATTTAGCTATAAAATGAAAAAAAAAATGTTGAATTTTTTTTATTTTATTTATTAATATATTAAATTATTTATTTTTGATTATTTCATAGCTGTAAGTATATATAGTGTGAAATAATACAAAAATTGTGATCGAAATTAGAGTTATAATAAATTAGAGTTCAAAATTACTGTCGTGTGTAAATAAATGCTGTCACTGTCACTCACATGTACACGAGCATGCGCACTCGGATACATTCAACGGTCAGGTAGCGTGCAGCCGCTATATTGTGTCCAGTTCTATCACACGGACCTCGGGCGCTCTACTTTCTCTCTCGCACCTATCAAATATATAAAATTCTAAAACTTTCTAGCTTGGCGATAATATTTTATGTACGATTTTTTGCAGGCAAGCCTATACGATTGGTTTTGTAATTAAATTATCTTACCTATGATATCAATTTCGATTGGTTAACAGATCGGCGTAGTTACCTATATTGACTTACCTGTTCACATCTGCTTGCCAGGTAGCCATGCACAGAAATAAGTAGGCAAGCCTACCTAGGCATATTCTGTGTGTTAAAAACTATCAGTTGAGATTAAACTCATTCGGTTATCAAAAGAGTGAAGGTGATGAAAGAAAATTGATTAAAATTAATTCAATCAAAAATAGCTATAACACTTTTCGATAGGCAAGTTATCATAGGCATATTTGTTTATAAATTATATTTGATAAAAAATATATCTCATCGAGTTATCAGATCGGTGAAGGTCGATCTCCCACCGGCTCTTAGACTATTAGTGTATTTCATGGGAATGCATTCATGAAACTTCGGTTATGATGCCGATAACATTGTCGTTGTAACATTTTTATCGTAGATTTTTCAATTCACAGAAAAATATTTCTAGTCAATTGAGAATGTTTCTCTCTTCAACATAAATTACCCCACAAGAGGTTATCTTGAACGATGGAAGATAGTGATTAAAGTTTATCTTTGACTCGCAGATGATTCCACATCTGATTTTATGAACACCCTGTTCGCATTTTCAAACAAATCAAGCATTTTTAGAACCCACGTGTATTGCCAAATCAAACAACGAACAAAGTGTATACAACTACTGATAACAATTAGTAGTCCGTTCGAAAATAAACAAATTATTCAAAAAAAAAAAGTTAATGATATGTGAGAGAAAACTTTATGCTCTCTGAAACTAAAAACATACGTTTGACTGTTGCTGAAATATTCTACACCACGACACAACCGTGAACTTGACCGAACGATCGGTCATTTGAATCAAATTCCTGTAATGATTGAGGTTTGTATCTGTATTGTGCTTTGAAATTGTTCAAATGATTTATTCTACACAGCATGGATAATAACGTATACTAGGTATCTCGCAAGTTTTATTTATTCAATATGGAGTCATTATAACAGTATTGTGAATGACTTTCCACGTACCAATAAGTCAGTTGAAGGGTAGCATAGGAGTTTCAATGCGAAAGCACAAGCTAGCCATTTGACTTTATGGAAGATTTTGGACGTTATTCTGAGTGAGCAAGGTTTTATAGAGACGATCGTAGAACAGGTAGAGGCAGGAGAGGAAAGAGTTAGAAAACGAAAAAAATATAAAGGATCACGATGAAAAAATAAAAATGATGGTGACTGCTTGCAACTTTGAAGAAAAAGATGTCCTTAAGTTCTTGAAAAAAGTAGCTTATAATATTTCAATCTGATAGTTACGTTATGTTAGGTTATGGGATCATCAATCTATTTGGTTAAGTTTTATTAATAATTTTCGGTAATATTTGTTATACTGATGCTGATACTGTTATCCATCGCAAATAACAATGTCTTAAGCTTTATTAAATAGAAATTAACTGTTTGGTGAATTTTATTGAATTATTCAGTATTTTGATTGAATAAGACCTTATTGCTTGAGCGAAAATTGTGCGAGAGCAAATAACATGAGAGCAAATTGAATGAGGGCAAATTGGTTGAGAGCAAATTGTGAGAGATTTTCTGAGAGCAAATTTACTGGGAGTAAATAACATGGATCCAGAAAAACATGGGAAAAAATAAATTCTACGCGGACGAGAGTTTTTAGGAAAAAATTTCAGGGAATATATAAATTTGGATAGGACAACGTCTCTCGAGTCAGCTAGTATGAGATAAAGTGCTAAAACTTTGTTTAGAGATATTTGAGACATGTCTGAATCGAATACTATATCCACTATTTCGATAAAAAATGCCTTATAGTCGATCCTGGAGTTTTGACCCATATAATGGAACTCATTATAAATATTTTTCAAATTGCCCCACATGGAACAGAGCTCATTTACTACTAAATCTCAACGTATTATTTTTTTTTCAAATTCGTCTACGCGTTCAGAAATAATACGCTGCTTGCGGTATCAAATCACTCATACTGTACATATATAAAATATTTTCATAATACGATAATCAATACTTTACAAAAAAAAAAAAAACAGAGTTCTCAGTAAAAAACGCGAGTAATGTCGTACTGATTTATTGTTCGCGTTGTTCCGACAGAAAATATTCAATTCTAATTCGATAATTGTACGACGATCTTGAAAACGAAATTCTCGAAACAAATTCGAGCTCATGGATAAATAAACCAGTTTCAGAAGAAACTCGAATGAAATAATTGGCCCCGTTCTCAGGAAGCCGATTTCATGTTTTTCGTGTAGTGACACATTACACTTATAACCAATAAAAAAGAAAAACCTAAATTAACATTGACCGAAGAAGACATCTACCTAGACTAGAACATCGGCCGTTCTCCAATTAACTAAATAATCTGTACCATAACATGACTTGTTATTTAAATGAAATAGAATCTGACCACTCAATTCAAAAAATCGGATACATTTTTTAATTGAATACAGACAGCTATGCTTTTCCCGTTTGACCTATATATCTAAAATATTGGATGAGTACCACAAGTTGATTTATATGATCCAGAATTAGACCAGTGCTGAAGCCTTTGAAAATGGTAAAAAGTGAAAAAAAAAATAGTAGGATGAAACCCATTGGAAAATGAAGAGAATATAACAAAAATGAAAGGAAAAATAATTTACGGGCGATCTGAGGTCGGGAAGTGGAAGGGGGCGAGTTTTTAAGGGTAAAAAACGGTTTATCTAGATTTCCAGCAAAACTACAAGTCCTATGGAAAAAACTTAAATGGCAAAGTTGTAGGTAATAAAAAGATCTACAACTTTTGTATTCACACTTTCCTCACATAACCCCAAAATTTATGTGAAAAATTCAAATAACCAAGTTTTTGGTTTTTTATTTTTATCTTCTACAACATTTTTTTTTTCACGAAATTTGGTGAAAACCTCTTTTTTCATGTTCCAAACACACTGTAATTTTTTTGATTTGAAATATTTATTTTTACACCTTATTTTGACTTAATATCGAAAAAGCACCCTAATTTTAAATCGAAAATTCTCCCGTCAAAATATCAATTTTTTTTTTAAAATCGGTGAGCTTTTTGTTCGTTGAAATCTCTACTTTCTGATGGTATAAAAAAAAGTACATTACTGTGACAGAAAATGCAAAGAAAGGAAAAAACTCGAATCCGAATTTAATGACATCTACAATATTTTGAGAAAGTTGTAGAATCTTCTTTAAATTATATGCGTAGATGCCTATTTATTGCTATTTTGAGATAACTTGTATACCTGAGTGACCTACGGAAAATTTTAGCCCATCAAAAGGTATTTTATAGAGAAGTGGGGAAGGGGCTAGGAGGGTCTGGGCCTTACTACCTGTTATTTTTTTTTGTATGGATGAATAAATTGTTATCCCACTGAGGGGTGTGGGTGAATTTTTTGGTAGAACATATAACAAGTATTATATCAAGTAGTATAAAACACTATATACAATATAAATATTATCAATGTACAAAGAACGAGTTATAAAATGTTATAATTAATTATAATAATGTTAGTAATGATAATAATAATGCAAAAGTAATTAAATGTTAATAGATGTAAATAAATGTAAAATAATAATAAAATATAGATGTTTCAGTTTTGTTATTTTGATTTTTGGTACATATTCATTTTCATTGCATTTTCTGAGAACATTTACCACAGTAATGTATATTTTTTTTTACCCTATCAGAAAGTAGAGATTTCAATGAACAAAAAGCCCACCGACTTTTTTAAAAAACCTGATATTTTGACGGGAGAATTTCTGATTGAAAATTAGGGTGCTTTTTCGATATTAAGTCAAAATAAGGTGCAAAAATAAATATTTTAAATAAAAAAAATTACAGTGTGTTTGGGACATAAAAAAGTAAGTTTTCACCAAATTTCGTGGAAATTTTTTTTTTGTAAAAGGTAAAAATTAAAAACCAAAAACTTGGTTATTTGAATTTTTCACATGAATTTTGGGATTATGTGAAAAAACTTTTTTCCATAGGACTAGTTTTGCCGGAAATTGAGATAAACCGTTTTTTACCCTTAAAAACTCACCCCCTTCCACTTCCCGACCTCAAATCGCCCGTAAATTATTTTTCCTTTCATTTTTGGTTTAAAAAATTATCGACCCGGGTCTATATTCTAAGATCTCGTTGTTATTAAGGAATATTAGTTTTGTATGCAATACTAATGTTTTCGTGCAAGAAAACAAAAACAAAATCGTGTGCGATCGGGGGACCCCCATCACTTTAATCATCCTCCATATCACTCCCCATATTTTGATGTGTTGTTCGAAAAGTGTGGTGAACAAAATTTTTCTTCTGGACAGAGATTTTTTAGCGCCTTTTCCTCACCCCCTTTCCATTCCCCACATTTTTGATGGGTTACACTCACCAATTTCTTTTCGTTTTTCGATTCACTTAGTGTTTTTGAACTTTTTTCAGTTTATTCATACTCTGCGCTAACCTGCTCGGCTCGGGCCCTCGTGAAATAATGTCTTTTTACGGTTTTTGTCACTGGGCGATCCATTGTGGCTTTTTGTTTTCAATTTATCCACGCTTTTGTCGCGATCTGCACCTTCATCGCTGGATTCTTCCATTGGGGTCATTTATTGAACTTTTCCAGCTGTGGTTGTTTGTGTCCTTTCACTTTTCACTTTCGTGGATTTTGAAATCCTAGCCTCACTTTTTCACTATGGCGAACCAATACGGTCGAAACTCCCATACTCGGCGGTTAATAAGGGTGAAAATGGCCTGCAGTTTCCAATGGCCAGATATCCTGTTAGAAACACTATTTTCACTATTTTAGGCATTTAGATCACTTTCAGCACACTGTTATATTGTTTTTAGGTTAACGAAGGAGTCTATAATTAACTTTTTCAACACTTTGGGGTTTATACAGCACTTTAAACTACTGAATATCGTTCCAAAAAAATCCCAGAAAGTTGCAAAACATGTTTTTCGTCCTTTTCGAATGAAAACATTTTTTATATAGTGTTTTAGACAGTTTGTTCGAAATCATGTTATAAATTAGTTTGAAACTGTAACCGTTATCAATTGCAATTTGATTATATTAAATTCTATATAGAATTTTTTTTCGGTAAAACTAATATTCAAAACCAACGTCATAATCATGGATTACTGATAAGTGGTTTGAATTGGCAATAATTCGGTCTAAATGTTGGGGAAAACAATGTTTTCGAAACTTTGGGCAAGTATAAAAAAAAACAAGAATGTTGATATGGAATTCTTAAATGATGTTTAGATAAAAATACATATAATGTCCAAATCAATCTATGGCGAAAAAAATCTATGAAAAAGGGGAAAACAGATACAAAAAATATACTTATATTTCTGGTGTGAAAGAGTAAAATCGACACAATACGTGAATACAGATACAGGTTTTTGGAATATAAAACCATACTCATAAAGACTGTTAGCAATCGTCAACCGTGTTTGATAATACCCCATTTTTAATATACAAATGAAAAAACTAAATAAGGAATAAACCACCTGCTGTCTGATTTTGAATTTGTATCAATTTTTGTTTTCTTTTTCCCATCAGACACGATGTGTTCAAGTTTTCAATGGCAGATCTATTTTCACACATTTCCCTTATTTATTGTTTTTTCAATTATTTCCTGAAAGAGTCTTCTTTTAAAATTGTTTTTCGTAATTTCAAATTACAAGTATGGAGGGATGACTTGGTGTGCAAAACTTGTTTTTTTTTCAGTGTTCAGTCATCCTGGTTCTCAAGTATCTTCCTGTATGGCCTATGTATACTTTGTCACAATCAGCACATGGTATTATGTAAATAAATTTGTGTCAGTTTATATCCTGTATAAAAACTATGTATTCGTTTTGACGTTTCTTACTGATTGTTAAGTTTCCATATCTGAGAATTTTGCTTAGTTGTGTTATTAAATCTTCTACAAACGGTAGCTTGACATATTGAACGTTTGTTGGTGTTTTTTTTCTTTGTGTATTTTCCATGACTGAATTTATTTTGTTTATAAAGTAGTAGATGCTTTAGTAACATTCTTTCGATTAATTTCCAATTTAACCTAAGAGTGTGGCTCTATGCATGAGAAACAGATAATACTTTGGGTAAATTAATTGAAAAGAACTAATACCACCCAAACTTTTACATAGGTCAAACAAGCAAAACATTTAAGAAAGAATATGCGACCATAAAAATAATTTTGTCAATTTTAAACGTAGAGAAGAACTCATCCTTCTAGTGAGTTTGGAAATCAATAAACACAAACTCACAATAATTACCGGGCGAGCAGATCATAACAAAACATTGCAATTGTAATTTATTTCAACGATTATGGTATTGTAGCGAAATACCGTTCATTCAAATTCCTTCTATCGTCTCCGTGTACAACATTTTACAACAGTGGGTGTTTTTTATTGTTTCGCGATTCTCGTTTTACGATTAGGACGGAGGCAATTAGCAGCAACACTTAACGCCTTATTTTAAATCCATGTTAACTACTAGCAAGCTCTTCTTCCCGACCGCTACTTCTGTCACTTCCTTCCACGATCTGGTTCTGCTACATTGAGAGCTCGTTAAAAATCCGGGATATGAAATAGATACATCATGTGATCTTTGTACAATCGGCGTTATTTCGTTCGGACAGAATGAAGTATTCGAAACATTTCTCGTAATCCAAAGAGAAAGGTATCGATTAATTAGTAGCCGGTTGATTGGAAATTATTTAAAATCGACACAGACGGATTCTTAGCGCTGCGGAGGTATGTGTAGAGAGAAACCTGCAATACAGGATATCTGAATTTGGTAAAACATCCAGGTAGTCGTCTTGTTTAGTGCCTATGTTCTTATAAGGGCACTATGAGAGACGTGGCGTGCTGTAGAATATTCTTATCGATAGCTCGACTCGATGATGGCATTCTGGCATATGCCCTCGGATCCGTGTACGAGGGGTAAGTCGATTGTTTCCCATCAACTGGAATGTGCCGTTTACTTTCTAAAAGAACTGAGAATTTATCTGTTTTGAAGTGAAACTGGGTATTTCAATATCGTACGTGTCATTTCAGAAAATCAAATCAGCAAAATCTGTACTTGTAGGTACTTTCCAAACTATATGTATTGGAAATGGAAGAGAGTTATCAAATCCTGATGTCAGAGCAGGTTGCTATTTATGCAGTTTGAATTAGACGTCGATTTTTCTTATCAACTGGAATGTGCCGTTTACTTTCCAAAAGAACTGAAGATTTATCTGTTTTGAAGTGAAACTGGGTATTTCAATATCGTACGTGTCATTTCAGAAAATCAAATCATCAAAATCTGTACTTGTAGGTACTTTCTAAACTATACTGTGTTTGGAAATGAAAGAGAGTTATTAAATCCTGATGTCAGAGCGGGTTGCTATTTATGCATTTGAATTAGAGTCGATTTTTCTTATCAACTGGAATGTGCCGTTCACTTTCTAAAAGAACTGAAGATTTATCAGTTTTGAAGTGAAACTGGGTATTTCAATATCATACGTGTCATTTAAAAAAATCAAATAAACAAAATCTATACTTGTAGGTACTTGTCAAACTGTACTCTATTTGGAAATGAAAGAGTTATTAAATCCTGATGTCAGATGCGGATTACTATTTATGCAGTTTGAATTAGCAGTCGAATTTTCTTATCACCTGGAATGTGCCGTTTACTTTCTAAAATAACTGAAGATTTATCTGTTTTGAAGTAAAACTGGGTATTTCAATATCGTACGTGTCACTTCAGAAAATCAAATCAGCAAAATCTGTACTTTTAGGTACTTTCCAAACTATACTGTGTTTGGAAATGAAAGAGAGTTATTAAATCCTGATGTCAGGTGCGGATTACTATTTATGCAGTTTGAATTAGCAGTCGAATTTTCTTATCACCTGGAATGTGCCGTTTACTTTCTAAAATAACTGAAGATTTATCTGTTTTGAAGTAAAACTGGGTATTTCAATATCGTACGTGTCATTTCAGAAAATCAAATCAGCAAAATCTGTACTTTTAGGTACTTTCCAAACTATACTGTGTTTGGAAATGAAAGAGAGTTATTAAATCCTGATGTCAGATGCGGGTTGCTATTTATGCAGTTTGAATTAGACGTCGATTTTTTTATCAACTGAAATGTGCCGTTTACTTTCTAAAATAACTGAAGATTTATCTGTTTCGAAGTAAAACTGGGTATTTCAATATCGTACGTGTCATTTCAGAAAATCCAATCAGCAAAATCTGTACTTGTAGGTACTTTCCGAACTATACTGTGTTTGGAATTGAAAGAGAATTATTAAATCCTGATGTCAAAAGCGGGTTGCTATTTATGCAGTTTGAAATAGAAGTCGATTGTTCCCCATCAACTGGAATTGCTTGAATGTGCCGTTCACTTTCTAAAAGAACTGTGAAGTTTTATCTGTTTTAGAGTGAAACTGGGTATTTCAGTATCGTCAATTCAGAAAATCAAATCATCCAAATCTGGAAGCAAGTCTGCCACATTCGACCCCCCATAACTTCGCTTGTACTTTCACAAAATTCTGTTTTCTGATGAAGCAACGTTTAAGAATAACGGATCGATCAACAGACATATTATGCATTATTATACAATCGAAAATCTTCGCTGGTTGAGGACCTATCCTAACCGTTGGATAGGCAGAAGAGGCACTATACCTTGGCCCGCGCGATCGCCAGACCTTACTTCTATAGATTTCTTTCTTTAGAATAGAATATAATATTTATTCATCCATGAAATAGGACATGTCAATTAAAATGTCGAAATGAATCTGAATATTAAATTATAGTATAAGACACATTATAAGAAAAAAAATAAACATACATTAGTAAAAAGTAGAATTCCACATGGAATGGCTAAGATAGAACATTCACATACGGAAAATCATTATTTAAAAAATAAACTCGCAGTTCACCCATAACTGAGATACTCAGTGGTGGGATAAAAACTATGCAATGCAAGGAATTATCTAACTTTCTTTTTGAATAAGTCGTACGATTGTATATCTTTCAGCTCGGGTGGTAGATGATTGTATAATTTTGTAATGTTTTTGTTCCTGCCAGCGAAGGAGTCTTTTTATATAAGCTTTGGGGATACGTGAAGGAACGGGTTTTCAAAGATCGTCAAAAAACTACACATGATATGAAAAACAGCCTTCCGTTCAACTAATGGAGCAATGCTTGCTAGAATTTGGGGCTCATTTACTAGAAATCTAGCAGCTTGTGTGAGACATGATAGTGACCTATTTGAGAATTTATAAATAGCCTTTCCTCAAAATTTTTCCTTTTCCTTTTTTATCAATATTTCTTAATTTTGCAACATAGCTCGCACATTTTACAAAGTAGACCCCACAAACCCTATTTCGGCAAAAAACTCTTGAAAACTGCCATCGATCTCACTGTGCCTAACATAACTTTGTCAGGAGTAACCATACCACTGAAGTCATCCATATCGATGCTTGGTATTACTATCAGCAATAACCTTTCCTGGGAAAATCACGTGAGGTCCATTGCCAAAAGTGCATCCCAAAAACTTGGTTTTTTGTTTCGTGCCAAGAGCTATTTCACCCCCACCCAGCTGCTTATGATCTATAAGGCACAGATCCGACCTGTCCTGGAATACTGTTCCCATATTTGGAGCGCGGCACCTAAACATATCCTGAGGCTATTGGATTCTGTCCAAAAAAGGGCAATTCGTCTCGTCGGTGATGCCTCGCTTACAAACTCGCTCACTTGTCTGGAACACCGTAGAAAAGTTGGCGATTTGTCTCTATTTTATAGATATTTTCATGGGCGATGCTCTTCTGAAATATCAACAATCGTTCCTGCTTTGGCAGTCTCTTCGAGACTAACCCGTCAAGTTCAGTCATCACACCCCTTCGTGGTCACTTTGGAGACCTGCAGAACATCACTTTCCAAAGACTCGTTCATCCAACGAACAGCGAGGCTTTGGAACTCATTGCCTAGGGAGGTGTTCCCCGAGGCATACAACCTCCAGAAATTTAAGAAGAACACCAACTCCTACTTTCTTTCCCTTGGTTCCCACGATGTTCTCTGAACATTACAGGATGTCCCTTTTCGTGGGAACCAGAACATAAAAAAAAAATGCAATGATGCAATAAAATATAGGGTGTTGCATTTGAAAAAGTTGAGTTATTGTCATTTGTAATTGTGCGTTATATCGACAATTTAGTAGCGAATTCAATTTCCATTTAAAAAATCGAACTTTGCTTGCTAAACAAAAAATGTTACGGAGCTTGTACGCACCCTGTATGTAAAGAGGATTGGAATTTATTTTGTGATCAATATTCCTCAGATACAATTCAACAAGTTAACCCGCACTTAAAAAAATTACAGGTTTTGCACCATTCTAATGCTGGAAATGGTCGATTGTAAAACATCAAAAATCCAGCGCGATTATAGAAGAGAACGCATGAACATTTTTTTTTGGGAGCCATTATAATTTCGCGTTTCAATCTTGCCACAGCTAGGCCACGTCCGAACAAGAATCTGATTACAAAATTACACGTTCAGTATGTGGGCTCATTAGCGATGAATCAGAGCCCGGTTTCGGCCGAAATTTCTGCTTAATAATGTAAAGGTTGCGTGCCGGATCGCTTTTTCAAAGATTGGAAGTCATTTCGAATCTTTCGGCCCCGTCATCTCCCGAGGCGGTTGATCTACGGGGTCACAAGTTTGAACTCCGGCTTTTTTAACGGCCTCTAAATATCGACCGCCAATCGCCCTTTTACCCAACCGGTTATTCTTCATATAGGTCGGAGGAACGGTCGGAGGTCGAAGTAATGACTTTCTTCGAGTTGGATTTGAAATAAATAATAGTTTGAAAAAACTAAAAAACACGCTTTTATAGAAAACCAGACTAAAAAAATGGATTTTATTTAAAAAAAAGCGTGGGGTGCATGGTAACAATTACCTGTGATCTGAGACATTTCTCATTTTACTGCCCTAGGTAATGTACTATATAATTATTGATACCATGCATCCCACGATTTTTTTTAAATAAAATAATTTTTTTTCTTATTTTCTATTTTTTTAGTCTGGTTTTCTATAAAAGCGTGTTTTTTCAAACTATCATTTATTTCCTACTTTTTAGTGTGGTTTATTTATAAAAACTATTATTTTTTTGCAAATTGAAAAATGGAATAATCTCATCAAATTAGGTAATCTTAATCTCCGACCCCAAAAACCCCCACATACCAATTTTGAATAGAATCAGACCATAACCACAAAACTTGGCCGCCATTTTAAGCCGCCATCTTGAATTTTTCAAGTTTTACAAAAGAATCATAATATTCGACCCCAAAAACCCCACATACCAATTTTGAATAGAATCAGACCATAATCACAAAATTCGGCCGCCATTTTGAAGCCGCCATCTTGAATTTTCCAATTTTTACAGAAGAATCATAATATTCGACCCCAAAAACCTCCACATACCAATTTTGAATAGAATCAGACCATAATCACAAAACTCGGCCGCCATTTTAAAGCCGCCATCTTGAATCTTCCAATTTTCACAAAAAACTCATAATATTCGACCCCAAAAACCCCCACATACCAATTTTGAATAGAATCAGACCATAACCACAAAACTTGGCCGCCATCTTGAATTTTCCAATTTTTACAAGAGAATCATAATATTCGACCCCAAAAACCCCCACATACCAATTTTGAATAGAATCAGACCATAATCACAAAACTCGTCCACCATTTTGGAGCCGCCATCTTGAATTTTTCAATTTTGACAAAAGAATCATAATTTCCGACCACAAAAACCCTCGGATACCAATTTTGAAGAGAATCGGACCAAAATCACAAAACTCGTACGCCATATTGGAGCCGCCATTTTGTTTTTTCTTCACACAAAAATTTCTTAATGCATTGTCACCGGAATTATGTACATCTCCCAAATTTCAAATCATTCGGACGTCTGGAAGTGGGTCAAAATCGCGCCCAAAGGAGTCGGTTACAAACAAACAAACAAACAAGTGAAGCGTGTAAAAACCCGCCTAATCGACTAAAGGCGAGACATTGTCAGGACCCTAAAAAAATCTTAGAATGTTCCGAATTCAAGAACATAAGGAGTATGTCTTGATATTTTTTAGGGTAATACACTTCCACAACCAGAAAATTAGATAAATTAATCTAGTAAATCTATACGAGTACAGAAGGGCAATTTAATTACTTTGGTTGGACAAGTTATTGCTTTTATAGGCTTTTTTTCGAGAAGAAAAAATATTCATCCCATTCATGGGATATTTGGATACAAAGGTCATAGTCATTTGACCAGTATCCTACTTGCTAGATCAGATTTGTTGGCGACATTTTGGTTATATGACCCCAAGGCTCCGAAACCCTGAATGGATTCATAGATGATCACCCCACTACGAAGTTCACAATGGAAATCGCAGCTGACAAGTCCCTCCTTTACTTAGCGATTTCTTTTCTCACACAGTATACAGGAAATCAACCAAACTAAACTAGCTCATCCGTAGATCCATTTAACTCACCCATTACAATAGACCTCAAGAAGAACGAGTTCAAAACCTGTACACCAACTCACAAATCAGCAGATAACTCCAGCATCAACAAACCTGTTCTCCAAACCCTGAAACTCCAGAATTGGTACAGCCCCAAAAAAACGCGACATTAGAACAATATTTACAGCCAATAATCTAATTTGGAAACCCCACAGATCTAAAACTACCATAGTCAGTTTTTCAACATAATACAATTTAATGAATAAAAAAATCAGTAGTGTTCTTTGGGCAGATATTGTTGACGGTTTTCATAATGAAAGCTATATATATATATATATATATATATATATATATATATCAAAATCATCCCCAGATTTGTGATCCTCAAAGTTCAAACCTATGACAATGAAGAAGAAATCTGTAGTGTCAATAATGTATATTTTAACCTGAAAGAAATGAATATAGAGTCTATAAAAATAAAATGAATCGATAGATCAGATGGTTTAGCATAAGAAATTTTTTTCAGTATTTCGAAAAAAAAAATTGTTATAGCTGGACACAAACGAAATGTTAAGTTTTTTATTTGAAAACTATCCTGAATGAAAATCAATAAGATTTTTGTTACCCGGACCGCTCTGTCAAAACTAACCTGATCAGTTTTACAAAAACAATTATTGTCTATTCGGCATATAAACAGTGCCGTGTATACCGATTTTTCAAAAGCATTCGACAAAGTACATGACCAGATATTGTTGATTATTCTAGAGAATATCGGTATACACGGAAATCTCTTGGCAGAGATAAAATCATACATATCAAATCGATCTCAAATAGTCACGATAAATAACTCAACATCAACTACAGTAAACGTCAAGTCAGGCATTCCTTAGGGGTCCTATTTGGGTCCTCTGTTATTTTCTATGTACCTACATAACATTTGAAATGTTTCGAAGAAATCAAGGATTCGTCGGATTGTTAATTACTACAAAGTAATTCGCTTGCCTACATATGCTCTCACTTAAAAAAGCATGAAATACCATGTTCTAAAATTTCTAGAACATACATAGGACAAACTACCAGGCAAGTAAGCAGCAGAATCTACGAACATCTGACCCTTCCTCGGCACGTGAAGAAACAGGCCACCTAATAAACTCGAGAACACTAAATCCAAGAAAGTATTGCATACTAGAGTAATTCATGACTCTGAAAAAACAACCACTCAAAACATAAAAATGAATTTTTCGACATACCCTGAAAATAACTACTACAAAATTTCAGAACTACAGGAACTTCGAGACATACAGTGATGAGTCATTTATAAAGATTTTGGGTCACATATTAAAAGTATATTCAGGTTTTAGAGTAGTAACAATATTTTTCCTAAAGTGCATTTTATTTAGATTTGCTGTTTGAGGCTTATGGGCTACGCCTTTATGTTTTGTTAGAGTTCCTTGTCTAGTCCCATATTTATCAATAGACCACACCAGTCAGACTTTAGGACTTCTTATACTCTTGCCTTGATAATTTGTGAAAAAAGTTTATGTTTTCAACATTGTGGGGAATAACAAAGAGTTTGTTTGGATCATTGGTGGTTAGAAATACGTGCCAAGAAAGTAAAACAAAACGTTTTTTTACTCGAAACTCCATTTTTTCAAATGGTACCATAATGGTCATTCGAAAGTACCATCGATGGGGTACCCCTCCATATTAATTCCTTTTGTGAATAACCAATACGAACCCATTGATGGTACTTTCGGAAGACGTCAGAGTACCATTATGGTACCATTTGAAAAAATGGAGTTTCGAGTAAAAAAACGTTTTGTTTTACTTTTTTGGCACGTATTTCGGACCACAATGCTATTTCAATCGAAAATGCGATAGTGTAGCATTATTTTGATTATTTGGAATGATTTCATGGCTCTCTAGATCGAAAAATAAATTGGGTGTTCTGACAAATGAAATATCAACTATAAGGTATCATTGGATTCAGATAATTACGAAGATTTCAAAAATGTAATAATATACAGGGTGTTCCATTAGAAAATCGAAAGTTGATGTCATTTTCGGAAAAAGCAGAAGTTGTTTTTTTTTCCAAAAATGTCTAAAAGTGCCGTCTAGTGAGCATATTCAATGTTCCAAATTTCAGAATCATGAGTTTCTGTCACACGATATATTCCTGTTTCTGCGCCTTCTTCCGTTTTGGAGCCATTTGTGTAGCAGGCAAATTCAGCATTGATTGAAGATCCTTCCTTCCATGTCTCTCTGTCTGTTATATCTGTTTTCCTATAGTATGTGGAGGCTTTTTATATCTGATTCATAGAAGAATAAAACAACGAATTAAAAGACGGAAAAGAAAAAATAGATCTGCTTTTCGGAAACTTATTAGGCGAAGTTTTGTATCATAAGTATTGTAATTTATGTTTGAGTAGTATTTTTGTATAAGCTTCACTACCTATAACTTATTTCAATCAAAGCAGATTTATTTCCTGTATGACCTTGTAGTCAAGTCAACTGTAAATATTCGATGTTTTCCGTAACTGAATTTTCCTGGTTTAAGATCCAAACAAAAATTACAAGGATGGGACATGATGGTTAAAAATGTGATGAAATCGTTGAAAATAATCTCAAACATTCATCTGAGTAAGAAAAAATGTTGCTTCCTTCTTAGAGTTTCAATATATCTATTTGATGGTCATATCCATCATCATTTCGTTACAACCCATTTTTCGAATAATTCTTCCGTATTGGCCAGCGATATTTCTACTTCCGCCTCAATTTTAGAAACCGGATCTGTCATATGTTTGCACGACGACGGTCTAGCATACCAACATCGATCGAAATGACTTTCATCGGCCACAGCATTCCGTATATCGTATTCCATATTTCACTCTCCCACAATGCGCCATGTTATTGATAATAAGCCGTGCTCGAGCATCTATCTATATTACAGCTCTGTAAATTATAAGAGTTTAAACTTTATTAACGGTTCTTGCACGGAGCAGAACTTTTCTCGGTGATCACGCCCATTTCTAAGCCTCGGTATCTCCTTCTTTCGCTCGGCGATGCCCTCTACTCCCACACAACGAGCATTTCTCGTTTATCTATGCGCCGATCGAAGATTATCACTCTAAACGTTGAACGGTCTATGCAAATGAGTCATTTCTATTGATGCACGATTCGATTTTTATTTGTAGGAATCCTTTTTATGTCAAAGTACGACCGGATTTTATCGCTCTTATCTCATTCAAGAAAGAAACTTGGCGTCGAAGCAGGAGTCCCCCAGGGAATGGTCCTGGGACCAATCTTATCTTGTCACGCATACCATATGCCAAAGGATTCGTTTTGCAACTTTTTCCAGAAAATATTGTCAGAAAATTATCTTGTTAACATCTTTTTAAAATTACACTTTTTACGCAGTCGGGTTTTTGATTTTTTAAATTAACTTTTTTTTTCATTTTCACGAGAGGTTTGTATTTTATCGGGTAAATTTGGGTTGTTTAATGAGAAACTGTTGCCTAACAATTAGACGAGAAAAACTGTCAACTATTAAAAACGCGACACCAAAGGTGGAGCGTTTTTAGGTTGGCAGTTTTTTCAGTCAAATTGTTAAAGGAAACAGTTTAGAATTTGAACAACACAAATTTACCTAATATCAATACAAACATCGAGTGTAATTCGGCAGGACAATTTAATGAATAAGAAATTTAGAAACATATCAATGAAAACTTTATTTATGGAACATTAAAAATAAACACATTTTTATTTGAATGTACAACTATTAAAAACACAGTAATTGAAATTCATACTATAGTCTAGTCAACAAGTGCTTTTTGGACCAACTTTTTTCAGCAGTCTCCGAAAATTATGATCGAGGTGTCATTCGATTCGGAATGACATCTAGATGATTTTTGAAAAAAATTAAGTTCCGCTTGCAAAAATTGTAAAAGTTATTAACAATTAACTAAAAAAAAAGGGGGTTTGGTTTTTTGCAAATATCTCAAAAACTAATGAAGATTTTTCAAATCTGAAAAAAGATTCAAAAAGAAGGAGGAAATTTCCTAAAAAAGTTTTGATTCCCGGAATTGTAGGATTAATATTTATAATTTTCCCAGAGGGATGAAAATACGGCCGAAAACGGGTACTCTGGCTTGGGCAAGCCGCGCCCACTTTGGACACTTTAACAATAAAAATTATTTAAGCATACTAAATATGAAAATAAAAAATTGAAAAAATTCAGACACTAACTGAACAGATGAATGAACAATAATCCGCTTGAAAAAAATTTTATCACAATTTTTCAATTAGTTATTCAATAGTTAATTAATAATTTTTTCTGCTTGAACGTGAACATTTCAAGTGTGATAATTGTTAAACTTTAAATTTAAGATTTTTTCCTCTCTTGGAGCAATTCTTGAAAGGCTTCAAAATAGAACCCCGTTGGAACAATTAAAAAAAAACATTTATTAATAATTTTCGTTGTTGCAAAATTAAATACTTAAATTAATCATTGAAAAAAATGTTTTTTTTTCAAATATTATTAACGATCCGTTTTTATGTTATCAGAAACTGCATAGAAATAATTTTTAAAAATGTTTATCTCTAATTGTTTAAATATTGTTATAAACAAATGCGTTGTTTATAAGATAATTTTTTTTTATGGAATTTCAATCTTTGATACAAATAATGATTTTTAAGAGAGAAATTGTTCCATAAAAAAATTCTTAATTGCTTAAAAACGCATTTGTTAATTAACAATTATTTTCTCCAACTTCTAATTAATATTGAGGAACCATTTTTTCTTTAAAAATCATTATTTGTTTTTCTTTTTGAATCTTTTTTCAGATTTGAAAAATCTTAATTAGTTTTTGAGATATTTGCAAAAAACCAAAGCCCCCTTTTTTTTTAGATAATTGTTAATAACTTTTACAATTTTCGCAAGCGGAACTTCATTTTTTTCAAAAATAATCTAGATGTCATTCCGAATCGAATGACACCTCGATCATAATTTTCGGAGACTGCTGAAAAAAGTTGGTCCAAAAAGCACTTGTTGACTAGACTACTAGGAACAGTGATGTCGCTGCGGGTGTCACAGCTAATCGTTTCTGTAGTAGATGTTAAAGTTTTTTCTTTTTCCAAACGAATTGATTGAATAATGCTCGAATGATACTCTTTGTCAACTTGTGAGTATGGTTTTATTGATGTTGAATTGCTGTGTCCTGTTATTTTTATTAGAGCTTGTTCTTCAATTCCGCTTTTACTTAATTCGCTAACTGCTGCCGCTCGATTTGAGTGATTTGTAATTTTGACACGTTTGACATCTATACCAATACGTTGTGCTGAGCATTTAGTCCATTTGGAAATTTCATTAATTCCAATCGGCACATTCTTATACCAACCTTTAGAATTTTTCTTCTTCCAAAAGGGATTTGGTGTAAGAAATACTCTGTCCAATGATATACAAGTGTCTCGTTTTTCCATTAACTTTTCGAATAAACGTATTGGGCAAATATCTTCCTCTAAAATATTAGGCGTAATCCATTTGCTGTCACATAATTTATTGTTACCGCCTTGCCTTTTCGATTATTTTCAATTTCAGATACGAAATAAGTGGTTTTGCAGTAAGCTGCTTCTCCTCCGCGCCAAGGTAATTCAAAAGCCAAAATGTGATATAATTTCTTTTGAAGTCCTTCCGGTTCATTTTCGTCATATAATCTGGCCATTGCAAATACTTCAGATTTATTAAGAGCTGATGCGCTAGATTTTTTCTTTTCGGGTTGTGCTTGTAGGATTTTACGTTTAGCATTACGTGCAGCTCGTGATGAATTAAACTGAACGTCGGTGAAAGGGTTAAATACAATATTGAATTCGTTATAATATTTACTTTGTAGCATTTTAGCGGTGGTGTTCCAAATTGTTTTAACTACCGCTTCTTTCTAGTCTTCTCCGTTGCCTTTTCGCATATTAAATGAATGCCCAATCTTGCAATATTACATTCAATTTCTCGATGGAAGTATCTGGCTCAAATTTATATCTTTTTGCATCGGAAAACGTAGAAAATTGTCGCCAGATTGATGATTGCGTCGCAACCGTATTAGTAGGCACACAGGTATTAACAATTTCGGCGTTCGTAGACTCACCGAATCGACTCATTGTTAGTGCTTAGAAATTCAATAAGTTGTTGACGAACATGTCAAACTATTTATTTTGGCAACCCACACCGCGATAATTGATGAACAAATGAATAAGTGAAAAAACCACTAGTGCATTTGTCGCTGTAAAAGTTGCAGCTAATTTTTGCCGCTGTCAAACTGACAATTGCACTGTGGCATATGCGATTTTTTATACATGAGTTGAATTGTCACAATTATACCGTGTTTTCTTGACGACTCGATGGTAGAGGGATGATTGTATTTAACAGGTTTTGCAGTCACTCATTGAAAAAAAATGATCTTTTTTCTGTTTAAGCTTTTAAGATTATTCGTTTTCTTGAAATATGAGGTTATAAAATAGCTAAACAACACAGTAATCGAGGAAATTCTTCATTCTTGTACAGATTATTGTAAAAAAAATTGAATTTGGACGTTCATATATATTCAGATGAAACCCTGCTATGAAACATTAATTAAACTCAACGGGAGATCATTAAAAATATAAACAGTCAGTCACCTCTGTCACTCTTTCATGTCGTTAAAATATCTCATTTCTACCAGTGGCCCTAATGAAACTCCTAAGCGATATTTTTTTATGGCTGGTAGATATTGACAGTAGGGCCAAGTGTTCCATAGATGATGCTTATAAATTATTAATAATATGATTATTCAGAAAGTTACTCGTCTGGAACTATTTTAACAAAAGTTACATTTCCATTGTAAACTTCCATCGAATTTTAAGAACGAAATATTGTGTTCAAAATAGATATTATGAGTTTTGCTATTCTTTACTGTATCAGGACTTTGGAAGTACCCTGTATATGCAAGATATCAGTGACCATGTTCCAAGTTCCTTTCTCATTCAAGCAAGGTATCGCTTACGATTATGTGATTTTTGAATCTCACTGTCACATTTAGATCCTATAGTTATTATGTCCTATAGTTATTATGTCAACAATGTCAAAAGCAGGTTCATTTTCCATAAAAATATCGTTCTAATTTTTTCAAATGTTCATGTAAATCATCCGATTTACTATCATCCCAAAATGAATTGAAAAATCCAACACACTTTCACCAAGACTATTTTTATCGCCAGCATTCACTATTACAACCATCTTTCCCTTTGTCATTGGTTTATGAAGCCCCTCGTTTGGGTTATCAGAATTTTTCGCAAACTGTAGGCAGTTGTCGGCTAAAAAACCTTATATGTATCTGTACTTGAAAAATATCTCACCAAAACCGTATCAGACTGATAAGACTTTCTATCAAGCGTGTTACTACCACAAACAGATTTTCGGCAAAATGTACCAGATGTTACATTCACAGAAAGAAATATTGGACCTTGATATTAATGACTCCGAAATCATTGTCCCAACGTATTTTTCCTTGAGGTAATGACCAAACGTAATGAAAATCAATCCATTTTTGTGATTAAATAATCAACGAAATCATTACAATAAGGTTATCATGTCCATTACAAAGTAATTTCATGATTAATGTTATGTTGAAATCATTTCCACAATGAAAATTTGCCTTATAACAAGGAAACAAATGCAATGCGCAAACGATCATGAGGTTATTAATACTATGTAAAGTTTAACCATTTTCAATTGCAGAAGGGAGCAAATCAAAAACTTACTTCGCTAACACGAGCGTTTATGCGAAGAAACGGAACGAAAAATAATGTGTACTCGTAAACATTCTCCGTCGTCGAACCGATGATCAAAAGAGCCGATAGTCAACGTGGGTTTGAGTGACAGCTGTTTGAGTGACCTCAAGCCAATGATAATGCTTGTAGGTGTGTCTATACGTTGAGACTAATAAATCACCAGGAGGTCTGAGTAAGTAAAAACCAGTAGCGTCTCTGGTCTGGGATCGAGATAGGTTTTAAAATATTCTCTAGTTGTGTTGTGTTTTGTTGGAAAATATGGCTCTTTTTTTTCGACCATGGGAAAATGAAATTATGATGATCCGATTGCCTATTGATACATACTTCCTCGTTTATCGCATATTTTTTTATTTTAACGTATTTTTAAAACATTTAAATATCTAAATAA
This sequence comes from Gonioctena quinquepunctata, assembly GCA_018342105.1. Classification (NCBI taxonomy): domain Eukaryota; kingdom Metazoa; phylum Arthropoda; class Insecta; order Coleoptera; family Chrysomelidae; genus Gonioctena; species Gonioctena quinquepunctata. Next base: position 1,024,854 of record JAFIRS010000175.1, read on the forward strand.
AATCAGTTATCTCCGTCTCTGCTGCTCAAAGGATTCCGCCTCAAGACTGGGGAACTTGTTTTTTATGCTTCTGCAATTGTTGACTGTTGTTTGATTTTGTCTGTGTTTTTGTTCATAAAATCGCTATTGTTTCTGTAAGTTCAGTGAATAATTTTGAAATGATTTTTCCAGTATCCTAAAGAATAAGTACCCTCGAATGCCACTATGGCAACTGACATGTTACTTCATTATTAAAATGGTGTCCTCTAAATATAATATTCTCTATTGCATATCAATGGAAACTTACAGGGAGTTACAAAATAAAACAAACTTTTCGCCTTTTTGCTTCAATACCCCCTATCTGATTGGGAAATACCTATTCATTTTCCAAGAGGAATACCCAGTTTATTGAATGGATGTTTACTGGTGATCAAAAGATGTACTCTCATTGATAGAATATACCTATCAATCATCGTAATGAGGAATAACGTTGGTTGGTCAATGCACAAAAACATTGTTGTTAATACACTCTTGTGATTGAACAATGAACTCTAGGTGATAGAATAATCATTGTAGACCATGAAATAATATTCCTAATCGTTGAAATAATTCTATTAAACATTGTATCAATGCTAATTAGGGATTGAACAAAAAACTTTCGTTGATAAAATGCATGTTTTGATTGGTATAAGAAATGAAATTGATTGGTTAATGTACAAAATACATTGATGCCAAGATCGACAGTCGACGTTTAAGGGGATTGTATCAATGAACGTGGTCCTTGAGCAACGTCCTTATAGTGAATATATAAACACTTCTTCAACATCGGTTGAAAAATAATGTCTAAATACATTGTCGTAATGCTTATTTTCATTACAATCAGGTCACTTTTTCGTTCTGTGTTCCGTAGATGTAGACGCAATTTTTTAGCGAAAACGTCACAGATGTTACATTTATACAACATTTGAAATGTTACATTTCTGCAATGTGTCACTCATTACATTTCTGCAACGTTAGACGTCATGCATGTTTTAGAATCTATGACAAAACCTCCTATATTTTGAGGAAGTATTATACCATAAAAATTATTTAAAATCCGTCACAAAGCAATGCCCCACCATATTTTCCTCACATTTCGTTCCAATAGAGAGAATCAATAGACGTTTCTATAGTTGAGAAGAAGAGGTTGGAGAAAAATAACATTTGGAATTTCTCATTAAACTATGACGTACATCTTAGTCTAATCAACAAGTTCAAAAACGTGTTAAATAGATATAAAGCTCCTAAAAATATGAGCGATAGCTCATTCGATTCGGAATGACGTCTAGAAAAATTTTTTTTAAGGGTTTATTAGCACGTAAAAAAAGGCGATTGTTATTAACAAAATAAGATTAAAAAAAGAAGGTATTTCGTTTTTCGTTAATAATTTCTAAAATAATCCCGGAACTCTATCTCTATTATTTTTTTTTTTAACGCTGAAAATAGGGCTCCGCGAGGTCGTTACGGCATAGGCGCACCGTCTAAAAAGCCGTTATATCACCTAACATAATTTTTTTATAGTATTAAATAACAATTTAAAAATTTGAATAAATTATGGCGTAATCAAAAAAGTTACACCATTGTTAGTTAACTAATTTTTTTCCAATCTCTGTTTTTATAAATTACGACATAAAAGTTAAAATAATTGGTCTATAAAATTTTCGCTTCGTAGAGCTCTTTTCATTTAGGTACGTAATGAAGCATTCCAAAAAAATGTTCATTAAAGTTTATTATTTGGTTAATTATATTTTTTTTAAATTAACAAAAAATGAAATTTCAAAAAAATGTTATCAAACAATTTTTTTTTTAGTAATATCTTATTATTGCTGTTTTTGCATCTAATATAGGTATTAATTAACATTGTAAAAAAAATATTTACGTCATTTGTTAAGAAATTGTTTATAAACTGACTATTTGGGATTTTTAAAAAAAAATTTTTACCATCTTATTGCATAGGTAAAATTATGATTAAAAAAAATATTCTTAAATACATTTTTTTATTGTTTATAATCGTTTTTTAAATAATTAGTTAATAAATTATTTTATTCTTAAAAATCATCATTGATCTTTTTCAATGAATTAACAGAGAAATAATTTTTTTAAATAAATAATTTCATTGTTTATTAACTTAACAATTTGTTATAAACAAATAATATTAACCGTTATATTTTTTTTCGAAAACCTCAAAAAATAACAAAAACAACTATGTATAACAAAGTATAGAAAATTTTTTTTTGTATTTTATAGTTGTTAATATTATATGATAATGAATAGCGTTCATAATTTGTCAAGTTATAAATTGTATAACTTTTGAACTATAAGAGATACGGTAAAGGACATTCAAGTCATTTTAAAGATAAATAAATCTTTTATAAAATGTTTGAATATTCTTTTGTTTTTCTAAAATTAAAAGTTATAAAATTTATAATTAAAATTATGGAACGGTGTAATTTCATTATCATATAATATGTAACAATGCTGTAAAAAATACTAAATTTTTTTTTTCTATACTTTGTTATACATAATTTTTTTGTTATTTTTTTAAGTTTTCGAAAAAAAATGTAACGGTTAATATTATTTGTTTATAACAAATTGTTAAGTTAATAAACAATGAAATTATTTATAAAAAAAAATCTCTGTTAATTATTAAAAAAAGGTAATTATGATTTTTAAGAATGAAATAATTTTTAAATTTAAACAATTAAATAAAAAAAAAAAAAATGAAAATTTTTTTTTTTTAATCATAATTTACCCTATGCAATAAGTGTTGAAAAAAAAATTTTAAAAATCCCAAAATATTGTTTGTTTTAAACAATTTCTTAACAAATGACGTAAAATTTTTTTTGACAATGTTAATTGATACCTATATTAGATACAAAAACAGCAATAATAGGATATCACTAAAAAAAAAATTTTTCGATAACATTTTTTAGAAATTACATTTTTTGTTAATTTAAAAAAATTATAATTAACAAAATAATAAACTTTAATAATTTTTTTTTGCATTGCTTTATTAAGTACCTAAATGAAAAGAGCTCCACGAAGCGAAAATTTTATAGACCAATTATTTAAACTTTTATGTCGTAATTTATAAAAACAGAGATTGGAAAAAAATTTGTTAATTAACAATGGTGTAACTTTTTGAAAAATCGACATGAAAATTTTTTTTACCGAGGTTTTTTTCGTTCAAGTGTCTAGATTACACCATAATTTATTCAAATTTTTTAATTATTTAATACTATGAAAATATTATTTTAGGTGATATAACGGCTTTTTAGACGGTGCGCCTATGCCGTAACGACCTGGCGGAGCCCTATTTTCAGCGTTAAAAAAAATTATAAATAATATCATTTTAGAAATTATTAACGAAAAACGAAATACCTTCTTTTTTTAATCTTATTTTGTTAATAACAATCGCAATTTTTTACGTGCTAATAAACTCTTGAAAAACATTTTTCTAGACGTCATTCCGAATCGAATGAGCTATCGCTCATATTTTTAGGAGCTTTATATCTATTTAACACGTTTTTGAACTTGTTGATTAGACTATCTCTCCATAACATTTAAAAGAATAGTTTGTCATGTAATAGTATATCTGAAAAAATAACTTACCTGGCATGCAAACGCATCTGAAAGTACCGGGATCGTCCAGACATGATCCGTCATTATGACAAGGGTGGGATTCGCATTCGTTGACGTTCGTCTCGCATCTCGGCCCGGTGAAACCTTGGGTGCAATTACAGGCAAAACTCCCTGGTGTATTGACGCATATTCCGTCGTGTTCGCATGGAGAGCCTGAAAAGGAAAGATAACTCCATTGAAGTTTTCAAATATGACAGAAAATCACATCGTGAACAAATTCTCCCGGGCGTTAAAGTCGCATGTATCCCCCTGTAGCGGTCTAGCATGAGTTTAGAACATTCGGAGACAATTCATATAGGGACGGGACATAGACAAATTAAAAATAAAGAGACTGTTTGAAACATTGGCGATCTTGACCACCAAGTTTTTGGTACGGCCAGTCGCGCATGGAGGCGCTGCCCGCAATCAACAGACGACTGACATGATAATTTTTCAATTTCGACATTTGTCAGGAAATGACAAACAACGTAATAATTTCAGAATAATTCTACTGTTAATTGTCATCGAAAAATTAATTATAGAAATTATATTAATGGACTTGAATTGTGAACCCAACGTCGAAAATGGAATGTTTTGTTATTCGAGTTGACGCTGAAATTCCTTGAAATATTCTTTCACAAGGTAAAATATAAGCTGCTTTCCACAAACTGATACTTATTTCCATCCATCAGTTGCAGAATTTTTTTCACAAACTGATACTTATTTCCGTCCATCAGTTTCCATTTTCTATCACCATTTGAGGAAGTACAGAGATCATCATCAAACTGGAGTATTTGTTAAGTATACCTACTCGTTCTCCTTTATGCTAATGAATGAACAAAATTATTGAAGGTTTGTTGTAAATGTAATTTGTTTTTATTTTGGTTGATTTGATGATAAGACTGAAGAGTATTTTCAATTTTGTTGTTTTTCGGAGTTTTATTATTGTTTTTCTATAGTTTTGCCTTGTCCTTACAATAAAATTTTTTTTATAAGATCTTTGATTTTGTTCTTGATATCATGAAATAAAGATTTACTTTGAAATTTTATTTTAACCACGAACGAACTAACAGATTCTACGAATCGATTACTGTATATATTTTATTAGTGATCGATTTGCCATTTCTGTATTTCATATGATACAACCATTCATATGGAATAGAAGAATGGCAAATCGATCACTTATAAAATATATACCATATCAATCATATAAAAGTAACACATTTGAAAAACCCGCCTTATCTCAATCGGTTCTACCAACTGTATTTAGTTCGGCCAGTTGCGAGATATGTCGCCACTGTCTAAACGTGGTGCCAACTTTTACTGCAGGTTTGACAACTCTCTTTATTTTTAGTTTCTCTATGGGACGGGATCAGTTGACTTGTGTCAAAAAAAGAATCAATGGAGTAGCTACAGTATGGAAAAAAAGTCTACTTTTTTAATGTAAAACTCATTCAATAAACATTTTTATTATTATCCTTATTTCTGCATTTTAGTTGGTGACAACGATATGTGAATACAGTCTACCATTTTGTCGTTTGCCAGATTTTTTCCGAAAATTACATATGACTGAAAAAATATTGACGTTTTTATATCAGTCTTTAATCGAATTCTTGTGGGTCACTGTGATCAAACCAATGGTACTCACATTTATTAAATCTGACATACTCCCACTCGTTAATTTGAAATATTACTATAATATTATCATATTTGTTTTCATGCATCCTCAGCGGGATACTATTATATTGTGTCGTCTCTTACAGAATTTATAGTGACCATTTGATACTCTTCCGTTAGAAAATTTATAAATAAAGGCTATTTTCGTTGTTAATTTTAATTATTCCAATTAATCATTTCAGCTTTTCTGGTTATTTTATCAACAAACAATCTTCAGTAGACAATAAATACGATAATTATTGGATTTTTTCACAACTACTGTGATTTTTTATGATTGAGATCATTTATCCCGTATCTTTCAAAATAAAAAATAGAATGGTAGGTAATTAAAAAAAATGGCCATTCAAGCAGATAATGTTTACATGTATATAAAATATAACCACGTTATACTTGAGAGAGTGAAGAAAAACCTAAAATGAATTATTAAATAAAGTCTGCTAACAAAATATGAATATAACATAAAAATAATCGTTAATATACATGTAAGCGATTTTCATCTTAATTCTTCTCCTTATACGGATCTGTGATTGTTGTAATTTGTCGATATCTGACGTAATCTTGATGTTCGTTTTGTCGCACTTTTGATGGCCTTGATGTTAGACCAATATAACAAAAAGGCACGTTTTGTGTTTTGTCTTCCGCGTTTTCCGCGTGTTACCAGTTCTGATGGATGGCATCTATGTTATTAATCTATTCAATGTTTTTTTTATAATCCAGAGACGTAAGGTGTCGATTTGTGGAGAGCAACTCTTCATGAAATATTCTGTAAATCAACTTTACACAGAAAAGTATGTCGAAGACTTGTTCACAACATTACGAAGAACCTACGAACCTAAAAGGAATGGAATCGGGCTATAACAACAAAACACTTCGCCATCTTGGAGCCGCCATCTTGAATTCATGAATTTTGACAAAAAATCGTGATCTGTCCCCGTAAACCCTCACATACCAATTTTGAATGGAATCGGGCAATAATAACAACAAAACACTTCGCAAACTTGAAGCCGCTATTTTGTTTTTTCTCTAGCAAAAATTCCATAATGATTTGTCACCGGAATTATGAACACCTGCCGAATTTCACGTTAATCGGCCAACTAGAAGTGGGTCAAAATTCACTTGTAAGATTTGAACTGAACATACATACGTACATGTAATGTGAAGTTAAATTAAAAGCTTCTAAAAAAGGATATATTTGCTGCAATTACATGATTTCTTCTACTTAATATTTGCCGACTGTCTAATTTTTGTATTTTTTATGTATACCTCATCGAAATGAAAAAAAAACTTTGAAAACTCTCCATCTTTCATCGATTTCTGTATTTATTTTAATTTATCTTTATCAAATCTCGGTATATTTCCTGATTCTCCTTTACTCTCAGTTTTATCATTCATTCTTCCATTAATGACTTTCATTTCTGCTTCTTGTTTCTCTATTTCTTTTTGATTCAAGATCATTTAACACTTCTTCAGTCGATTTGGATATTACAGTAAGCATATTTTCACTTGTAATACCAGTAGAGGTTAAATTATTTCCGGAAATGTTTTCGAGCTCATGAATATTTTGAAAATTATTCCGAGTCGAAGACAAGGAATAATTTTAAGATTGAACATTTTAAGATTGAACATAGTTCATTTTTCAATTCTATATACGTTTTGAGTAATTACAAGTGGTAGAAAATTGCTTTTTTTGCGTTTTTATTAATTTTCTATACGCGCTTTATTGCATAGCATTCATAACCGTCATAACGCGTCAGCGAACATCATAGGGGGCTGTGATCATCGTTTTTGACAGTACAAAACGTCAGCAAAAACTCGTGTTTTGTAGTAAAAAGAATATTGTGCAGTCAAAACGAACGCAAACTTTTTTTTTTAAATGTATCGATTTGAAAATCATGCTGTATGTAAAATATGCATAAAATTGTCTGATGTAATGATGAATCATCGTACTGTCGTATCTACCCGCATTAATGGAAGATTGTGGTTTCTGTTTAAAGGAAGAAAATTTGTTCCGAATAGTTAGAATATTTCTTTAAAATTAAAAAAGGATAAAAAGTTAAATATTATATATATATATATTATTAAATATATATTTAATTATTAATTAAACCTTTTTAAATGTAATTGAAATGTATCAAAATTAAAAGTGAGTTTATACAGCACGTAAAATAAAATAAGAAATAAAATAAAGTAAAATAAGAAATAATAATTTTCAGAGTGTTTATAGAGCTGAGTAAATTAATGTAAGAAGTAAGAAGCTGTCAATCGAAATTAGGGATTTTATGTTGAGGTTACCTCAATAATTTCAATGATTTATACTTGAAATATTGGTTCCTGTTTTTGTTTATTGAATAAAAAATAAGTAACTGTTGACAACACTAACAGTATTACAAAGTCTTCGTCATCTAAAGACATTATTGGCCAAAAACGATTTTTTTTTAAATGGCACTGAACAAACCATTTTCCTGTTATGAAAACAAAAACATATACCTACTAGAACTAAATAGCTATTATAATTATGTCATCTATCATCAACTTTCGTCAATTTGTCTAAATTATTCATTATGTACATGTGCCCAACAACTAGTCAAAGTAAAATAAAATAAAAGATAAAAGTTAACCATCTTTTATTTTACTTCTTATTTTATATTACTTCTTATTTTATTTTATTTCTGTATAAACCTCTTATGGATGTTGTGTAGTTTTAACTTTTTAAATTACTTGATTTTATTTCTTATTTTATTTTACTTACTGTATAAACTGACTATTAATAAAGAAAGAAAAATACAGTATCGTCAAAAAATATTATTCTGTCATTAAAACGTCAAAAAAATTCCGATTTAATTTGATTGGTTAAAAATTACTGTTGTGGAATTTTCAATAAAATGTCCTGTGATGGAAAACAAAGTAATGGAATCACTGATGATCCCTCATTGTCCAATTGACAATCCATTCCCGAAATGACCTTTGACCGGATAAACGACCTCAATTAATTGCGAATAGCAGCTCCCGGAGAACAGTTCAATTAATTAACTTTTCGCTCTTAATTTGTCTGGCAATAGTCTCGGAAGCCTGTCAATTACTCCCTGTGGGAACATAATAAATAATTTCATAATAATTCCATATATATGCATAAAATACAAAACAAAATGGAGGAATGATTGATGTCGGCCGAGTCAAATCTAGAGTTATTGCGTTAGCTCGGTAGCAACTGCAAATTGCTAATTACCATCCATCGCGGTTTTTCATTCCGTGGCCGGTAGCTCCGACGCCTGGCGGTTGAAGAACTCGCATAAAACATACGAATAAGTGAAATAATCATTTCATTTCTCTTCCTCTAATTCAATTTTAAGTGACGGATTTCTTCGCCAGTAAGATCGAATTGTGCCAGAAGCACGTTTTTTGTTGTTTTCAATTACCGAGAAAATGAGGTCAGCGAATTGACTTGATCATTCTGGACGGATAGAAATGATTTATAACAAACAGTCCATGAACGAGAATGCACAGATATTTATACAGGGTGTTTCAACGAAACGACCAAAACAATCCTATATCTCGAAAGACAACTCAAAAAGAGTGTGTGTTAGGCCCGGTTCGTTACTCCATGTTAAGTGCGTGACATTTTTTTGAAACAATTCAACTCATGTATAAAAAATCGCATATGCCACAGTGCAATTGTCAGTTTGACAGCGGAAAAAGTTAGCTGCAACTTTTACACCGACAAATGCACTAATGGTTTTTTCACTTAGTCATTTGTTTATCAATTATCGCGGTGTTGGTTGCCAAAATAAATAGTTTGACATGTTTGTCAACAACTTATTGAAATTCTAAGCACTAACAATGAGTCGATTCGGTGAGTCTACGAACGCCGAAATTAGTCAAATTGTTAATACCTGTGTGCCTACTAATACAATTGCGACGCAATCATCAATCTGGCGACAATTTTCTACGTTTTGCGTTGCAAAAAAAATTAAATTTGAGCCAGATACTTCCATCGAGAAATGGAACGTAATATTGCAAGATTGGGCATTTAATATGCGAAAAGGCAACGGAGAAGACTACAAAGAAGCGGTAGTTAAAACAATTTGGAACACCACCGCTAAAATGCTATAAAGTAAACATAACGAATTCAATATTGTATTCAACCCTTTCACCGACGTTCAGTTTAATTCATCACGAGCTGTACGTAATGCTAAACGTAAAATTCAATTTTAAGACCGTTGAGATTTCAATCTATACTGTGCTGTTATTAGAAACAATGCCAGTGATGCTCCGCTTTTATGATGATAAATCTACAATAATAAAGAAAAAACACGAAGTTCTTTTAATGGAGATTTTAACTATGAGAAGACAGAACTTGGAATGAAAACTGTTTCCACATGACAATTTTTATTATATCTGTATTAGTATAATGATCTCAATCATATCACAGGTAAATTATACTTGAAAATAGCACCAGAGGGAAAATAGCGTGTAAAAAAACAAAGAAAAGATCTACAGGGTTGTTTTATTTTCAGATGAAGGATACCTAGAAATCCTGAGAAATCTCGATACGGATTATTTGGAACAGCTGACGCTAGCCGACCATAGAAAAATGTAGTATCATCATGATAGAGCACCCCCACATAATCGACTGATGCTAAAAACGTATTTAGATGGAACTTTTTATGACCAATGGTTTGGAACCGAAAGCCCGCAACTATGGCCATCGCGATCTCCCGATTTGACTGCAATAGATTTTTTCATTTGGAGTTTTATAAAAAATGAGGTGTATTTTCATAAGCCAATAACGAAAGAAGATTTTCAGCAGAGAATTCGCACATCCTTCAACTCTTCTATCTGAAATGAAAGACGAGCTGTAGGAGAATGGCTTTTCTAGTTTTTGAATTTTACGACGTTCTTCAAAAACACCCTTTTCAGAATTGAATAATTTTATGACATGCTACGGTAGATAGGGTAAATATGTTAATTGATAAATGCATGTATTTGAAATAATTATTTGTTCTGTTAGAAAATCGTGTAACACAGAATGTGATTGTTACGGAAGATCTACTGCATTGATAAATAGATAATTGGGTGAAAGTGGTAATGCAGGTTTTTCTCTGAGGTTTTCCTGCAATTTTCAAGCCAAATGTGCACCACAAAGAATTTATTGATTTTTTTTGTGAAAAAACTTTTTCTTGGCATGGTGGCCAGAGGTGTTTCAACCTGATATTATCAAGTATAGGTATTCGAGTTCCTGCGTCCATCAGATATTATTTTCATTACACCCATTCATGTAATTATGAATCCATTTAAAAATTTGTCAAATAGTAAAATGAATGATATTTCCAATTAGTAGAAAATAGTTTTTTATCTATAAAAAGCGTCTTATACAGTGTCATCCTCAAAGTATGCACCATTTGGAAAACTTATTTATTAAGGGTTTTTCGACAAAAAGTTATTCCTAGTAAAAGTTTGTGCATCCCCTAAAACTGAACATGCACCAACAAAATGTAGTAAAACACACGTAATATACGAGGTGCCTTCAAAAATTTGATTTTGAGACAAGAGTAAAGTACCCTTATTTTGAAAAATCTCGGGAAATGTTATCTAGAAAAGTTGTTCAGCATTAAAAAATACATCTAAATTTGAAGTCATGGCCATATAAGTGAAGTTTTATTTTTTTAACTATTTTTTTCAAATGGGGACTACGAAAAAAAAATTGCTACAACGATAAATAGACAACATCCTGTATACGACGGTTTATTTGAAAAGCCTGTAATATTACAAATTACAAACAATTGTGTTAACCACGGTCATTTTTTTTTAAGAGTAAAATAATTTTCAAAGTTTTGGTGCAAAGTTATTTTTATTTTTTGTTAACACCGAAAATTGCTCAAAATTTACTTTGAAAAGAATAATTAAAAAAAAAAAAAAATAATTCTTATATTCGCTTTGAAAACAAAGGCATGTTTCCGAAAGAAGTGCCTTACATCTCAGTATGATATCCATCCCGCAACATGCACAGTTCGGTTCTTCTTACACAATCGTTGACTGCATTCGTAATGTGCTCCAGTTCTATCCCTTAAAGGACGATGTTGGTAAACTTCGTTCTTCAATAAATTCCAAAAGAAGAAATCCATTGGGGTTAAATCTGGTGAGCGCGCTGGCATTGGATACTCGTATGTCGATATTTGTTTAATTGATATCTTGCCATTTTCGATAACTTTTAAACACACTTCCTCTTCCACTTCCATAGATACTTTTGCAGCTGTGTGAGGTTTTTTGAAATTGTTATTAATACTGCCTGTTTCTTTAAATTCATTTAAAATACGGGTTCCTGTAGTGTGATTTACATTGCGATTAGGATGCCTGGCATTAACAATGTCTGTAACTTGTCTGCTTGGAGTATTTTCCCCCCACAACAATATAATCTCAACTTTTTCATCGTTTGTAAGCATCTTAATATTATTTAAATAGTACTCATTATCAAACGTTAACAAAATAAGCAATAACAATAACTATGTAATGAATATTTAGCAAATATGTCAAGTACTTAATGTCAAATATTCGTTGGTTTTCAGAGCCAACTTTTCACCAAAAACTTTGAAAATTATTTTACTCTTCAAAATAATTGACCGTGGTTAACATAACATAACAATAGTTGTGTAATTTGTAATACTACAGGATTTAAAAAAAAACGTCGTATAGAAGATGTCTATTTATCGTTTTACCTAATTTAGACTTAGATGGCCATGACTCCAAATCTGAATGTATTTTTTAATGCTGAACAACTTTTCCAAATAACATTTCCCGATTTTTTTCAAACTAAGGGTACTTTACTCTTGTCTTAAAATCAAATTTTTGAAGGCTCCTCGTATATTACGTGTGTTTTACTATATTTTATTGGTGCATGTTTAGTTTTAGGGGATGCACACACTTTTACCAAGAATAACTTTTTGTCGAAAACCCCTTAATAAATAAGTTTCCCATATGGTGCATACTTTGAGGATGACACTGTATGATATGTGAACTAAACAGTGAACAGTATCTTCCATCATCGATGCAATCATTTCCGAGTTTCCTTAATAGTCCGTTAAATGAATGACTCCACATTAATGTAGTCTATTCAAAATCTCCGGACTTTTTTGTTCATCAATGCAAACAAACCAATGAACAATAAGTCCACGCTTTTTAGATCGAGCCCGCGGACAGGATTTAATATGAGAACGAAGGCAATCAAATTTTTTGTTGCCGGTACAGTTTGCATAGCTTATAACCATGTCTAAAGTGGTCATTTGATACACTTTTTGACTCGTTGCTCGACGACGACAGCACAAAGGAGGAACTGTGAGGAAAAATAGTCGATCGATTTGGATCAGCGACCTTCTCGATTCGATGCGCCTTTGTCCGACGTGACTTATTTGATGACTTACATAGAAGACTGGATAAAAAGTCAAGTGATGTGAACTCAATTATTTGTTCTTGGTTCCACTTCCCTGGGTATCGTAAGAATCTATTGAAATATCAATAAATTAAAAAAATATATATAGAGGGTGTTTGCAGGAAGTTTATATTGGGCATGGGAATGAAGCTTATCCTTTTATTTCTCAGAAAGGAACTTTAAAAAATATTTATCCAAACATTTCTCCCTTAATCTGGGAAACCATATTCATCATTTTTTATTAGGTCTGGAAATAAACTTTCGAAATAGACACGAAACACCTATATTATGATATTTTTGAAAGCCATATAAAATTTTGAGCCCAGTATTAACTTCTTGTCCAATTTCAGGTAGATTTCATATAGAGGGTGAGTCAGAATAAGACCGACAAACTCCGACTACATATTCCTCACCTCATTACGAGGTGAAAAGTTGCTATCAAGGTATGTCCTAAAATGCAACCCCTCTGAGATACAAGGTGTCGAAAGTACGAAAAAAATCAAGATTTAAATTGTTTTCTCCAAAATTCCTGAAGGAAAAAATTTGAAACTTGGTACCCTAATCAAGGTTTGTCAACGTGCTAATTTGAAGTTATAATTTTTTATTTTCGTAAACCAGTGGCGTAGTTACGATGGTATGTGGTATATCAGTTTAAAAACAGAATCAAAGCTTTCTTACTAATAAAATGTATTTTTTTCGATCAAGGAGAATCTTGATCTGAGCATTACTGAACTCGAACTCTTGTGATAGACTCTCCCCTAGTCTATCCTTATATCTTATATTTTACTTTATTCTTAGTGTACATTCTTTACTTTATACATGTCTATATATACTTATATGTTATACATTGTACTATTTTGACGACCCACTGATTCTATGTTTATTAGTTTGGAAATAAATATTTATCTATCTATCTATCTATGTTCCTCCATATTTTCTTGGGACAAGTGAATGGACAAATGAGCGTTTGACATCAGTTCAGCTCATCAATACCCAACCTAAAAGTCATAACATTCCATGAGCTTAAAAGTGGAGGTTTCTGAGATAATTGAGAAAAACTTAGTAGAGACATAATTTCATATGTGCAATAATCGCATAATGCTAATTTCTTACAACATATCGGAATATCCTGAACATTTTCTTACAACATATCGGAATATGTGTCAACCTCCTGAACATTTCTTTAATGTTGGGAGAATCGGAAACATAGTACGGGTGAGTCAGAATGAGACCGATAACTCAATTTTTTCATTCATCATATTATTTGATCGAATCGATGTCGCGGATTCACTGATATGTTACCATACTTTCTTGCATATGATTGTTTTGACAGATCAACTGACAAACAAATCCAACCTCAAATTCATATCAATATCAAATATTAAGGCAACCTAAAACGTAAACACTACATATATATCTAGGTAATTTTAAAATTATTACATTCTAAACGTACCTTATTCATTGAGTATATATAATCTGGTGCTTGAGTAATAAACGTTTCAACTTGTTCATCTGACAAAACTTTTGACTTCTTTGGTTTATAGTTGTCACTTTGACGTTTCAGGAAAGCACCTAATTTCGAAATATTTTGTGATATCAATATCTTCTTTTATACTAAGTGTAGCTCTCAGCATGGAGTAATTTGACCATAACGTAGATGCCTTCAACTTTATATATACATCGGAAAAGTATGCAATCATGACATTTTCAGATCGGGAGGTCGTCTTTTTTTCTTGGCAATAATCCATGAAACGTTTGTAAGCGTATTCATATTTTGCCTTGGATTTATTTGGCAATAAATTCAAGAGACATTTTCAGCATACTAACTTTGGTGGTGTCCCGCACACCTGGACATCATCATCACTGTCCATTTGAAATATTTTTTAAAAAAATTTTGCGATAAGCAGGTATTTAACCGAAATAAGTAGTGACTTTTGTCACAACAATAAACAAATAGTGATTGTCAAGGAAAGGATTTCATAGGCAATAAGATGGTTATCAAAAATTGTTATGCATTTTAAAAAAATCCTCAATTTATGATAATGGTGATTGCGATTTCAGAAAAAATAGTATGTGTACTTCGTAGAAAAAGCACATTCCCAGACTTCAATGCTTGTTGGCCTCGGCTTAACATAATGTGCTATTTTTCCAAGTGAGATGTGTCTCATATAAAAAAATAACGACATTGAATCTGATTATTCATTAACAATACAATATCTACAGGTGACTTAGTAAACATCAATTACTCAACTCATTATTTATCAGTCCAAATGCCAAAAATATGTCTTCGTCAGACATATTCACAAAAACTCTAAATTATATTCTTACTTCTTAGGCTGGGTACGATTTGAAATATTGTTATTATTCCATTTTTAACCGACGAAACCAAAAAGGAGGAGGTTCTCTAGTCGACGTGTATATTTTTTTTATAATTTTTTTTATGTATGATCACGCATAACTTTTTACTGAGTCGTCCGATTCCGATAATTCTTTTTTCAGTGGATAGGGTGTACTTTGAAGTTGGTCCTATTTGAGTTTGAAAGATGAAATCCACCCCTAAGGGTAGCAAAATGAAGGATATTGATCACTTACCCTCTGAAATCTGGCCCGTTAACCGATTCTATCAGGCACAACTTTGTGTGAAGATCCCACTTCGATTTGGATGATTCTTCTTTTATCAGATAGGGTATACCTCATAGTTGATTATATTTGGATTTCGAATGGAATTATCCACCCTTACGGGTGGAAAAATAGGAGATAATTGATTTTTCACTTGTGAACATTGGCACACATATGTAGTTGACAGACAGATCGCTAGTGTCATTATCACAATCTTTATATTCTATGAGAGGATGGAATGATATACAAAGTAATGGAATAAACTAACCAGAACAACAAAAATAATTTGTATTACAACAAATAGTAAAAGTAGATAATCATATTATTTAACTGGTAATAGTTGAAGTAAGGTGGGTAAGTAAGTATTTTGGAAGTACCTAATCAAAAAACGAGCAGTTAGTAATTAGTAAATTTCGGCCACAAAAAATTGAAAAATAAAAACTTTTTGACAAAAAATTAAAGTAAGAAATAAAATAAACCTTCTTAGTCTCAATAACAAACTAAGCTCCTAAACTGATGTAAGTAACTCATTTTGAGTCGGCGCCAAACAAACAATCAACGAAGATCAATAAATTTTCAAAAAAATTATCAGAATGTCACCGCCCAACTCGATGCCATCATTTTACGCCTTACCTAATTCATTTGTTTGTTTGTTTGGCGCGACTCAAAATGAGTTACTTACATTAGTTTAGGAGACTAAGAAGGTTTATTTTATTTTTTACTTTTCAGTTCCGTATTTCGTCGGTTTAATTTTTTGTCAAAAAGTTTTTATTTAAAGAGGCACAGTGATGTGGAAACCTGTATGGTGCAATCATTTTGAAGTTTCGGATTTTTTCATCGGTATCTTTTTCATTCCTCTGAATATTAATGTAATAAAAAGTATCTGTACTATCCATATCGCTATGTTTATTTACAAACGTCACAATATTTTTTCTTCCAACATGTTTGAATCACAAAATACAAAATAATGACGGAACAAAAAGTTCTGTAACGGTATCATGCTGGGTCTTATCTCGATCATCATCTTCCCGTATCGGTCTTATTAATTGATATTGCATCTATATAACTGTCTCTAAGTTATATCTCGGTATTATTTTGAATGCAAATCGTTGCATTAATTATTGAAGACATGTAACCAGTGTAGATACAGATTCACGTTAGTATAAATTGTGTATTCTGGCAAATGACTCGGATAAATCATGTTATGCCTCACTATTACAAAACTGGTTCGATTAATTGCAAGGACGGTCAACTTCATTGCATTGCGAATTATTACCGGGAAAATAACTTCATCTATCGATGGGGTGGAATCTACGATCGTATCTCTTCGGAAAAAATCCAGAAAAAAAAATAACAGGATTTCTCTCTCAGTGCTCATTGACAAATTCGTTAACTGGAAATTCCACAGGATAATGTTAATTACCATTTATTATTTCATTCCAAATGTGAGTGACCTGTAAGTTTCTCTGATATTTGAAACAATATCAATAATAAAAAACTTTCAGATCATGTTTCTCTATTAAATGTTACGACTCTAAAAGTCAATCGCAGTGTTTACTGTCAGTGAGCCACAGCATACTATGATTTTCTTATTCTTAACTCAAAAAAACTCTAAGAATCCTGAAGTTGAAATTTTTATTTAAAAACCTAACTTTGAAGTAACATTCATGTTTAATTTTTAGCTGAATACAGGATGTTCTAGAAATTACGGAAACAATTTGAATATAATAGATTCACAAGTTTCATCATTTACAACATACTTGAAATGAGGGGGAGGAAAAGTACTTTTCCTCCCTAGGGAGGAAAGTATGAGTTTCCTCCCTGATGTGAGGGAAGAAAGTGTGTACTTTCTATAGGGGTAGGAGGAAAACAATTTTTTCTCAACCAAGATTCTCAGTATAATTATAGGAATGGCATTATCCTCAGTTTGTTTTACCATAATTCATTGAGTTTTGATTTTCAAAGACCGATATCGAAAAGAGTTGCATTTGTAAAAAAAAGTAATTCATAAAATGATAAAAACAATAAGACAAGCTTTTATACAAATGCACAAAAGAGGGGAAAAAAATTGCCGCGCAAGCTTTTGAATTTACTGCTCACAGAATTACCTAGGTCAAACTATTAAAGAAATAATTTTTTCACTTTTAGTGCATTTGTATAAAAGCATGTCTTGAATATTTTTTAAATCATTTTTATTCAATTCTTTTTAGTCATTCATGAAATCCGTCATCTTATTGAATTCTTACAAAAACTGATAATCTCCGACCCTGAAAAAACAAAAAATCCACATACCAATTTTGAATAGAATCGGGGCATAATAACAAAACTCGTCTGCCATATTGGAGCCGTCATTTTGTTTTTTCTATAGCAAAAATTCTATAATGCATTGTCTTCGGAATTATAAATTCCTGCCAAATTACACGTTAATCGGACAACTAGAAGATTTGAACTAAACATACATAAAAATGGAAGTTAAAAGCTTGTAAAAAAACTGGGATCGCCACAGAATTATATAACTACAACCTAGGAGTAGGCAGACTGAGACCTCGGTTGGAAAACACTTCCCACTTTTATTCCAAGATGGTATTTTTGAGTTCTGGGGACATGAATATATACCATTTTTTAAATATGATTTCTATGGAATTACTTAAAAATATAATTCAAATCAATAATTGATCGGCTATATTGGAACAAAATATAATATGACGAATATTTGCCACCAACTCTGATTTCAGGCCGTATTACTCAGCCGAGAAAGTCTCAAGAGAGTAGAGAACATTAACATTTATATGCAAAATAAGAGTTATTGAGGATTAAGGCAATTTATCGAGATTCTGAAATAATTGGATGGAAGCAATGCAAATGTTAAGAAGGACTTAATCTTGTTTAATGATTGCTTTTAATTTATAGCGATAAAAACGAAATAGAACGAGTAGTCATTCCACGAATAGCTTTTGTATAATCATTAAATGGTTTTATGGTAAATTTCAGTGAGGAAATACATTGTTCATTTCTCCTGCTATGATCCACATTATGAATTAAAATTCGTAGCGTCCCCACAATTCAGAGTACCTAATAAGATTCCAAATCCAATTCAAGGACTTTTATTATCAAAATAATTTCCAACGAGAGGAAATAATTCGTGATGATAACGTCAACAATCTAAAAGTTGTGGGAGATATAATTTTGAAAATTAGTAGCACAGAGAAAAAATAATCGAATATAAATTTCAAATCGAAAGCAAAGACCGAATATTTCATTATATCCAGAAATTCAAAATTCTTGGTTAGCTCAGAAGTTAGAGTTTTGAGTTTATCAAAAAATGATTTGGTTGGAGTATTTCTCGTGACCCAATTTGAAATAAACTCATTTATGTTGAACAAGTCAGTTTATTTCATTAAACACAACTATGTGTGATTAAATAGTATATTAAAGTATAAGTGGATAAAAAGGGCTTTAAAACACGCGCGATTTTTCGAGCACGACGGCGCACAACGCAAAAGTAATTGAAAATACCATATGGCCAAAAAACCAGTATTGGCAAATTTTGAACTGAATACCTGCTCCTACCCCAGAAATTGTAATTTAGTTTATCTCCACTTGGAATAGCTATAGTATAGAGAAACACGCGTCGTCGGTTTTGTAAACCAATTTTTTTTAAAAATAGAAGTGGTTTTTTAGTTTACTTTAAATAATTTATCATACAGTGCTCGTCTAAAGTCCGTTCCCCTCCTACTAATTTTTGAACCCCTGGTATATCGGAACGAAATTTGGAGGGCTGAAATAGGAGATAAAAACCTACTTGTTCATGAAAAAATCACAGCTAAACGTTATAGAATGGCGGCTGAGCACCATCTTCAATAATTTTTTTAAATGGAACACCCCGTATATTATTCTAATTTCGAAATCTGCTCATAATTCTGAACAGTTTTCTCTAATACACTTTACTCCTAAATTCAATTGTTTTCGAAATATTTACGTTTGAAAGGTGACATTCCGGTTTAAAATGAAGTATGGATTTTGGTCACTTCCGGTAAAACATTTTGATAAGTAAACGTTGTTATGAATTTGTAGTTAAATCTCTTAATGGATTCACAATCAAAACAAATTAATTAGCTAAAAAATTATAATTTATTTTTGAATAAAACTTTTATTTAACTCCAACAATTTTTTCATCAAGTGTTCAATGTGGCCCCCTCCTAAATCTTGACAATAAAGTGCCCTATTATAAATAGCTTCTCTCACGTTGATGAAAGTCTGTTCATCTATTTCTTCACATGTATCTATTATTCTGCGTTCCAACTCTTCTATTGTTTAGCATTCAGTAGTGTAGATGTTTGACTTCAGATACCCCCAAAGGAAAAAATCTAGAGGTGTAAGATCCGGAGATCTTGGTGGCCATTCTGTACTTCCCCTACGACCTATCCATCGTCCAGGAAAGTTTGTATCGAGGAACTCTCTAACCATGCGATCGAAATGGGGAGGTGCCCCATCCTGCTGAAATATGATTTCACGATTTTCAAACTCTTCCTGATTGTTTAATACAATTTGTCTTATTCGAGGTTCAATTTTAGTTTCTAAAAGATTTCTGTAAAAAACTCCTGTAAGATTGCCTCTGATGAAAATCGGTCCAACAACGCGATTGCTCAAAATTCCCGCCCAAACATTCACCTTTTTAGGAAACTGGGTATGTCCCTCTCTAAAAATATGCGGATTTGTATCACTCCAGTATCGTACATTCTGTTTGTTGACTTTTCCATTAAGAAAAAACGTGCATTCGTCTGCGAAACACGTTTTAGGAAGCCCTGTTCTCCTTCAATTGTACTTGTTAACCACTCACAAAATTCAACCCTCCGGTCTGGATCATCCTCCGTGAGAGCATGCAGGATTTTCATTTTATAGGGATGAAACTTTTCTTTTTTTAGGACTCTTTGAACACTTTTTGAACTTACTCCACAGGATTCAGCAACTGCAGACGTCGACTGAGTCGGATTGATTACCATTTCAGCAACAATTTCTACCTTTTTTTCTTCTGAAAGAGGCGGTCTTCCTGACCTTGGAGCATCTTTCAGCGTATCAGTTGCTTCAAGCTTATTTAAAAGTTTGCGCAAATATAACCTCGAAATAGGATTTTCGGGAAATCTATCATTAAACATACGGACTGCTAGATGATAATTTCTTCCAGCGTCTCCAAATATCAAAACTGCTTCAAATTTATCGTCTAAACTTTTCATAAAAGGATTTAGGCGCTCAACGGACTATTTGACAGTTAGCAGTTCAGTTTGACAGTAAACAAGATGAGAGATAAGTGCCATGTGAAGTGGAATGAATAGAAAAATCGAATTTAAACGGTTTTCTTCACATAAAGGATTCAATATAAAATTGAACCAGAGAAAGGTAGATCTCAGGTGAAAAACAACTACTTTCCTGGCAAATACCACGCAGAACGTTGAATGATATTCACCTGAAAATCCATGCATACTTCCATAAAATATCAATGGACATTGAATGCAAATGTTTCTTTCTGATAAGCTCGATTATGTTTAATTTAAGTCGTGTTCACCTAACAATCCGCATACCGGTTTCAGGCTTCTTGGCCCTCATCAGTACGGAGTAGTCAACCAGCCAAAAGTCCAAAGAACTCTGGCTGAAGTGAGACACAACGTAAACAAACCATCATCGATCTTGTAACACCTATAGGTACGCCGGAAAAGATAAACTTTAACTGGCGGTACCTAGTGACAGAAAGAAACACTCCGAAAATCTCCCACCTCGATAGGTTTCTAAATAAAGATTCCTTCTCAGTAGGAGTGGCAAGCCCGTCTAGCATATAGTGAATAGAAAAATCGAATTTAAACGGTTTTCTTCACATAAAGGATTCAATATAAAATTGAACCAGAGAAGGTAGATCTCAGGTGAAAAACAACTACTTTCCTGGCAAATACCACGCAGAACGTTGAATGATATTCACCTGAAAATCCATGCATACTTCCATAAAATATCAATGGACATTGAATGCAAATGTTTCTTTCTGATAAGCTCGATTATGTTTAATTTAAGTCGTGTTCACCTAACAATCCGCATACCGGTTTCAGGCTTCTTGGCCCTCATCAGTACGGAGTAGTCAACCAGCCAAAAGTCCAAAGAACTCTGGCTGAAGTGAGACACAACGTAAACAAACCATCATCGATCTTGTAACACCTATAGGTACGCCGGAAAAGATAAACTTTAACTGGCGGTACCTAGTGACAGAAAGAAACACTCCGAAAATCTCCCACCTCGATAGGTTTCTAAATAAAAGATTCCTTCTCAGTAGGAGTGGCAAGCCCGTCTAGCATATAGTGAGAGATAAGTGCCATGTGAAGTGGAATGAATAGAAAAATCGAATTTAAACGGTTTCTTCACATAAAGGATTCAATATAAAATTGAACCAGAGAAAGGTATATCTCAGGTGAAAAACAACTACTTTCCTGGCAAATACCACGCAGAACGTTGAATGATATTCACCTGAAAATCCATGCATACTTCTATAAAATATCATATAGTGAGTTTTCACCTGAGATCTACCTTTCTCTGGTTCAATTTTATATTGAATCCTTTATGTGAAGAAAACCGTTTAAATTCGATTTTTCTATTCATTCCACTTCACATGGCACTTATCTCTCACTATATGCTAGACGGGCTTGCCACTCCTACTGAGAAGGAATCTTTATTTAGAAACCTATCGAGGTGGAGATTTCGAGTGTTTCTTTTGTCACTAGGTACCGCCAGTTAAAGTTTATCTTTCCGGCGTACCTATAGGTGTTACAAGATCGATGATGGTTTGTTTACGTTGTGTCTCACTTCAGCCAGAGTTCTTTGACTTTGGCTGGTTGACTACTCCGTACTGATGAGGGCAAGAAGCCTGAAACCGGTATGCGGATTGTTAGGTGAACACGACTAAATTAAACATAATCGAGCTTATCGAAAGAAACATTTGCATTCAATGTCCATTGATATTTTATGGAAGTATGCATGGATTTTCAGGTGAATATCATTCAACGTTCTGCGTGGTATTTGCCAGGAAAGTAGTTGTTTTTCACCTGAGATCTACCTTTCTCTGGTTCAATTTTATATTGAATCCTTTATGTGAAGAAAACCGTTTAAATTCGATTTTTCTAGTAAACAAGATGTTACCGCGACAACGATTTTTTCCAATGCAAACTTAATTGAACGCAACATTAGTGTTTTTGGTTGGGTTTGAAATGACCAAAATGTCACTTTTTAAACGTTAATATTTCGAAAACAATTGAATTTAGGAGTAAAGTGTATTGAGAAAACTGATGAGAATTATGAGCAGATTTCGAAAATGGAATAATATACGGGGTGTTCTATTTAAAAAAATTATTGATGGCGCTAAGCTGTGATTTTTTCATGAAAAAGTAGGTTTTCATCTCCTATTTGAGCACTCCAAATTTCGTTGCGATATACCAGGTGGTTCAAAAATTAGTAGGGGGGGAACGGACTTTAGACGAGCACTGTATATTGAACTAAGAAATCCCCAAAAAGGCAGTACGTTGGCATATCCATTTTTCAGAATGGCTAAGCCAGTTTCGATTTGATCGGTAATATTGATCATAATTGATATTATGTACCAAAATTTCAATAAATGATAATAAATTATTGAGAATGTATGCCCACCATGGTGTAAGTGCCAATTATTATTACACGCTTTATATTAGCTTCACTTGTATGTTTGTTTGTTTGTTTGTTTGTTTGTTTGTAACCGACTCCTTTGGGCGCGATTTTGACCCACTTTAAACGGTCAGATTTCATTCAAACTTTGTAGATTTATCGAGGACCGATGACAATACACTAACTTGATAAGATCATTCCATTTTTTGATTTGCAAAAAAATAATAAAAATAATAGTTAAAAAAAAACTAAAAAACAAGCTTTTATAAATAAACCAAACTAAAAAGTAGGAAATAAATAATAGTTTAAAAAACAAAAAAACACGCTTTCATTGAAAACCAAACTAAAAAATAGAAAATAAGAAAAAAATGCCAACAATTACCTGTGATCTGAGACATTTCTTACTTTACTGCCCTAGGTGTGTAATGTACTATATAATTATTGATACCATGCCCCCCACGCTCTTTTTTACATAAAATACATTTTTTCTTATTTTCAATTTTTTTAGTTTGGTTTTCTATAAAAGCGCGTTTTTTAGTTTTTTTAAACTATTATTTATTTTCGTTTTATTTATTTCTATTGATCTGAGAAATCTGATACTTTGGCATATTGTTGATTATTATCGGAATTAACGACAAATATCGCTAGAATGAATGGCAGCAACGACATAACCAAGCATATCGACTTACGCCATCATTTCATACGGGAAAATGTTGAGATGAATAATATATCCCTCAAATCAATCAGTACAGATGAAATGGTTGCAGATGTGCTTACAAAACCAGTTTTTCAAGGAAAACACGTTTATTGTGCCAAAAAAACGATTTGAAGACCGGAAAATATGAATTCTAGTGGGAGTGTTGGAAAGCAGAATTTATATTTTCATATCTAGATTATTGTTTTCTGTTGTTATGTATATATGATATGATTAAGACAGATATAAAAAAGTCGGAAGTGACATAGATGAAAGAAAATCAGTGCCAGGATTCGTTTTCATTCTACAGGGTGGTGCTATTACATGGAATTGCAAAAAACAGCCAACAGTGGCTTTATCAACTGCTGAAGCAGAATATATGGCTCTAGCAGCAAGTTGTCAAGAGGTTCTTTGGTTACAAAATTTCATGGTTGAATTCGAACTAGAAACTGATATTCGTGTTATTTTTTGTGATAATCGAAGTGCAATTGCAATGTCTAAAAATGATGCGTACCAATTTGCAAAAGATCGATTTTTGTACTCAGTCCCATTATCAGTGCGAATCATCTTGATTTTCTTTCCAGTTTCATTTTCTGCATAGCGTTTGAAATGTTCGAAAGATTCCAGCACTTGGTCTTTTGTTGCAAGAAAATAGACAAACACCTTACGGGAGAAGTCATCGATGAATGTTAAGAAATATCTTGATCCGCCAATTCAGGCTCTGTTCCCAGAATATTCAAAAGGAAGCCGGTGTTGCTTACCTTTTAAACATTCTGGGAACAGAGCATCAGAAATTTTAGAGCTTGTACATTCTGACTTATGTGGTCCCATGGAAGTTAAATCAATTGGCGGATCAAGATATTTCTCAACATTCATCGATGACTTCTCCCGTCGTTTCGTGTTTCGATTTTCGTCGCAATTAATATTCGCGAAACAAGTGCTGCGTGTCACTTGGCTGATACCTTCCTTCACGACTAGAAGGAAGAAGACGCACGGTAGTCGGAAAGTTTAGCACGTATCGCCGATATTTACATGTAATAATTTGTAACGTACCTTGTTCGCATTCGTCTATGTCTTCGGAACAGTCGGTGCCCTTATATCCGGAGGCGCAACTGCATGTGTACGACCCGTTTATGGGACTTGTGTCGCAAATGGCGTCCGCGTGACACGGGTTGCTCGTGCAAGCGTCGTCCAAGTGGCACAGGAGACCTGGAAAAAAAAACAAATATAGTACATTCGAGAGATAATCCCGTTTGATTACGAAACATTTTGGTATATTTCCTGAAAGTTTTGTGATCTGATTACTGTTGGGGGTAAGAAAAAATGACCGACACCACTATTGATTCTTTGTCGACGTTTCGACTTTTATAAAGTCATCTTCAGGCAACTACAGTGTAAAAAGGGAATAATAATAATGATATTAATTTATTGGCCCAAGTTATGTAAGTTACATTTAAGGTTGTCAAATAATACGAAAAACAGAAAATATGAACGAAACTGAGTACAGGTATATACAAGAAACGTCGACAATTATATAAAATTTTGAATATAAAGCTATATGTATACTATGTTAAGTTCAGTCACCTGAAATACATAAAATTCAAGAAAAATATAAAATTGGTCAATATTACATCACAACAGAAGATACATAGATAAAAAAATGCCTGCTTATATCTCAATGAATTGTTTCGTCAAAATTAAATTGGAAATATTCTTCTATAGAATAGAATGTATTTTTTAATAATATATTGATGATTGCTGCCTTTAACTGTTTGGTATGGGCATTTTCCAGTGCATCCGGTAATTTGTTAAAAATTTTAATGGATGTGTGATTAATTGGCTGTTGAGTTTTTTTCAGGCGGTGATAGGGAATGCTCAACGAATTTCTATTCCTTGTGTTATGAGAATGGTAAGAAGAATTTGAAAATAGAGACTTTTCGTTTTCTTTCACACATCACACGTTGTAGAATGAATACTGAAGGTAAAGTTAAGATGCTGAATTTTGCAAATAACGGTTTACAATGTTCTCGATAACTAGCCTTTGCTATTATTCGTACAACTTTTTTTTGTAGTTTAAATATTCTTCCACTTTCAACGGATTTCCCAAAGAAGAAAGTCCATAAGAAAAAGTTGAATAAAAGTTAGTGTAATAATATGTTAATGCGGTATCTAGAGTAGTAAATTCTATTAGTTTCCTAATTTGATACACTACTTTATTTAATTTTTTTGATAAGTAGTTGACATGTTCTTTCCAGTTCAATTTCGTGTCAATATGTATACCTAATAACTGAACGCTATTCTCTTGACTACCATTTGAGAACATAAGCGCGCTTGTTTTTTCTGTGTTTATTTTCAAATTATTTGTCGAAAAATCAGGGCTTATATTGATTCAGGTTTTTAATAACAGGGCTTATATTGAAGTCATCAGCATATAATGTCATTGCGTCAGCATTTAAATATTTTGGTAAATCATTTGTGAAAATAATATAAAATATGTAAAAATAAAATGTTGACATATTAAAATGGTGATAACAGAATAAGATACATATATGCATACATATACAGTGCTTTTCTTTGATGTCCCCCCTCCCTTTTATTTTTTGAACGGGTCAACTCAAAAAATTGAAACTTGGGGTAATGAAATTGATGCATGAATACTATATTTTGGAGTAAAATTGACAGATGAAACTTTCAAGATGGCGACTGGGTGCCATCTGGGAAAAAAACAAATTGAAAGGGGGGTCTTGTGACACATCGTTTTGAAGCTCCTGACGAATACTTCACAACCCTAGAATATAAAGTCAATATCTTCACCTACTACAAAATGGCGGAACATTTAATAATTCCTGAATACATCGCGTTTAACTTCATAATTTGAGGAAAGAAGCTGAGTTCAGTTCAGAAGTGCTCGAAATGGTTGCCTTGAACTGCTTGACTAAGAAAGCCTATCCGATATTTCACGCCGAACATTTTCGAACACAGTAACGTCGATATTTCTACAAATATTTATTATTCTCTGCCGTATATCCAATATTGAAGCAGGATCAGTTTCGTACACCTTTTGCTTCAAATAGTCCCATGAAAAAAGTCTACAGGTGTCAAATCTGGTGAGCGGGCTGGCCATTCCGTAGGATCTCGACGGCCAATCCAACGACCAGGGAAAGTATTATCCAAATAGTTTCTTACTTATCCGTAGTGATGTGGTGGTGCTCCATCTTGTTGGAATACAATATCCATATCGAATTCATTAGGATTCGCTTCGACGATTTCGGTGATTACAGGGTCAGTCAACAGTATTTTCCAGCATATTAAAATACAGTTCCCCTGTTAAATTTTGTTCAATTAATAGAGGTCCTACAATATGGTTTCCCAATATTCCTGCCCAGACGTTAATTTTTTCTGGATATTGAGTACGAGTTTCCCGGAAAATGTGAGGGTTGGTGTCACTCCAATAACGGCAATTTTGTCTGTGAACCTTGCCGTTGAGATAAAATGTAGATTCGTCACTGAAACAATGGTTGCCGTCATAATTTCGCAGAATTCTGTTCTTCGATCAGGGTCATCTTCAGTTAACTGGTGTACCATTTTGATTTTGTATGGATGATACTTATTCCTCTTCGAAAGTCTCCACACAGTAGAAGGACACACCTCACAAACATTCGCGACGGAGGAAGTAGACTGTTGAGGATTTACAATCATCTCACCAATTATTTGAACTTGCTGTTCTTTCGGAGTGGACGGATGACCTGGGGGCTTTTTGTTCTGTACACTACCGGTAGTTGTAAATTTGGTTACAAGTTCCCTTGAATATTTTCTACAGATAGGACGATTCGGGAAACGATCATTAAAAATTATTTCGGTTTCGTGAAAGTTACGCGTCGCACTGTAAATAAAAATCGCTTCGATTTTTTCTTCCAATGGACGAGAATTGAGCATTTTAGAGATAGTTTACTAGTAAAACCGAAAACTAAATGAGAATATTTTAACTGAACAATGATGTTCGTTGTCGTACTGACATTTCTTGTCATTTTTTGTTTAAACCAAAAATAACATATCAAACCTTATCGGGTTGTTGGGATTGCCATATGGCAGAGGAAAACAAATATTTCTAGATGTATCGATATTAATGTGTTTGTATGCAGGTAATTATTAAATGTTCCGCCATTTTGTAGTAGGTGAAGATATTGACTTCATATTCTAGGGTTGTGAAGTATTCGTCAGGAGCTTCAAAAGGATGTGTCACAAGACCACCCTTTCAAATTTTTTTTCCAAGATGGCGCCCAGTCGCCATCTTGAAATTTTCATCTGTCAATTTTACTCCAAAATATAGTATTCATGCATCAATTTCATCATCCCAAGTTTAAATTTTTTGAGTTGACCCTTTCAAAAAATAAAAGGGGGGGACATTATACATACATATATTCACACATATACATACACACACGTCAGAGATGAAATGGTTTTATAAATATTCAAATCATAATCATAGATCGAATATGAGGAATATTCGAAGGAGTTGCCAATGTCGAATATGAAAAGTGAAGAGAGAAGTGGCCCTAGGTTGGAACCCTAAGGCACACCAGAGGTGATTCTAACGTATGTCGAAATTTATTTTCAATTCAATAGTTCAAATTGTTGGATTTACTGAAAACTAGTAAGAAATGATCCGTAGTCAACTTGTATAATCATAAGAAAATATTTTCACAAGAAAAATCGTTATTTATGGATTTTTGTGAGTTTTATCGTAACGAAATTTTTTAAATGTGTCTCTATATTTTTTTTCGAAATAATTACAGAGATGCACGATTAAGACCAAATGGCTTCCATAGATTATAGAAACCATAATGAAATGTTTCCTTCTACTATATATCCTACTTTATGGCTACATACTATATGTGTTCTAATTTAATATTTCGAATTGCAACTCCGTTAATAACAAGAACAAATTTGTAATCAAATGTGGGATAATTCTGTGGAAATTAAAATATTTTCGTTTTCAAGGTAGCAAACTGGGTGACTCAAAAACAATATTTTTATTACGATGTGGGGGGTATCTCATGAAGAACTCATTGACACACTTGGAAAGTAAAAAAAAATAATAATAAAAAATTCGAAAACCTTATAAACCTCTTTATCTCCTCAAATATCAATTCGAAAAAATGCACGACAATATTGAAAGAACTATAGACTAGTTCCGAAGAAGGTGTTTTCTCAGCCACAAAAAAAAAAATACACTACTATCCACAAAAATTTCATTATTGACATCATTTTTACCGCGAATTATACGTATCGAGTAGGCTGGTTTCCAAATTAAATGCAACACAAGCAACGGTAGCGTACATTTTTATTCTTAGTAGGCTGGTTGCAATTTTGTTTCGACGAGTCAATGACACAATAGTTATTTATGCAACAATTGCAATTTTAATTTCTGCGAAAATGGAAAAAATCATATTTAAAACACGTGAGTAAAGCGCATTTAATCACATCCAGGTTCGTGATTAAATAGCTATTTTTGTAAAAGCTTTCCAAAGAATGTTTCACGTAGGAACTATGATTTTATTTCTGCTATCAATACGCAAATATATTTGTAGGCAGGCCGTGTGAAGTGAAATATCGAAACAGATTTGTTATTACCGACCTGTCAAATGTCAACTAGTCAATAACATTTGCGTTTGTTGTTATGTTCTCTAATTGTGTTTTCAGTAATTTTTTCCAGGATCCAACTATACTAACGTATTATGGGAAATATATAGTTGAATATGTAAGTATGACAACCATTCAGGACACTCCACATTTGAAAGAAAATTGTAAATGTATTCAGTATACAGCGAAATCCTGTTTTTCCCTAGTTTGGCATTCGATTCGTGAATGCTAGATGTCGCCCACTTCGTGGTGATCCTGAATAGTAAGTGACATTTGGAATAAATGAAATATAAATTGTTATCATCCAGTAAATGTATGTAGGTTCAGGAGTGAAAATCGAAACTTGATTTGAACCCAAACTAAACCATTATTCGTATTGATTTGTTGAAAATATAAACAGGATGTTCATAAAATCAGATGTGGAATCATCTGCGACTGAAAGATAAACTTTAGTCACTATCTTCCATCGTCAAGATAACCTCTTGTGGGGTATTCATGTTGAAAAGGGAAACATTCTCAATTGAATATTGATAGAAAGATTTTTCTGTGAATTGAAAAATCCACGATTAAAATGAAGTTATTTTTTGTGAATGTCTAACAGAAAACAACTTCATTTTAATCGTGGATTTTTCAATTCACAGAAAAATCTTTCTTTCAATATTCAATTGAGAATGTTTCCCTTTTCAACATTATTCGTATATTCTTGTAAGTGGATTATATCTTGTTCGAATTCACTATCATTTTGTTTGTCGAAGAAAGAAGTGTAAAAGTCATCATGTTTGTTCCTACCGCAACAATAACCATTGATAATTTTATTCTGCCAAAATCAAAATTCCTAGCTTTTCTGCAGCAAAATGTTATCGGTTCATAGAATATAATTTATTAAACCACGTTACATAAAATAATATGTTTGTAGCTTGTCAAGTTACAATAGTTACAGACATATATATGTACATACAAATGTTTAAAAGTTTTGAAACAACACAACAAAACAATCACAACGTGGATTGTATTGAACATTACCCTTAAGAGGGTTTTATTGTTTTAGATTTTTTTTTATTATAAATATTTTTATTGCGATATGGTTATTTAGTTGGGGTGAGAATCATGCATTCATGGTTAATTGATAGTAATTTCTCTATTGAGTATTGAGTATAATAGTAAATGGTTCTTTACACATTTCTTGAATTGGCTGAAATTTAATGATTTTACAGATGCTGGTAATTTATTAAAAATTCTGACATTTGTAGAATTTTGCTCTGTGACGGACAATCTGAATTTAGGAGTTCCGAGTTCATTCGATGATCTTGAAGCATGGTTGTGGACATCAACATTTGATGAGTACAGAGTTATATTGGTAAAAATCTCCAGTAGAGTTTGATAGATATGGACACAAGGGATTGGTAAAATTCTGAATTTCTTGAATAGTGGCTGACAGTGGGCATCGAAGGTTGCACCATCTATGATCCTTAGCGCCTTTTTTGGAGTCTGAATACTCTAATTGAGTGTGTTGAGTTGCCCCAGAGAATAGTACCATAGTTAAGGTGCGAGTGAAAGAGAGAATGGTAGGAAGTTATTAATATTGGAATGCTCAATACTTTTTTTTAGTCATCTCAATAAGAATAATTGGGTGGAGAGTTTTTTGCATAAATGATCAATCTGGGCACTCCATTTTAACCTGTCGTCCAGCACAATACCTAACAGGTTGACTGAGTTATTCGAGGTAAAATGGTTGTTTGCAGAAAATACATTGTTTTGGGTTTTTTCTTGATATAGTTTAAGCTTATTTGAACTGAACCAAATATGAGCCTCGTTTTTTGCTTGCTTAGTAAAATTGTTGAGTGTGATAGGGTTCCAATGTGTTGTATCATCTGCAAAACAAATACATCCAGAGGGGGACATATAGTGAAAAATATCGTTGATGTAGATAAGAAACAACAGTGGTCCCAGTACACTTCCCTGCGGACTCCGTGGTTTATGTTCTGGAATTCAGGGAAATTGTTCTTGATGGCTACACACTGAATTCTGTTATTGCGATAGGATTTTATCAATTTCAGAGGTACACCATAGAAGTTTAATTTTTCTAGTAGTTTATCATGCGATACACAGTCGAAGGCCTTGGATAGGTCGCATAAGGTAATTTCCGTATGTTTGCCATTCTCAAGACCCTCGACTATGTTCGCAACTATGCGGCTGATAGCCTGAATCGTGGAGCATTTTGGTCGAAAACCAAACTGTCATTTGTTAAGAGTATTATGTTTATCAAAAAAGAGCAACAATCGTTCCTTCGGGATTATTTCAATAATCTTACTGATAATCGGGATTATAGAGATGGGTCTGAAATTTGTGGCCAAATCAGGCTCTCCTTTTTTATATATTGGAAGTACCTTAGTAATTTTTAGATTGTCAGGAAAGATTCCATGGAGGAAACATAGATTGATCAGGGTTACTAGGGGTTCAATCAACATGATCGCTGTGCCCTTTATGATTTTACTGTTTAGATAATGTATATCAAAACAGTTTGAATTTTTAATTTATTTATTGCAGCGTTTATCTCTCCGTGATTTACTGGTCCTAAGAAGAGTGAATCTTCAGTTTTGGGGAGGTCATTCAGAAAATCACTCGAAGATTGGTTAATATCAGGTAGAGTTGGATGATCTCCTCGGCAACATAAGTGAAATACCCGTTGAAATCGTCAGGACTGAGTTTAGATATTTTAGATTTCTTCGCTTCCTTATTATTCCTTTCGTGATTTATCAACTTCCATGATTATTTAGCTTGGTTAGTGGAATTTAGTATAAATGAATTGTAAGAATATTTTTTTTGCCTTATTATATTGAGATTTGTAGAAACTGTCAGCAGCTCTGTCTTGTGGATCGTTTGTCAAGTCACATATTATTTTTACAGTATTTATAAACACCCGTTAATGATCAGTTATGTTTTATGAATGAATAAAATTCAGTAAAATTCGTAAAGTGTTTAACGGTTTTTTTTTAATTCCCAAAGTTGTCGTTTTGGGCAGCGTATACAAATCAATAATATAATCATCATTCCAAGTAAAGATAGAATGAAATTAAATACAAATGATAACATAGCGGGGTTTTTAAACTAAACCGTACTTATATACACATTCAAAACACATATTAAATATGCTTTTGTCCAAATACCCGCAAAATAAAACGACATCGGAAAATCTCATTATTTTCCAACTGTCATGTGTATGAAAAAGGACAATATCACACTACGGTGAATAAGCTCATTTTAATATTCGATATTTTCATGACCAAGCATAAAGCTAAGCTGATAAAACTCAGTAAGAAAACTATTGTTTGCCCCCCAGTCAGCAAAACGTGGGATTCGACGAGTTCCATCGTCCAAACAATTACCGAATAATTTCTCGGTATCAATTTCCAGTCCGAATACGGATCATCATTCTAAAAATCGCGTGCTTCGCTAGAATCGGGAATTGAGACATCCATCCATCCATCCATCATTGAAATCTCCACTCAGGTTACCAGTCAATATATTCTCGATGTTTGACGAAAAACGTGTAAGCGTATGTCAATAAGGCCGCATTGTTATTCCTCATTCGATTTATGTATCACTGTAAATCTGTAAAATAGGTGTGGCTGCAAGTCGTTCTCGTTAGAGAGTTGAGCGAACTGTACACAAGTCGAACGTCGTCCTCTCTGCGACCACTTTCATGACGGAAAAATCGTAGCCGATCGACCAGGCGCGTTGCGAAACGTTTGTTGGTTATTCGCAATGGCTACTTATCCTCTTCGAGTTTATCCCCAGTTGAAAACCGTATTCGGTTTCAATATTAACTTTAATGTACGGCACAGGGGTACATTTCTAAACGTTCAATAACTTCATTAGTATTTCCTAGGGATCTCCATTCTTGGAAAACGATAGGACGTCCACAAAAGGCAACAATCCCTCGGTATGCATTGAATCGTCTTATGAAAAATGTATGCTTTCAGATTTTTTTGAACGAAGTTCCTTTACGCGGCTTGCGTTAGGTGTTGACTGGTAGAAATTGTTGTGTGACAGCTACAATTGGTCCTGTCAGAATTGAATGTCAATGCATTCAATTCCTATATATGGAAACAGGAAACTCAAAATTGATGGAATGAGAGATTTTGACCTCACTAGACTGTAAAAAATGTTTGTAAAATTACAATTGTTTTACAATACAACATATGAGTAAAATTACAAATCAGTATATTGCCAATACAAAATATAGTACAATTCGAGTAATATACCAAGACATGTGAGGAAACCTACTAAGATGAGTCGTAATTTTACAATCTTCATGTACGTATTGAAATTATACAGAACTGTTGGTCAGTTTCCAATCAAAAGCTTTTAAAATTCAAAAACATTGTTTGTGACTTGATTTACTACAATTTTTTGTAAAGTTACAAAACATTATTGGAACTGAAATTACTCTAAAGTCATTGGAAATTTATAAATATTTTTAGTATTTTTACAACTCTGACTTAAAAATAACATAATGTATTTTGATTTTAGTAAAAAAATTAAATATTACGGGTTTTGTAATTTTACCGAACTGTTGGTCGGTTTCCAATCAAAAGTTTTTAAAATTTACCAACATTGTTTCTGATTCAATTTACTACAATTTTTTTGGAAAATTACAAAACTATATTGAAACTAAAATTACTCTGGAGTCATTGAAAATTTACAAATATTTTCAGTATTTTTACAACTCTGACTTAAAAATTACATAATGTATTGTAATTTTACAAAAAAAAAATTATTACGGGTTTTGTAATTTTACCGAACTATTGGTCGGTTTCCAATCAGAGGTTTTTAAAATTTACAAACATTTTTTATTTAATTTTTTTTTTTAACTAACATTACTCTGAAATCATTGAAAATTTACAAATATTTTTAGTATTTTTACAACTCTGACTTAAAAATTCCATAATGTATTTTGATTTTACTAAAAAAAATAAATTATTACGGGCTTTGTAATTTTACCGACCTGTTGGTCGGTTTCCAGTCAAAAGTTTTTAAAATTTACAAACATTTTTTGCGATTTTATTTACAACAATTTTTTTGTGAAGTTACAGAACATTATTGGAACTGAAATTACTCTGAAGTCATTGGAAATTTACAAATATTTTTAGTATTTTTACAACTCTGATTTAAAATTAAATTGTAATTTCACAAAAAAAAAATAACGCGTTTTGTAATTTTACCGAATTGTTGGTCGGTTTCCAGTCGAAAGTTTTTAAAATTTGCAAACATTGTTTGTAATTTGATTCTCTACTCAGATTTCCGCATCAAACTCTGCGTGTTGTAACTGTGTTTTTTGTTTTCGCAGCTTTTGGAGACAATCGGCGTTGACACCAACTAGACAACGCTGCGATTTCGTTACTAAAAAGTACTGTTTAGTGTTACTTGAATGAGTGAAGCGTTTGGTTATTTTACAGTCCACAAAAAGCAAGCAACTTTCAAATAATCAAATTTTTATCATTCTCATTGTTTAAACTTGTGTTAACAAAAAATCACCAAATTTAAATACGGAGAAGTTGATAATACTTGTGGGACTATTGCTAAAGTAACTGGAAGAAGTTATTGGTCATAATCAAAGGCCATTTGTTGAAAGTTAAAAGAACAATTAATTTTCTATTTGATATCATCAATTATTCATGGTACTCGAATCTGTAGTCATCTGACCATTGGTTTTAATGAGAACTAAATTGTATAGTAAATTTACGATGCAATATACTGAAATTAAAAAACATTTTCAATATTTTTTTTAAAGCTGTATTGTTATATTACTAAACAAATTTCTGATAGATGTTTAGTAAAAAATGCAACAAATATGTTGTAATAAAAAAATTACCGATAGATGTTTAGTAAATAAAATTCAACGGATGTTTTGTAATTTTACTAAATGGAATTGGAATAAGTCGTGTAGTAAATTTAGAAAACTGAATTTTATTATTACTATATTGTTATGCGTTAAAACTTCCAACGTTTTTTTGTGAAATTACTATAGAAGTTTTTAACACATTCAGTGATATTTGAATTCAAATATACCTTTTTCAGCAAGCTAGAAGGCCGCATTTTTTCAAGTAGGGCAAGTCATAATTTAATTGTGTCATTTTTTAGTTGGTAGAACATTGATGTGCTTCGTGAATTTCGTGAAATTCAGTAGTTTAAAGTGCCGTATAAACCACAAAGTATTGAAAAAGTGAATTATAAACACCTTCGTTAACTTAAAAACAATAAAAAAGTGTGCTGAAAGTGATCTAAATGCCTAAAAAGCATAAAAATTGTGTTTCTAACACGATAGCTGGCCATTGGAAAACTGCAGGCCTTTGTGACCCTTAATAACCGCCGAGTACGGGAATTTCGACAGTATTGGTTTGCCAGAGTGAAAAAGTGAGGTTAGGATTTCAAAACCTACGAAAGTGATAACAATTTCGCTTATAAAAAGTAAAAGGACACAAACAACCACAGCTGAATCGCTGGAAAAGTGCAGATACAGAAGCGTGGATAAATTGAAATAAAAAAGCCACAATGGATCACCCAGTGACAGAAACCGTGAAAAAGACATTATTTCACCAAACCAAACCACCGAAACTGATAAAAACAGTATGTTGGCAAAACTCACATCGGAAAACAGCGAAATCGTTAGCAGTTCGGTACTATAAGCCCAGGAACTCCTGAGAAGATGCGATATAGTGTATTATTTTCCCCAAGTAAAGCCGAAAAACTCAAAAAACTCATTGATTACATTTCTAAACATAGTGAAAATGTAAAGAAGAGTTATATTAAACCTAATAAAGAGACTGGGGAGCCAGGCACCGGGTCCGAAGCCAAAAAGACCGCCTAGTATGAAAAAACTGAAAATAAGTTCAAAAGCACTAAGTGAAACGGAAAACCAGAAGAAAGTGGTGAGTGTAATCCATCAAAATGTGGGGAATGGAAAGGGGGGTGAGGAAAAGAAGCTAAAAAAAGAAAAAAAATTGTTTACCACACTTTTACGAGAGTGAAGAAAAATCCAAACATTTTCTAAGTGAGAAAATAATGCAAAAAACATCAAAATATGGGGTTCATATGAAGGATGATAAAAGAACAGCAGAAAATCCATGTTCTCCACACTTTCAAAGAGACGAATAGTTTTATCAGGAATGAATGACCTTTTACTGTAGCGAAGGAGTTCGGAAAAAAGATATATAGGTATAGTATTGCTTGGTATTACGTGACGATTTCTACCAGTCAACACCTATCGCAAGCCTCGTAAAGGAACTCAAAATAACGCCACATCATGTTTTTATTGAAAATCCTGTACATTGGTGACTTTTCTGCGAATTTTTGGCGATTCAGTTAATTTGGGCCCGGCCAAAAGAATTGCTCCAATTAAACAGTTCGTATTGAACAACGAGGCAACCCATGACTGGGTTTAATTACAGTTATTGCGGGTCATACCTTAACAACATGTAAGATAACAGAATAAAAGGGGGGTTATTAAAGCGAGTGCGGCCGTTATTATAAAAGCATCGGAACATAAGCAAATATTTTGTTTTATTTCGTCCGATTTTTAATTATACAAACCCAAATAAAACACGCGATTAATTGCTACCTTTCATATCGTTGATATGTTAAGCGCTGGAATGCCGTTTTTTCTCCCAATAATTTGCGAGTCCCTCCGATTTTGTTTTACTCGTTCGTCACAGAGTGTTACGAGTTTTTCGGTAAAAAGCTATTTATAATCTTTTTATATACGAAACATATGCAGATTCGCAATTAAGGCAAGCATTATCATCTAAAGACCCAGTGGCGTAGTCGGGAGGCTTTGGTGCGGCAGCCCACCCAAGACATCACGGTGTAAACCAGGAAAGTGCGAACATATACCTCCAACGTGGTCGCATTAACCTTTGTCCACAGTAGTCTAGCTTTGAACAAGGTTGACCACTGCAATATGGCAGGATTTCGATCATCCGCGAATGCATCAATCAGTGAATCAGACTGAGAAATCTATAAGTTTTTGACCATGTGATTTTGAAGAAACAGGTATATTTTTCCCAATATCAATTGCAGAAGCATAAAAAAGTCTTGCGGCGAAATCCTGTGAGCAGCAGTGGCGGAGATAACTAATTTTATTTAGATATTTTAAGATTTTAAAAATACTTCATAAATAATGAAAAATGAAAAAAATTTAAAGACAAGCTTTTATTTATACAAATACATCAAGAAAAAAAAAATTTCTTTCATTGTTTGATGTAGGTTATTATTATATCCTAAAACGTATTTCGATCGGCACACACCAAGACCACAGACGCGACTGGTTTTTAATCTTTCAGAGCTATTAAAACACAAATATAACGCGTGATTTATGACCTCCCATTGTATAGACACACCCCCAAGCATTGATGTCCGACTTGATTGGCCCAGACGAATCGGTTCTAGAACAGACAGCGGTCACTCAAGTCCACGTTGACCAGCGGGCTCTTTGTGCCGACGGAGACTGTATACAAGTAGTACAGATTATTTTTCGTTCCGTTTCTTCGCATATACGCTCGTGTTAGCGAAGTGAGTTTTTATTTGCTCCCTATAGAAACAGCTTCTGCAATTGATATTGGATGGACTATACGAATAAATTGGTTCCAGATGTTCATGTGACCATAGTGGCCTGATATGCACAGCTCTTCTGAAGATGTAAAGGCAAATTTGATATCGAGAGTCTGCATTATGAAACCTATACATATAAAATTACTCCAGATGTCCTGACTGACTGATTCATCAAAGCCATGACAAAATCGTTGGACCTGAAAAGCTGAAATTTCAACAGCGTATTTCTACAATGACATAGATAACCACTAAGGTTTCTTTGATATTCTATCCCAAAAGAGGTGAAAGTTTGTATGGAATAAAACCATTCCACTGTTGATCATAAAATGTGCACAGCGCTACTCTTGGATGCTATTCAAACTTTTGATAAAGTTTGGCATCAACAATTACTCTATAAGCAGAACAAAATGCCCCCCCCCCCCAAAGAATATGCAGAGATTTCGACCTCATATACAGGGTGTAATCTGACCTCTTGCACATCCGTGAATGACGAGTGTATAATGGCCATTTTATAAGCAATTGCCGACCAATAAACATTCAAATAATGGGAAGTTGAATTAAAAAAAAAACAAAGTGATGAAAACAGACGAACCTCGTTATATCCAAACTGGTTGATAAAGTCAGAACTAGTAGATGAGGTCAATACTGCTTTGAGGCACTTATCGAATCACAATTATCAAAAAACACACAAAAGACACGTTATTGTATTATTTTGAAAATAATATCGGCCATCATTGTGACCTAGTGTGATTCAGAATAACATGTGAACACTGTTGCCAACTAATGTTTCCAAGATCCTGGCCCGCACCTCTCTTCTTACAACTGTGTTCTCACAAGTGACCACCGAATTTTATTTCTGGTTAGATTCTGGAGTCGCCAATCACGAGTAAGGAAAATCTTGTGCATATCTAAAAGTTAACGCTTCGATCGTTTTCATATCTACTAGAGCTATTAACATAATATAATATTTTTTTTAGAATGTCAAATTTTCAGAATTATATCGCGTTATTGAGGCTACAAATTGACTTGAAGAGATCTAAATTTCCTTTTTTCAGAATTGCATGATTCATTAGTGGTAAGCTTTGGCTTCAAAATGCAATCGAAGACTTGTATATATCTATTACAGGTTTGTGTTTTGTGGTTTGCTCATATTATTGAATCTGAAATAAGAAACATGGAATTATTGAATATCCATATTAAATTATAAAAGATACATTATATCATCGGAGATGAATTAAGGAATTTCCTCAATCCTGAGAATATAATTTTTAATCCTTGTATTAGTGGCACAGACACACCCTACACACAATAATGTAATGCAAATAAACTTCACACCGATTTTTTTAAAGTTTTTTTCTTTTCTTTCAAGAATATATGTGCCCATATTATATACTCTAGTTGAATATAATCAATACTAACATAACCACATTGCACTTGTACTACATCATTGAAAACATAGAATAATTCATGCACAACCTCACGGTTAATATGGAACTTTTTGTTTATTATGTGTAGATTTAATTATTTTCATTGTGAAATGTCTTTTAATCACATTTTATCTAGACTTGGTGTATTTTTTATTGTTTTTTTCATGACGTTGTGTTGATTAATTATTTTTATTGTAAAATGTTTTTTAATCACATTTTATCTAGACTTGGAGTATATTTTTTATGTATGTATGAACCTATGCAACTATGACTTGTCCCATCTACATAATATGTAGCAAAAAGGATTAATAAAATCTATCTATCTATCGATCTAATTCATCGCCGATGATATAATGGACCCTTTATCATTTTATCTTATTTAAAATTTAATAATATGAGCAAATCACCAAACATAAACCTGCAGCAGGTATGTAAAACTCTTCGACTGCATTTTAAAGCCAAACCTTACTACTAATGAATCAAGCAATGGACCTTTTTATGCACTATGTGAAAACACTGTAATTAGAAAGTATATGTGCTAATATCACTTGGGATTTTTTATTTTATTTTTCTGATGGGTAGTTCTTCCATAATCCGGAAAAAAGTGGTTCCGTGACGTCACGTTCACTAAAAGTTGATTTGGCATCGTTGTATGAATTGCGAATCATGGAATTGTGACGTAATGACATTTGTTATTTGATACTTTGATAGGTTCGTTCGTTTGCTTCACGGAATAGAATATTATCAATAGTTTTTCTCTCCAGCTTTTTCTTGCATATATCTGATACGACTGATAACGAAAAGATATGCAGAGAACTGCTGCAAATGAACAAGCTCGCCATGAATGTTTGGTATTGAAAAATTTCGGAAATTATTTTCTAATTTTAATAACTATGAAAAATGTCTAAAAGTGCTATGTGCACGGTTGTCTGAACACCAGTGAAAGTGAATCAAACTTTGTAAAAGCGGAAATATATGCTTTTGTGCAGAAATTTCCAGGTGAGTACATCAAGGAACGATCTTTAATTTCACTCAATGCAAGTTTCAAAATCATCGATCAGTACTGTATTTTATATCCAGTCCTATAAACATATTGTTCTTTGGTTCCAGCTGAAAGAAGATACTACGAATTAGGAATATGCTAGAACAAGGGGATCCAAATTTATGTTGAAGCAAGATGTCTGTCCACATATCAACCTGAAACGACATTGGTCTGACAATGTTTCATCATAAGTATAATGACCTACCAACGATGAAGAAACCCAAACCAAATGAAAACATCACTCCTTCAGCTAGTAAACTGTGTTGAGTGACATTACATCCATGAAATATTTACTCAAGGTTTCGAATAGTTCTTCTCCTAGCAGTAGCCAAGCTAGTACATTGTCCGATTCACCAAAATAACACCACCAAAAAAATTTGAGTATATTCCTAGTCAGTCTTCATCCGATCCTGATTGTGAAAATATCGAAGGAAGCAGCGCCAGCGCCTATCTATTCACTTATAGAAGAGAAGAGTAATATTATTTGGGGCTCCCTGAAAATGTTTACCACATTGTGAAATACATTACCAAAATTGAGTAAATTAAATATATGGATGTTCTGATAAGTTTAAAAAGATACGGGTTGGGGATGTATACTCTCGATTGGCTGATGACTGATATGAGTAAATCAAGTGTTCACAAGATTTTCACAAAATCTGTGCCTATGATGGCAAATTGTTTATTTATAGAGCTTATATATTGGCCTGAAATATCTGAAATTGAAAGAAATTTACCGATCCCTTTCAGAGCTGCTATAGAAAGTTAATTCAATTATTGTCTGGAAATTGAAAACCCTCTGATCCTGTTCGTCTGTCCATGACTTGGTCAGAATAGAAAAATGCAATACTGTAAAATTTTTAATATCTCTACTCCAAATGGCACAATACAATTTATTTCAGGAGCATACGGTGGACGAATTCTTTAACAACTTTGTCGATAAGAATAATTTCTTCTATTTTGATTGATTGAAATTCAAAATACTTGAATAACTAGAATGTGCAGTATTATGTCAAAGTTTTCTAAGGTTTGTTGTCACATTCTCTTCAAAAAATTTACGAAATTTGTATGAACATACTTCAAGTCTATTCAAAAAACCGTATTTGTAAAAAATAGATTAGTATCCCTCAACAAAGAATTGGTGTGAAATAAGTAAATAATTTTTCAAAAAATTTACGAAATTTGTATGAACATACTTCAAGTCTATTCATTCTAAATTATTAATTATATTTTCAGTAGTTCAAACTTAATAAATATTTGACTCATCACATGAAGGAAACACTAACCGGTACCGAATATGAATTGATTTGTTAGACATTCACAAAAAATAACTTCATTTTAATCGTGGATTTTTCAATTCACAGAAAAATCTTTCTATCAATATTCAATTGAGAATGTTTCCCTTTTCAATTATTTATATTATAGTACAAACAGACAAAGCCTACATATATATTCACAGTATAATGCATTTATGATTGATTATATCTAAACAATCACGAACGTTTCAACTAAGAACCAAAGTTCTTAGTTAAAAGTTGGGCAACTTTCTAGTCATGGTTCTTAGTTCTTGTACTAGGGCTTCCATAAACGCGCTCATTGATTTGTTGGTGTTGAATCCTTAGTTATTAGTTCACTTAGTTCTTGGGAACGTTGCATAAACAAAGCATTTCATAATCCACCCTTGGCAAATTTTCCGAACCTGCTTTTACGAAGCCTTGTTTCATTATAAACACACCAAATCGTTTATGATATTGAGAAATTAATAAGTTGATAAAAATAAACAATAAACATTAACCTCAAATGTCAATATGATTTTAATGGGAACTGTCTTTAATATTTGCGGTGTTGCCAATGGTCGCTCTTCATCAAAAGGAAGGCCCGTTCAGAAACTTTGAAAGTTTTAAATGAGAAACCGTTGTTGAAATGGGTTTTGTTGATGAATCTATCAATAAACAGTGTTCAATTATATATTAATGGTGTATATCAAGCAGTGAGCTATATTTTTGACAAGAACAGTAATGCGTGTTTCTGAACGTGGATTATGGAGGGGGTAGTTTTCGATGAACGTGACGTCACGGGTACACTTTGAAACGCAATATCTTTTCGAAATAAAAAATATATGATGGCATTCTAAGTCAATTGGACGTTTCATATGAAATATAATCGACCTATATAAGTTTTGGAATTTTTTTTTCGTAAATGTAAAGGTCCATTATGAAAGAAGGGATTGTAGATCTCTTCAAGTCAATTTGGAGCCTCAATATCGCGATATAATTCTGAAAATTTGACATTCTATAAAAAAAAAAATATATTATGATAATATTTCTAGTACGAAAACGCACAGATATGCACAGTATTTTCCAGACTCGTGATTGGCGACTACTGGATTCTGGAGTCGCCAATCACGAGAATTGAAATCTACTACTTCATTCATAAATGCGACGAGTAATTTCTCTTGTCTTCCACTCTCCAAAATACGCAGGGAACAGTTCTGTGTTCAGTTGTAAGAACCAGAGAGGCACGTGCG
The DNA here is from genome assembly GCA_018342105.1 of Gonioctena quinquepunctata. NCBI lineage: Eukaryota > Metazoa > Arthropoda > Insecta > Coleoptera > Chrysomelidae > Gonioctena > Gonioctena quinquepunctata. The sequence goes on from JAFIRS010000175.1 coordinate 1,067,826, forward strand.
AGAATCTTGGAAACACTAGTTGGCAACACTGTTCACATGCTATTCTGAATCACACTAGGTCACAATGATGACCGATATTATTTTAAAAACAATACAATAAAAATTCGACTTCCGGCCAGCATTGGAGGCGGCGGTCTTCCACGTGATTAGGAAGTCAGGTGAATGTGAGTGAATGTCTAGCCGTTTATAACGTGCCAGCATAAAAATTAATAAAGTGCCGAGAATCGTGCAGTTAAATTATATAGGGGTGTAATATTGCCAAGAGCAAGATTTTTACACCCCATCGTTTACCAATTGGCTGAACGCGCCGCATTAGGAAGCAGAAATCCATTAACATATTGAGAGAGGCGAGAGAGAGAACAATATAATACTGTGTCTTTTGTGTGTTTTTTTTGTGATTCTATAGTGCCTCAAAGCTGTATTGACCTCATCGATTAGTTACGACTTTATCTAGAGAGTTTGGATATAACGAAGTTCGTTTGTTTTCATCACTTTGAAATTGAATAGACACTTTTTGTACATTTACCACGCAGTCAATTCAACATTCCACATTATTTAAACGTGTATTACATCGGCAATTGCGTTACTTTACAGCTCTGATCAAGACTGCTGAGGTTAGGCAAACGGCGTTTCCCAAAATTTTGTCAAATTTTCATTTTTGTTCGGATTTTTAACCTCTGTTATTTGTTAAAAAATTACTCACTCGTCATTCACGGGTGTGCAAGAGGTTAGATTACACCCTGTATATCACAGATGTATCGAGAGGAAATGAGTATTACGAACTCAAAGATATGAATGCAGGTGACCCGCAAGGTGATGTCTTGGGGCCCATATAATACCTTTTGTATACATACGACAGCAAACTTTACTGAAGTTCAAAGCGGACAAAACCTTTCGAGTAAAATCTGGAAACATTCATAGCTCATAGGGTTAAATGCAAAGGACGCTTGAAATAATTGAAATGAAAATTAGATGACATGAATCCACTGACCCCTGACAAAGTCTATGTTCTTTTTATACTGAGTGTAGTCCATATCCAGTTCGGCACATCAAACCGAAAATTTAGCGACGCCACTGGATAAACCCGACGAATCTTCATTGTAATTATGTATTTACATATTAAAAACCCGTTGAGTAAAAAACGTTTTGCAGGTGGCAGTGCGATAAAATGTTCGTGACAAATTCATAAATTTTTTAATGATCGCTTATTGTCGGTAATGTGTCCGAATATGTTTTTTAATAGCATACCAGGAAGAGTGGAGATAACTTAATGGTGCGAAATTATTAAATACACGATAATGGACAACGCTTTATCATATAGTTTCCGTCCAATGAAGCGAATTTCTATCTATGGGCCAGTCAAAGAGATTAAATAAAATATTATCGAAAACCTTTTAACAAGATTTTATGCAATGTGCCTAAAGTAAAAAATAATTGCTTTGATGTGCGACTGTACTACTGAGTTATAGATTCAAGAGCTTGTCGCGCAAAGTTTCAATTCGAATACAAAAGCGACAAGCTTTTGAATCTATAACTACGGAATAACCTACGTCTCACATCCACAGCAATATTTTTACTCTTTAGAGCATTTGAATAAAAAAGTTGTCTTTAAAAAGGTTTTATTAATTATTTTATTTTGTGCTTTAGTACGCCTTGATCTATGCATTTTGTTGATGTATCGTCATTATGAGTCCTTTTTCCTGTAAGTTCTGAGCTATCTAGTTCTTCAATGAGAATATCATCTGAATATTAACTCGTCCGCCATTAGGAGCTGCCATCTTCAATTTATGAATTCTGTCAAAATCAATAATCTTCGACTAAATTCATAATTTCCGACCCTAAAACCCCGACATAGCAATTTTGAATAGAAACGGTCCATTATCACAAAACTTGTCCACATCTTGAATTTATGAATTTTGTCCCAAAAATTTTCCCCCCAAAACCTCCAC